>OX632361.1:38511233-38908733 GCA_951751655.1 Ophion costatus
ACGATTGCAGTTGAATTCCGTGAATTTTCATTCAATTTCGCCTCGAACTTTCGATTCGGAGCTTCGAATCACTATGGCGAACAGCACGTAGGGGGTTCTGGAAAAAGAAAAATGTAATGAAAAAAAACATCCGCTCCAACTGCGTTTGCCGGGAAAGTTATTTCAGCGTTTCGCAATAACGATTTTCGTTTCTTTATTTGTTGCCAATGTTGCAAAGTCATTAACGAAGTAGACGTGGAAAGTACGAAAAAAATGCGTCTGAAACCGCTGCATCTACTGGGTGTACCATTTCACTCGACCAACACGAATGTCCTCGAAACTATTAAACTTCAGCTCGAAACGCATTTTGGCGTGATCATCAGTTTCGAACATGTTCTATGGATCCTATTGACGAAAAGTAAGTCGATTTTCAATATTTTTTTCTGTCGAGAATATTGGAATGCCGAGCTCGGGACTTTACACACAACTGATAAATAGTCTAGGCAAGTTTGAGTTTTTTGTAAATGTAAAAATATCGACAAACAATAGAGTTATTATTATTTAAACAATGTGCCGCCGTCGCTGCATGGCCAGTTGGTGTTGCTAATTCTGGCAACAAGGGTAATCCAAAAAAAAAAAATTGAAAAATCTACTTTCAGTATGACGATACAAATCTCGTATAACCAAAGACTTTTTTGAAATTTTGAAACTTACGCAAATGGCAAGCTGTGGAAAAAAAGTTAGATTTTTTACCAAAAAACAAATTTGCCATTTGTTATCAAGAAACCGATAAACATACAAAAACAATAATTCGGTCCTACAATAGCAAAAAAACTATGCTTCGTCCGAATTTGAAGTAAATTGAATGAATAGATTTTTAATTAATTGACTCGGTCAATCTATGGGATTTCGCGAAAATATTTATTGCAAAGTAACCTTCAGACCCCAGGCTATAAAGTTATGGAACAAAAAACCCTATTGTAGAAATGTCAAGCCTACGCAGCCCCCTTAACGAGATATCCCTCTCTGAAAGCCCAATTTTAAGGGGCAGAATGTTGAATTTTCTTCCAGTCGCACATTGGTTGGAATAAATTACTTCTTCCCCAGCATGTTGAACACATGTTTGTGATTACAAGGTAATTTTTCGGAAGAAAATCTTGCAGTGTTCGTGGTGCTGCAGTTGGCGTTGCAGTCCTCAGTCAAAACAAACAATTTTTTCTTCAAATATATCCAACTGGCTATGGGTTCACGATTCACATTTCGAAATTTCGAAAAATACGAAAATGACAGCTTCTCCAAAGAAAACTTTCTCTTGCAAAGAAAGTTTTCTTTGGAGTTCTCTTTCTCTCCAAAGAAAGTTTTCTTTGGAGCTTTCTCCAAACAAAACTTTCTCCAAAGAAAAAAAGTTCTCTTTCTCTCCAAAGAAAACTTTCTCTTGCAAAACAGCATGCTGAAGTCATTGTTATTAAGGGGGCATATACCTGTGTGAGGGCAAAATCAAGGGTCATTTTTGACAATTTATTTAAGAAAAACAAAACAATATTTTGAAATTCGGTTTTTTATACATGTCTTTACAAGTATTTACAGGTCTTTACAAGTCTTACAGTAAAACAATTTTTTTAAAAATTATTTTGAAACAAAATAGCGGCGCAGTAGTTGATAAAAGAAAACTCCGTTTTTCCATAATCCTCTACGGGCGTATTCGCACAGGTCATAATTTTCAAGCTAGAACAAAGAACGCAAAATATTTTTAAAGTAGATATAAAAAGCTAGTCCAGTAAGTAGGAGTCAAAATATTGATTTAAAAAAAATGGCGTTAAGATGGAGAACAAAAAAATTTGTAAAAAAATCGGTCGATTATCGATCATACAATTTTTAAATGTCAACTTATTGCAAAAATCCTATGTACTTGACTAGAAAATGATGTCAAGAAGCTACAGTTAAAGTTTCAAGCGTTTCGAGAAAAACGCCTTTGAAGTTTTAAGGGGCTATACCAGTGTGAACGCTAAAAATTTGGGTGATTTTCGGGAATTTTTTGGAAAAAATATACTCAATTAAATGTCTCGGAAAATTAAGAATGTAATTGGCTATATTTGACCTATATTACATAATTTTTTCATAGAAAAATATTGAGATCCAAGCGACTTATGCGCTGCCTTCGGTGGCGCCAAAAGAAAAGTTCCTCCACTGCTAACATTATTCCGGCCAATTAAGTAGCCGAAACCGAAAAAGGAAAAAAAATTACGTTAAACTGGAAGGTATTTCCCGTACAATAACGTAGGATTTTCGAAAAATATCAACATCTAACAAAATGGCATATCTATGAAAAAACGTCTGTTTTCTTGCCTATAAAATGGTCGTTCTTTTCAATGCCAAATCGTCAATTATCACCAATCAAAAATATCCTATGTCATTGTGGAGTAAATATATTCAAGATTACTCAGTTCAAATTTCAAGTCAATCGGATAATTGCTCTTTGAGTTACAATGTCAGCAAATTTGAAAAACCTCATTTCGAGAAAAACGCGTTTAAATATTTAACGAGGGGCATTATATACCTACGAGCGGTTGATCTTTAGAAGGCTGTCATTCGAGGAGTATTAGAGACACGGCCTCGAAATTTTTACAGGATATCTTGAAAGTATCGACTGTCGAAAAAGCCAAAAAAAAATCGATTTTTTTTAAGTGTCACACTGGTATAGCCCCTTAAGTACTGTAAAATCATGGAACCTTCATGTTTACATTTAATCGACGATACCTGGACCATACGATAAAATCTTTTGAACATCATTTTTGGATAGTTAAGGAACCTTTTAAGCCAATGAAAAATGCAATAAAAAAATTTGTCAAAGGTATATTCCCCCTTAAGAAACGGTTAATCCAATTAAAAAATGCGATCGTGAACCGAAAATGACTAATGTTTGAATGCTAACTGTGCAAATTCAAGTCAAGTGTGAAAGTTACTCAAGATATCAATCCCGCCGTGTCAATATATGTTTTGAGATAAGCGCGTTCAAACTCGACGGATCGCGGTAAACCCGACGCACACTGTTGCACTAAAATAGGTGTAACTTCGTCAATTTTTCGAATTTCAGGGTCTGGTTGGTCTTAAAATATTCTTGAAAGTACACACTAGAACAACGTGCAAAAATTTTTTTTTCGAAGTTTCCAGAGAGGGATACCCCTTAAACAAAACACCCTGTATGGATCCACATACGTATGTGGGTGTGTATGTACACACAGTTGTTCCAGGATCCTTGTACGATTCAGACCCAGCGAGCGCTGATGAAAGAGAGAAAATATACGAGGGGTTGAAAGAGATACCAGGCATAATCCTATTCAGCCTCGTCTGGCGAATTGATTGCCCGTAGCGTCCGTACTTTTTACGACGAGCCTTTTTCCCCCTGACGTGGGATATCGGTACAGAAATATCCAGACAATCGTGCGCCTAATGAAATAAACCAGCTGGGATGACTGTCATTATACTTCTCCAGTATATGTGCTGGATCCCTCGAGTCGATCAACGAGCAATTGAATTTTTTTTTTCGAACAAAAAGTTATCGTTGCTCTTGCAATAGTTCGAGGGGCAGACCGGAAGTGCTGGCAAGCTCGTACGTTTCCGATTTTAGTATATTTTCCTTTTTCTCTCTCCCACTCCGCCTATCTCATTGTACCACATTTATCTATATCAATTTCTTCAGCCGTGAAAATTGTCTTCTGTTTTCGAACAACATCCTGCTCGACGTATCGTAAAATAACAAAGCTCTCGATTAAATACGTTATTTTTTCTCCCTACGGAAAAGCGAATCGTATCATATCGTAAAAACGAGACGGATATTTTCGCTACATCCCTCGAAAATACGCAATTTTATGAAGCCGGAGAGAAAATGCGGGAGAAAATACCGGCTTTCACGAGGAAAAAGCGAACGACAATATTAAACGCGTAATAAAAATAATAGCCGGATATTTATCGGTGCTTGTCCCGATCGTTCCTGCTCTTCACAATTTTCCACGTCAATTTTTTTTCTCCCTCTCTTAACATTATTGCAATATCGCTATTTTGAACATGTTCTCTTATGCTCTGTCCCTCTCTCTCTCTCCCACCCCCCTCTCTCGTGGGTGAGTAGCCGATATTTTCGATTTTTTATTTCTCTTCGTTATATTTATTTGCGATTGGCTCTCACTGGTGAATTCGCACGCGAGAGTTTCGGAAACATTCTGCAAACGTGATTTGTCTTTTCATGTATTTAGAAAAAAACGTAATAATATTTTTTTACAAATATATGGATAGAAAAAAAATAAGGACACGTTGAGATGGACTAACGTTGCTTTGTTGTTTTGTTGTTTTGCATAAAAAACACGAAAATTTTCGACGAAAAATTCGATCTTTTTTCTGAGTCCCGCCATTAATGCAATATTCAACTGTTCCAACTTTTTATTGGTTATCGACAGCGTACTTTCATGTAAAATGTAATGGTTTTTGAATTTTTGTTTCAAGTATAAAAACAATTGCAGCTGCCCGCAGTTCGACATCGCGGGGAAAATTCGTTCAGCAACAGTTGGCTGCAAACTGCTGATGATCACTTATTGGCGATTAAAAAAAAATGTTTTTCATGTCTTCTGATGTAAGATAAAATACCCTACAAATTCCAGAACGGTTGGTCCAGTAGGTTCGTTGGAAAAGAATCCGAAATTTTTCGTCATTTTTCGACCATTTATGTCTATTATTTCCCCCTTAAATTTACACAGTGTTCTACAAAAGTAGGTGTAACTTTGTCAATTTTTGGAATTTCAGGGTCTGATCGGTCTCAAAATATTCTTCAAAGTTCACACTGTACCAATATGCAAAAACATGGACTTTTTGAAGTTTCCAGGTAGGAATAGCCCCTTAACATTTCAATGAAATAGCATCAACTACGTATGCGGCTGGGGACAGACTCTCCGAATAAAAGCATTGCCAATCCCAATATAAATCCCTCAGGACGAGATACGCCATCCATTCAAAACCCCTAAGTCATTTTTGTACACCTCGTGTATACATTAGGGTGGTTAAAAAAAAAAAGAATTTTTTTTCGCGGTTCTCAACGGAATATCTTACTACGTTATGAGAAAGTAATTCATACAAAATTTGAGAGGTCTAAACATTTGTTTGGGTAGTGCTCAAACGACTTTCAATTTTTTTTTCCATTTTTCGTCAATTTTTTTCTGCATTTGTTTTCTTACTCCAAAACAACATATTATTTAAAACAACACGCGTACTTGTTAGACCTTCAGTGATGTAAACACCGTGTTCTTATGCATCAAGTGGTTGATATAATTTTCACAACCGAATTACATATATTGATTCTTAATCTGCAAATACAAATTGTTTATGGTAAAAAAAATATTTAAATAAAAATCGTGCATTGTTACAGAAAAAATTAAATCAAGACTCTCATTGGATCATGCACTAACATTTCCTGCATCGAGATAAAAAAAAATTATACTCCGATAATCATGAAAAAAAGGCGTTTGAGCATTAACTAAAAAACTGCTTAGAACCCTCAAATTGGTGAATATTCGGAAGGGAGGCTCCTGCCAGAATCAGGCTAATTTTTATTTGAGTTTGTTTGGGGTTGTATGAGGTTGTTTGGGATCGTTTGGGGTTATTTGAGGTTGTTAAGGATTGTTTTGTTTTATTTGGGTTTGTTTGAACCCTTGAAGAAAATTAGCCTGATTCTAGCAGGAGCTCCACGTCCGAATATTTACCCTAAAATTTTGCAAAACTTTCTTCTTCTCAACATACTTCAATTTTCCGTTGACGAAAAAAGTCGATTTTTTCAACCACCCTAATATACACACACTCCCACATATATAAGGAAATAAATTCTTTATCGTCCTCGAGGAAGCGTGTTCCTCCGGTACACCCAACATTCGAAGGATTGATACAAATCACGCGAGCTTCGTTCTCATTTCCCCCCAGCGGAATATTTCCACGATGAAAGCCCTGAAAAATCGTTTTCTCTTCCTGTAGTCGCATGGCTATTTGCAGTCGTGGAAAATAGCGTTATAAATTGAATTACGTTCGCTGTGTCGCCGAGGAGCGCGTGGAGCAGACAAGTAATAATTCTGTGTGGCTAAAAATTAAACGGAGTGCCAGGGTGAGGTCCTAGGGGCATTCGCTTCGTCTCCGAGTCCTTAAAATATCATTTCCGGTGAGAAAAACGAGGATGGGCGGAGGCAGAAGCGCAGGGAGAGTGAGAGCGAGAGAGGGAGGAGAGAGAGAGAGAGAGAGAGAGAGAGAGAGAGAGAGAGAGAGAGAGAGTCAAAGCACAGGCAAGGGAGCTTTTCTGGCTACGCTATATCCGTTAAGAAAGTGCTGAAGTTGTGGATGATGTTATCGTCACGAACCGAGAACGTTCTGCCAAGCAGACTGCTCTCTTGCCACTTTTATTTCCACCGTCTCGCTGCTCTCACCTTCCTGCATTTTCGAAAGTCCTCTAAGCATTTTTAAAGTTACGTTGATGATTACCGACTTTCCACGAGCCCAAGCAACCGGGATCCCCGGTGAACGTGGGGCAGTTTCACCGCGGGTTATCCGGGCAAAGGGTGAAGGTTTTTCCGCAAGGGTGCCAGCCTCGTGCATAAAGGATATTGCGAGGGTTGTTGGGCTCCCTGGGCTATGCATTCGGTGAATCCTCCTCCAACCTTGGTGCTTTTCTTTATTCGCCATAACCGCTGACTCGGTTCGTCGCTTCTCTATGACCTCCTTCTCTCTCTCTCTCTCTCTCTCTCTCTCTCTCTCTCTCTCTCTCTCTCTCTCTCTCTCTCTCTCTATCTCGCTTTTGATTTTTCACGATTATGTCCGATTTTGCATGATTTTGTATGATTTTATAGAACATCGTATGATTATTTTATGATTCAGCACAAGCTGGAGAGATTATCGTTTTTTTTTGCAAACTGCGATATGACTCGATTGTTTCGTAGATTATATTTTTTTTTCTGAGCTTTAACGTTTATCATTGCGGGTTTTTACGTTTCCATCCACCAGCGTCGGCACGTTGTTTCCTACGATTTTCTTTGATTTTATACGATTCTTGCGTTTTTGCGATCACTTCGCAACGTTTTTCACACAACCTGCGCATTTTTTCCAGCCTCCTTTGTATGAACCGGTTTTTTTTTCATTGATTTTTCTGGTGCAATTTTTATCATGTCGCTTTGTGTTGGAGATAGCTGGAACCGCATCTCTACACTCTTATCAAATTTGCCCCTAAGTTACTCAAATAGGGCATAAATGATGAATGAATGAACGAATCAATCAATCGATCAATTTCTTTCTCTTTATGATTTTGTTAGCAATATCACTAATAGCGATAACGTCCCATTTTCCTTTTCTCTTGTGATAAATATTATTAATTAGCTGGCGTTATTACAAGAACATTATATACGATTGTATTCAATGTCAACCAGTTTCTTGAGCCTTATCATTACCGATTCAATTTTCTAGGTCTTTTTGAGCATTTTATTGAGGGAATGTATTCTAACCTTGTAGAAAACGCATTATTTAACTACAAAGAAAAGGCTTTTTGTAGTTTTACAACTGCATCGAAAACGAGTTTTTCATAATATTTGAAATATTACGAAAAACTTGACATAACGATGACACACACAACGATCGATATGACGGGACCCTAAAATTGACCCAGACGAATTTTAAACAAATTGCTCACCTTTCCAAAGTTGATAATTTTTTATAATTGTTTTTTACAGCAATTGATTTGACATGCTCGAAGTGTCAATAGTGCAGACATGTTGAGAAATGTTCAAAGTGTGCACCTGATTTAAAAAAATAAAAACTGACCGAAGGGTTACTAAGGCCTTAGGCCAGAGTAACGGGTATAAAATCATGTGCGAATTTAACAATTTTTTTTTCGTATGAAAAAGTGATTTACTCATAAAATTAATTACACATCTATTTAGTATGAATATCAAGCTTTCAGAAAAAATATATATATTTTTTTTTCGATCGACAAAATGACCGACTACTAATATGTTCTTTTGTTATCTTTTTTTTAGGCACTCCGCAGCGTGACATTTAGCTTCCACAATTTTTGACCTAGAACAAAAAACAAAAATTCTCATCAATCTACATTAGAATACGTAAAGTACGTACGGAATTTGAAAAATATTGTTTTATTCAAAAGTTGTAGGTATTTGAACTTAAAAATGAATTTTAAGTGACAAATTTCGTTATAACTGCTCATAAAATGAAAAGTTTTCGATTAATCACAAATTCCGTACGTACTCCTCTGCTAAATGCAATTAGGAACATAATTTTTGAATTTAAAGTAAATCGAGTGAAAATTGTTGAAGTTATTTGTCACGCCAATTGGAAAAAAGCTGTTTCGAGAAGTATCGAGTATTCGCCACTTTGTACATCGAAAAAAAGAAAACAATTTACTAACCGCTCGATATTCATACTTAATAGATGTGTAATTAATTTTATAGGTGAATCACTTTTTCATACGAAAAAAATTGGTAAATTCGCACATGATTTTACACCCGTTACCGTGGCCTAAGGCCTTAATGACAGTTGGATGACGTACCATCCGGTTCAAATTGACCCAGTGTGTCATAATCATGGCCCAACATAAGTGTGTAGACGAAGGCCTAAAATGGAATGAAATATACTATCTAGTATATTTTATTTTATCCCATAGCGATACATTTCAACTACATTTTCGAAATGAAATAAAATTGACTATATGGTGAATGTCGTTTTATTTGATAGCTGTATATTTTACCTACTTTATTTGCCGAAAGTTTTAATGGGATGTTATTGTACTAATTAACTAAACAACCCAAATGTCTAATTTTATTTCTCTATCTTTTTTTGTATATCTCGTGATTGCCCTCTTCTGTCTACCTGTATATTTTAACTACCCATTTTTAAAAAAACATATTAAATTGTACATTTTATTACAGCTGTATCAGGAGTTCAGTATAAGATAAAAAATATTTTTATTTAGTATAAAGTTCTATTCAGTATAAAATAAAATATACTGTGTATAGTATATTTTCTTTTATTTTATAGCTGAACAGCTTAACTACATATTTAAAATAAAATAAAATATACTAAATAGCTTTTTTTATAATTGTATATTTTAACTACTTTATTTGTTCAAAGTGTTATTGGGACATTGTTATACTAATTAATTAAGTAATCAACCTGTGTTACTCTTTCTCTCGATCTCTCTTTGTATATCTCTTGATTGCTGTCTCTACTGCTCGCTTTGGTTAGCAGTAGAGCTTTTATTGGTCTCTCATCCCTCCCTCCCTCCCTCGCCCTCTCTCTCTCTCTCTCTCTCTCTCTCTCTCTCTCTCTCTCTCTCTCTCTCTCTCTCTCTCCCTCTCCGTTTCGTTTTCTCAGTTTCTGTTTGCGAACTCGAACTTTGACTCCATCTATACATCGCACAGTTATGTCCATTTCGACAGCTGGCAAGTCCACAATGCTGGGGTTCCTTTTGCCCAAGGCTGTTGAAACTTAAAGAGGGAGAGAGGGAGAGAGAGGCAGAAAAAGAGCGAGTCAAGGAACTGTAGATTGAAGTATAAAAAAAGAGAGTGAGACAGAATAAAAGAGAGAGAGAGAGAGAGAGAGAGAGAGAGAGAGAGAGAGAGAGAGAGAGAGAGAGAGAGAGAGAGAGAGAGAGAGAGTATCGAAAAAAGCCAAATAAAAGAACGCCCGCTACATTTTCCCATGTATTTTGTATCCCTGTCTCACTTCGTCCCCTCCCATGCTCCCCTCAATACGAATCGGACCCGTACCTTATTTTTTTCCAATCTCCTTCGAATCGCCCTACTCCGCCCGCGCAAAAGTATTTTTTTCATCCAACGTCGATATTGTCGGGAGTAAATCGATTTCGCACTTTTTTTAAATTCAATTTTATCAACCTTGCTTCACTTTCCACTCACAAATTTCATTGTCACCCTGGCGCGATCGTGAAAGACTTTGCCACACCGCGAATCCGCTGGAAAATTCCGCAAGTTGGATTCTTCGGCGTTTCTCGTGTATCGCACTTCCGGATAAACAGCCTGCACTCTTCGTAGTCCCGGGGGGATACATTGAGTACACTCGCGGTCACCCGAAAATTTGTTTCGTCGAGAATGTGCGTTTCACTGTACATGAAGCGAGAACGTTCTCGAGCGAATATCCCTAGAGACTCCCGTGGTTATTCCGTTGCAATTTCGGAGATCTATAGAGCGGTGGGAGTCCGCCTATGAGTCGAGGTGCGGGCGCAATCTTACGAAAGAGCCTCTTGGGCACGTGGTGATAATTTTCAAAAAGGTCCTTAGGGGGACTCTCCATTGATATATATATATATATATATATAATTATTGATATAATTAGTTATATATATTAATTATTATTATTATATACAATATATTATTAATATAATTATTAATCTATATAAATTAATTGTATATATATATTATATATTTAAATTTAATAATATATAAATTTATTTATAATATTTAGGTAATGCAGTAACAATGGATTTTCTTTCCTTCCTATAGGAAAAAAATTGTCGCACAGCGCGAGCTCTACAGCTGAACCCTAGGCTACGACTAAGCAATGGACAGATTTATTACTTTTTAAAATAAATTTTCTTCGTTTTTCAATACCTTTTGTATTTTTATTATTTTTATTGAAACCATTTTTATTAGTTAAGTTACAATATTTGTATTCGTAATTTTATTTTGCCAATTCTTTTTATTTATTATTTATCGCAATGCACTATTGAAAAAGAATCATTCGTCTTCATTTCTAACACATTGCGGTACTGTTAGCTTCAATGTAGACGGAAAATACCATGACTAAGCAATAATTCAGTAAATACGTAAAAACGGCTTGCGGCGCCTGAGAAAACTGACTAAAGGACTCTTTTTCGACAGAATTTATTTTTGTGTTATGTACTAGTGCTCTTTTTTTATGAAGTAGTATTCGTTATAATTTTACCCATACAATTGATTGATTAAGATAATCGAAACAAATTTAACGAATTTTCTGAGAGCACCAATTTCGCTCCAGTACCAAGATTTAAAAAAGTCCTCGTGAAAACTTCCGTTTTGTCGAAATTTGCATTTCGGTCACCTCATTCGTTTTACAAGAAGAGTGCGATTTCCAGTGTGCCTAATTCGTATATACCGTGGCGTGATTTTTTTAAACTCACGGTCGCAAATCCCCCCCGAACAGCTACCGATCGTTGTATATTTTTCGTATAACGACCGGACTAAATGATTCTAAATTGCTACTTTGAAAGTCTAGGCTGTGACGTGCGCTCGAAGCGGTTCTTCGAAAAATGGGATCTGAAAATTGGGAAAAATCTTTGCCTATAATTCCTTTTGTATATAATTCTTTTATTTTTTGCACATCACATTAGGTGTAGTAAAAATAATTCCATCATTTTTGCCTTCAATTTCATGCAAAAATAATGGATTTCTTTTGATTACACCTAATATAAGGCAATGAAGATGAAAGGGTCAATTTTTCTTTATCTACAAATGTAACGCATAAACATATTCCTTTCACGGACCCGAATTATTAACAATTGACTGATTTTAATCTATAATCAAGTAAAAATACATCTCGTCATACTGGTTAAATTTCAAGCCACGTTACCGAGCATTTAACGAAAAATTACGACTCCAAAAATCGTCTCATTTGTACGGCACTTGATGAAGATGACACGCTGACCACATTTCTATCTAATAGTTTATACACTGAATTATACTGGTTGCCTGGTACAAACTGCTCAACGCGTACAAAAAATTCTAAAGTTTCCGCAATGACAATAAAAACGGGGTCAACGAACGTTTAAAGAACGTATTAATGATAAAAATTCTAAAAAATGTGACTAGCAGAAGAATTGAAGAATAACAGAAGAGCACAAAGAATTTCTTCACTAGATATTTTTTATTCTCCGTACAAACTTTTCTACCCCCATTCTTCGCTTAGGGGTTGAATTTCAAAAAACGCTGAAATACGGGTTTCATCAATTGTGTCAAGGAGCACGAATACCAAACTTCAAGTGTAAATCCGACCCGATTTTTTTCAATTGCCATACAAACTTTGCCACCCGTTTTCTCTCCTTAAGGGTTGAATATCGAAAAATCCTTTCTTAAATGGTGCTTACATAAAATCAACATGTCTTTCAAATTCCACGATTCTACATTCAACGGTTTAGGCTATATATATATATATCAAATAAACTGGGTTTTAGGTAGACAAACGATTCCTTTAGTTAGGGGGAAGGTACTACACTGAAGTTCAAAAAAATCGGTAAAACGTTAATCTTTTTTCCAACTTTTCCACCTGGTCTCCCGATGATTCCGTTGCCCTTACCAGTTCCACGTAGATCAAAGGATCCGAACAGGGTGTTGCGCTTTTTGTTATTTTGCAAACAGTTTTAGAAGCTTAATCAGTCGTACGGGGGCGCGCTTGCTCGTGATTAATATATTGCTCGTAAGTACCCTCGCAGGGAGAACGCGTTCGATAAAAATTACGAGTACGTGTATGAGCAGACACGCTGAGGCACATACACATGTGCGTTCAGCTAGGGGCAGTCGGTGTCGTTGAGCAGTTACTTTGGCCCCTTTTAGTCCACGGGGGTGCGCATGGAGTACGTGCCACGTAACAACCACCGATCACCCTGCGCATCCAGGCATCGCTAAGCCACTGTGAAAACAACAATGATAAACGGGCTTGGCTTTGCCGCACTCTCTCTCTCTCTCTCTCTCTCTTCCTCCCTCTTTACTTTTTTCTCTGTCTTGCCTCCCCCCCCCTTTGCCCCTCTTGCTCTTTACACATGTCTCCCTTTTCGTTTACTTTTCCCCTTTTTCTGTCTCTCTCGTTCTCGAACTTTTTCTCGCCCTCTCTTTACACGTCTCTCTATTTTTCGTTTACTTCCTGTCCATTTTTTCTAATTCTTTCTCCTTCTCGTCCTCTCTCCTGCCCCTTAGACTTGTCTCTATTTCTCGTTTAGTTCCTTTACCTTTTCTCTGGCACTCTCTCTCTCTCCCTCTCTCTCTCTCTCTCTCTCTCTTACCCCCCTTCTCTTTCTCTCTTTCCCCCCTCTCTCTCACGCTCTCTCTTGAACTGCCTCTCTTCGCAGACCGTGCCAACAGCAGGGCCAGGATCAAATAAATAAAGTAGGAACGAGTGTCGACCCCCCCTGCCCACCTTTTCC
Source organism: Ophion costatus (assembly GCA_951751655.1). NCBI lineage: Eukaryota > Metazoa > Arthropoda > Insecta > Hymenoptera > Ichneumonidae > Ophion > Ophion costatus. The sequence goes on from OX632361.1 coordinate 38,524,438, forward strand.
ACTTTTTCTCCCGAATGATCGGTCCACCCACCCTCGTTGTTTTGTTTGCTATACGTGGCTCATATCAAACGCACGATAACACCCAAGTGCAAATCCAAATAACCTCAACGCAAATGGCCTTATCAGCGCAATGTGTCGGTGTTTATGTATGAGTATTGGCGACCAAGCTTCACTCATCTGCTTTGCTTTGCCCTGGGGAAATTAACCGTCTCCTTCGGATTCTCCCGCTGATCTCAATTTGTACGATGCTTGATGAGCGACACTCCGGAGACGATGGTTCCGGAGTGTGTTAACCGCGCTAGTGGCTCCGAGAATGAGGACGATTCAGAACTGTTCGCTGGACACAGACAGAAATAACTATTTTCTCAGATTACTGACATTCGAAAATTGGTTTTTTATCCGTGGGAGGTTGAATACGTTCTCGCTGTTTTTTTTTCGCGATAATTGAGGGAGCTTCATTCATTTTTTTATGTGTTATGTTATAGATATTGATATAAAAGTTGTTACACTTAATAAATACACTTTCAAAATACATGAGAATTTTTTTTTCATTCATTTGCGTCACTGTTTATAGACAAAAATGGTAGTTAAGGGGTTACCCCCACTTGCGATTTTGAAAAAATCGATTTTTTTGTTGCATTTTTTTGAAGTTTAAGTATCTGAGAATATGTCCTGAAAATTTCAAGTCGATCCGAACAAAATTGACTGAAATATGAGCGTTGAAAGAGAAGAATCCGTGAATTGAAGAACTGAAATTGAAAGTTTAAACGCGTTTTTCTCAAAATGGCGATTCTGAAGTCGGTGATCAAGATTACTCGAACATTAATGAACCGATCTTCTTCAAATTTTGCAGGCTTATTTAATACATAAAAATGTAGTCTTTAATCGTTCGATTTTTTTTTCGAAAAAAATGGCCGTTTTACAGCCGAAAAACGGCCGTTTTTTTTCGTTAAAATCGAACGATAAACTTCGACTGTCCGCCATTTTGTGAAAAATGAATATTTTTTAAAATCCTTCGATTAAAGACTAGTTCATACTTATATTTGACTAAATCCATCCGCATTTTTTTTTCAGATGATCCACTTCGCCGCAATGTTGGTCACCGCAAACCGTGTATATAAAAACATTATTTCATTGACGGCCATTTGCCACTAAAAAATGTAATATTTTTCAATAAAAAAATTACTGAAAGTTCTTCAAGATGTGTTCTTTAAGATTGATCGATTAAAAAAGTTTTGTAGTTTTCTTTAAAAAAATTCATGAAAAAGGCCTTTTTTTTTGCGCTACAAGTGGGGGTAACGCCTTAAAAAAATTGTCGGTCTGCGGTGTCGATGAAATCTCGGAGATGGATCATCCGAAACGAAAAAATCAAACGGTTTGAGATTCCGTATGTAGTTGGAGGTTGTAGCTCATACCATATCAAATGGCGGACATTTTTCGAAAATCAACAAAAAACGTGTTTTTCACCGTTTTCGGCAAAAAATAGTAAATACCAAAATTCAAAAAAACCCTTGATCTGCACTATATGGATAGTTGTAAAGAATATGTGGTTAACATTTCATAAGAATCGGTTCAGTAGTTTCGAAGATTTTATCAACAAGCCGTCGAAAAACGTTGTTTCGAAAAAAACGCGTTCAAAGTTTGTGTGGGTTACATAAGCACGTAACATTTTTTAAAACGTATTTCGAAATTGTATTTATTAAGCGTAAAAACTTTCATATCAATACCTAAAATATAAACTTATCAAAGAAATTCATTAAAATAGCCTTTTTTTAGCATGTAAAGTGAGAAGACCTCTCAATTGGTACAAATCATTCCCAATGCTTTCAAACGTTCCGAAACTGTTGTATGATCAACTCCTAATGATTTGGCAAGTCCAGTTAGCGTCTGGCATGAGTCTTCGTGAAGTAACCCCTCCAATGTAACACATCAAAATTTCATTTTTGAAGCGTCTAAACCAATCTCTGCATGTTGTTTCCAACAGAGTATGGTCGCCGTAATGACAAGAAGTCTGTGTGCTTCAGCTGCAGATGTTTTTCGAGTAAAGTAATGCAGTAACCGTCCCTGCAAGTACCCTTTTTTTGGCACAAAACTTGACATGTTTAACACTATAAAAAAAGTTGTTTAGACTTCGGCAAAATGACATACACTGAATGATATACGCTGAAGCTTTCTTATAGTACTTCTTCATAGATGCGTCACCATCTGAAACTAGACGTACGCAGTTCTGGTAACGCCATCTGTTGGGAATCACCGAGAACTTATCCAACGTCCTAATATGTACATATAGGTAATACATACATGCATACATGCTATATATACTATATTATATATATATATATATATATATATATAAATATATATATATATATATATATATATATATATATATATATATATATATATATTCGGTGGTTGTATAAGAAACCGCCTAATTTTGAGCGAAAGAGAAGATAGTAGTTTGGTAGCAAATCGACCAACTGGCTCGTTCAACGTATTGCTCATCAACCGGAAAACCGTGGCCCATTTTTCGGCTTCATCAGAGGCAATTCAGTCTTCTAGCCATCTTTTGACTCCTCCGTATGAGCTGCAGTGCTGAGCCGTAAGTGCTGGCTGCATCGACCGAAACGAATGGTAATTGGAGGCAGCAATGTCTGGGGAATATGGTGGGTTGGGTAGGATTTCCCAGTTCACTCCTTCTGATGTGAGTACTTCTTAGCCGGTTGAGTAACATGCGGCCTGGCGTGGTCGTTCTGCAAAATCAACTTGTCACGGCGATTCTCCCATTCCGGCCTCTCCTCGTGCAAAGCTTGCTTCAACCGCATCAGTTGCAGTCGATAACGATCCCCAGTGATGCTTTCCGACGCTTTCAGCAGCTCGTAATACACGGCAGCCCTCTTTTGGCTGGCTTTCTACACTCCTTGTTGTCCATAGAGAAATCACGACTTTGGAAGCGGCGAAAGCACTCCGTTCTACCTTGTACTCGATGAGGCATCTTCGGCATACAATTCCTCTAGTTAACGATGCATTTCTGCGCTCGATTTCTTTGCCAGGAAATAATGGAGCGTAACGTGCCGCACATTTGAGTTACTCGGAAAAAAAAACTTGTTACTGTAAAGACAATTAAAATAGATGATGTTAAAATGCGACAGAAATGTCACCTGTAACGTTTTGGCGGGACTTTATGGACTTGTCGTCATTTGTAGTGCCATGTTCTAATTCGAGAACGTAATGTACCTAACGCCATCTATTGCTAGCTCGCGGTTTCACATGCAACTACCTTATATATACACTACTATATTTAAATTACTAATATACACAGAGACATAGAGATGACAACTTGACGGACTTTTTGTATGCATTTTTTTTATTCTCATGAGTATTTACAGTATCTCTTTTTCTCTCTTTTTTATATAGTTTTTTTATTCTTGTTGTTATATTTTACTTTCTATCATATCGCATCTTGTATTGTTTACTTTGTTTTTGTATATGTTGTATTGTTATTATTTTTTTTATTGTAGATTTCATTTTTACGGGGTTCTCCTCTCTTGTCTCTTGTTACAATCCCCTTGTTACAATCCCCTCCATATTCAACTTCACATCCCCACTATGTGGTTTCGTTTTGTACTCCTTTGACATACTGTTTATTTTTTTTGTATATCAAATCGTTATATCTTTATCTTCTGTTTACTTTTCTTTTACATCAATTCTTTATGTTTTTAATTTCCGTGAATTTTTCAAATATCAATTTGCTTCTTTCATTTCTGTTTATTTTTGTTTTATATTACATTTTCATTTGTTTGAATTCCTGTCAATACTTTTTTCATATCCTTTATCTTTAACTTTTTATTTTCCTGAGAGTTTTACCAGGTCATAACAAAGTTTATCAATGAATCAATCAATCGTTCCCCCTCTCTCACTCTCTGCAAGTTTCCAAAATCGTGAAAAAGTTACGAGCCACGAATGGTCGAGCAAAAAATGGATCTTTCGTTTGGATTGTATACCCGTGGGTTTTGACCCAGATGAAATCGGGTCTCGTCTATTATTCCACACATTCGTCGGTACGAAAAGAAAGAAACAAATATACATGTATACGTGTCGAAGCTACGGGGCTGCGGTAACGGAGTAAGGAAATGAGCAAGTTCTAAAAATGTTAGGAATTCCATTGTTCGCTTTCCCGACAATCTCGCCTGTCCGAAAGCTCCCTCGTGTTTACATATACATACAGTATACTCGCCTACGTAAATATATAGTTTGACAAGCGAAAGCTGCACTGGCGGTCCCAGTACGGTGCTCTTACGGCTATACGATGCAACGATCGATTTCCCCCGGGTTGTAAGGCGTACGGGGTTGTTAAAGGGGGTAGAACGAGGTAGGGAGTAGGGTTGCAGAAAAAAACTTGCCGATTCAGATGCAACGGGGTAACGCGGCTCCGTTTGTATTCTACGACTTTTCCACACAATTCGAATGACGCGGTGAATCAACAAACATGGCATCACCGCAGCTTCCCCTGTATTCATCCCCCGTCAATACGTATCCGAATTCTGCTCGTAGATCTTTCGCCAGTTGTCACGAAGGTGGAGAGGGTGGATCGAGCAAGCATTATATTGCATATATACAGGGTGTCCCTCTTGTGTCTGCCACCCGAAATAACTCGGTAATTATCGACGTCACAAAAAAATGTTCCAGACAAAAGTTGTACGGTGTGAAGGGGGCCATCGAGTGCGACCAATTTTTTTAAATTTATTTCGGTGGAGTCGCAGACGCACAGTGAAGGTCACCTCGACATTTTTAAATGGGCTGGTATATTTTTTTCAACCATCTTGTGGAGCACCTCAAGCCGCATAAAAAATACGGGGGGTTCAAGGTCGTTGGAGGTCATTCAAGGTCAGTATCGATGATACAAATATAAACATCTCGGATCACTGTGAAATATTTGGTAGTGATGCGAGATTTTTAGATTTTTATTTCATTTTAATAGGTGTTCAATAGGCGTCCTTGAATGACCTTGAACGACTTTGACCCCCTAATGTGTTTTATGCGGATTGAGGTGCTCCACAAGATGATCGATAAAAAATGTATTATTCCCTTTAATAAAGTGGAGGTGACCTTCACTGTGCGAGAATGCCTACACCGAAATAAAAAAAAAATTGGTCGTATTTCACGGCCCCCTTCACACCGTACAACTTTTGTCTGGAATATTTTCTTGCGGCGTCGATAATTATCGAGTTATTTCGGGTGGCAGAGATAAGAGGGACACACACACATACGCATATATATATGAGTGCATGCAAAGGGATTTTTTTGGCATTTTTAAAGGGCTAGATGTTTTTAAGGGGGGAGACCTTTAAGCGAGAAAATGATTGCTGATTTTCATGTTTTTTTTTAAAAGGAAATATTTCTTCACCATTTTTGAGACTTATTATGTTTTATTACTACTTTTCGTTGTTACATCGTATTTTTTGGTTTACTAGCTTTTCAAAATGGCGGTAGTATGTCTTCTAAATTACGTTGCGGCGGATCTTCTCAGACGCCATGACACGCAGCGTCGGCGGGATTAATCTGAACGAACCCAACGAAAAATTTTCTTTCATTAACACCGATACGCTGAATGCTAACCAAGAAAATGTGAGAAATGTTGAAAATCGATGAAATGGTACGCTTTGAAACAAAAGGATTGAATTTTCCAAAAAAATGGCACCTTTGGGCGATAAAAAAAATAGCGTTTTTTTATTTTCAATTTTTTTTTAACTTTCAGGGTCTTGTTTTAGACAATGAGGTTAGCGAAATTTATACCAAATTTCGTCAGAATCGGTCGATTAGTTTTTTAGCTATACGTCAAGTTTTGAAAATGCAGTTTAGAAGGCCGTGCCATAATTCCGCTATTTTTGAAGATTAATAAAAAAATTCCATGTTATAGTCAAAACTAGTAATAAAACGTACCCGAAGTCTAAAAAATAAGGAAGAAGTATTTTCTTAAAAAAAAAATCATGAAAATCGGCAAATTTTTGCCCCACCTAGAGGTATCTTCCTTTAGCGTGTAAAAATTGACGGGTCTGCAGAAGCTCAGAGCCCAAAAAGCAAGTCGATACTGAATATTTTTTTCTAATGAGATTATTCAGATGACAAGGTCGGGATTCTCTACAATATTAATACGTAGTCTTATCAACTCTGAGTTTCTTTCAAATAGAAAAATACTTATAAACAATGAAGCTGTTATTATTTGAACAAAGTGCCGCCGTTGTTGAGTGGCCAACCGGTGGGGTTCGTTCTGGCGACTACGATCATCTGGAATGAAAAATAAAAAATGTACTTTTAGTAGAATAGTGAAACTTTCGTATGACCGGACACTTTCGAGAAATTTTGAAAATTACGCGTAAGTACCAAGCTGTAGAAAAAAGCCGTCAATTTTCGACAAAAAACATCACTACCATCATGCGTTACCAGGAAACGTCAAAATTCAGAAAATGTCATCCAACTATGCTTTGTTTCGGGAAAAACGTAAAAAAACAGACGAATCTCAGCGAAATCTTCGTTGCAAATCAAAGTTAAGACCCTAGGCTGTACGCAAGCGAAAAATTCGTATTTTTTAAACTTTGAAACTCATACAGATCCCTCAATTTTCAACGAGCTCCCGTGCCTCATAGAATTAAAAGTAAGCCTTTATCCTTCTTCCAAATGTGAATTTTCTTTCTCACATGAGAAAAAGGGACAAAAAACTCCCCCTCCCCCTCTTCGTGAAACTAAAGCTGACGCTTTGTCCCGCTACTTTTCATTCTCCCCCTTTTTACGCGGTCTTTTTCTTTCTTCCGCCTATCGTATCGTGCCCACCCATGTCCATCCCTCTCTTTACTCAAGCCCCTTTACTCACGCAATCTACAGTTAAGTTTTATAGAATCCACCGGGAACAAAATCTCCGGCGGCGGATGCGACTAAATGGGGCATTTCACTGCGTACGTAAGTATGTATACCTGCAGTACGAAGGGACTACAAGCCTCGGATTTCAACCGAGACCCGAAGAAGACGGCGAACAAATAGCTGGCCGATTGCATCGTTCCCTTTATTGCAACGGTTATATACAGCGATCGAGAATCTCCGCAATTTCCTACATTTCTCAGTTACACACACGCGCGCACACACACACACAATATATATATATATATATATGAGAGCCCGAATCGGGAAGTTTTGTTGGGCCAGTTATAATATATATATATATATATATATATATATAAATAATATAACTGGCCCAAAAAAACTTCCCTGTGTCGGGCTCTCACCTTTCGATAATGAAAGAAAGATGCTCGCGAAAGGAGCAGTCTGCAGGTCAATTCTAACAGGTTACTCAGGACGTTTTTTTTATTCTCGTATCTCAAGTTAACATTTTCTTTTCCAACGCAAACCATTTTTGATACATGCAATCAATAAGTGATCTGGACCAATGAGTGTGATTATTATATAGAGTAAACGGATTTATAACTCCAGATTAAAGCCTACGTAATAATGCACTCTTCCTTTTCAATCTTGATCAACAAGTTTCGAAGATTGAAAAGAAAGGATGCATCCTCAAAGGCTTAAATTGGGGGTTATAAATCCGTCTACTATATACAGGGTGAGGCACATAAAGTGTTACAGAGCAATAGCACTCAAACTATTGATCATATCCAAAAATGTGTCGGACAAAAGTTCCAGTATTCGAGAAGGCCGTCATACTGGACCACGTTATTTTTTTATCGGTGGAGGCGCTGAAGCTACGTCAAGGTCAACTCCACTTTTTAAACTAGAACCATGGATTTTTTTTCGATTACCTTGTGTTGCAGGTCGCTGAATTCGTCTTGAAATCAGTAATAATGTCATTGAAAAAAAAACATGGTTCCATTTTAAAAAGTGGAGTTGACCTTGACGTAGCTTCACCGCCTCCACCGGTAAAAAAATAACGTGGTCCAGAATGACGGCCTTCTCGATCACTGAAAATTTTGTTTATATATATATAAACTTTTTATTTTAAATTATTTATATTATTTCATTTTACTTTTAATTATATATATATTCGTGTGTAGGGAAGGGACACTTTGATAAAGGATAAACATATATGCCATAGCATATTATTGTAAGGAACTACATCTACCTATAGATCCAAACAAAATGTTGCAATTCGGATTTTTTTCTGAGCAACAATTAGTGGAAATAAAACGCATTTTTTAAAAACGCTAACGTACATGTATCGACACTACCGTTAAAGAAAATCATACAAAAAAATGAAAGCTTATTACGCGAAAACCAGACTCTTTGTATATAAAAACCATTTTTATATAGTTTAATACATGTTCGTAATCACGCTAACAGAAAGGGAAAAAACTCGAAAAATATGATTCCTTTGCATAGTTTCATAGCCAGGGGTCTTAACTTTAATTTTTACCCTTTACTTCTTTGCATTTTCCTCGAAACTATGTTTTATAAAACGTTGTACGTCGTATCTCAAAATCTATTAGTCCGATCCACTCTTAATTTAGACAGAGCATAGTTTATGACATTTTCTATCGTATCATTGAATGATTTAAAAATGTTTAACCATTTGTCAATAATGAGATATTAACGTTAGGTTCATTCGTTAGAGATCGATTTTTTCCCTACAGCTTGGTAGTTTCGTAATTTTAAAAGTTCAAAAAAGTATCCGCTCATAGGGAAGTTTTATTGTAATACTGAAAGGGGGTTTTTCAATTTTCAATTTGAGATCTACTCGTTGAAACCACCGGCATCGAGCCACGCGGCACGGGCGGCACGTTGTATAAACAATAATAACTCCATTGTTTATCAATATTTAAAAACAAACATAGGCGGCAAGACGAGGTGTCAATTGTGTGTAAAATACCGACCTTGACATCGCAATCTTTTCATAAAAAACAAAATATTGAAAATCGGCATGTTTTTTGGGTCCCAAGTTTACGCAGCCTCGTTGATAAACCGAATGGACTGACACTACTAAGATACGAAGTATGATTTTCTTCTACAAGTTTTTATATTCCACGTTCGCCATAAGCTTGGCACCAACTCCATCAGTACTAATAGTCCAGTAAAAGAGACGAAAACCCAGCACTTTTTAGCGTAGAATATGAATTTTTGACTGAAACTAGGTGGTATACATGCTGAAAGTAACCCCAATAAAATGTTGCCCCTTAACTCGCCCCAACCCTAAGAAATAGAGGTTGAAAACTTAAAATCGCCGTATCTCGATAACTAATAGCCCGATGGAAAAAGGTTTCAAACAAAAGTTGTTTGGAATAATAAAATACGTATAAAGTAATCTATCGTCCAATCGCCTATCTTTGAAAATAGTGGCACAAAAACACGAGAGTACCACTGACCCAGGCAAGGACGCAGCGATATGTCTACTCCGCACACGCATCAACCTCGAATTTTCGAAACGTTTTTGTACCGCTACTTTCAAAGATAGGAGGTTGGACGTCAGATAACTTTATACGAATTGTATTATTTCAAACATCTTTTGTTTGAAATCTTTTTTGATCGGGTCGTTGATTATCGAGATACGGCGATTTTTAAATTTTCAACCTCCATTTCTTAGGGTGACGGGGCGAGTTGAGGGCCAGCATTTTATTGGGGTTACTTTCAGTGTGCAAGCATCTACCTTCAGTAAAAAAAAATCATATTCTACGCTAAAAAGTGCTGGGTTTTCGTCTCTTTTACTGGACTATAATCGGACTTTCCCCACAACGATGACGTGTTCAGAGTCGATTAAGGGAGCTTTCCAGTGTGAAAATTTCAAAAAATCGATTTTTTTTTTGCTTTATCGAATAGTATACACTCTTCCGAATATTCCCTGAAATTTTCATGCCGAAATTCAGATTATTTCGGTTACTGTACAGCATTTCTTGGAAGAAGGCAACGGAGCGCTACAGCTACAGCGAAACTTTGAACGCGTTTTTCTCGAAACAGCATTTTTCAAAACGGTGTCCAACTTGAAGGGCAGAGTTTTAAAGCTATCGAGTTGAATTTTTTACACAATATTCTTAACGTCATTGTTTATCGTGCTATGGAAGCTTTTTTTTTTTTGACATCTTCCTATTTTTTTGTAAAAAAAACTGCCAAAAAAAATGCTAAAATCGATACTTTTTGTTCAAACCGGCGCCATTTTTGCAAAAAAAAAAAAAAAGCCTCCATAGCACGAAAGCCAATTATATACCGATCAATAATCTTTTTGTGTTTTTTGTTTCAGATCAAAATTGTGACCCCCAACGTCGACACCACATCCAAGTGCATTTTCTGCAACAATTGTTTCATCATTTTTATAGATATTAATTAATAAATAAATCGATCTTTAAAAAATTGTTTTGTATTCTTCAATACCCAATTAATATACAAAAAAAACAGACCGATTAGATTATTTTTTCTTTAAAAAAAAAATCGCGAAAAACAGCGATTTTTCGGGCTGTCACACTGGAAAGCTTCCTTAAGATCGGGTAAGATCGTGTTGGTGGAACAGTGAACTAAAAATGATAATCCCGCTGGGAAGAATTTTCTTACAATTTGAAATTCCTCTTTCGTCTTCCAAAAAAACAGTCTAAAAAGTGGCTGAAAATGTAACAAATTTCGCGCTTTGTTTCACTTTAAAATTTTGCTACAGGAATATCGCGTTAGCGTATGAAAAGGACGAGCACGAGTGTTGCCATTTTTATTCGAGGCGAAAGCTCACGATCTAGCCTCTCTCTCTCTCTTCCTCTCTGCAGCTTTATCGTTCTCAACTTCTTTTATACAGACTTTAGCCTAACTATAGTAGAAGCTGTGCGAGGATCTCTGTAAACTTCCGACCCATCTCGCGTCTCAATTGTCCGGTAGCCCGAATCTCTTCTTTTTCACCAGCTTTCTCCTGACCCTTCCCGGGCCTCCAACTGCACCGCAAAACGCAATAGTTTCTTCGAGCTTGTTGAAAATGCGCCAATTCATCCTCTCTTTTTGCCCCCCCCCCTTCTCGACACACACACATGCACGCCGCTTGATTGCAATTCATCGCGACTGTTTCGGAACTTGGCGAGTCCGAAAGCTTCAAACTTTCTCGCGTATATACTGCGCGCGCTTTCAGGATTGATTTGTCGAAGAATTTATTGCGCCCCATATATAGACGTGGCGAAGTGTGTAAACTCGTTGAGCTGGTGAAGTCAGAGAAATTCGGAATTCAATATATATATATATATAGAAATTCGGAAATTCAATATATATATATATATATATATATATTTAAGGTGATTCAGAAACTAGGGTTCCCTTCGTGAGCATACGAGGTGTGTTATTGCGAGCATTATGCTTTTTTTTAGTGTCGTGTGACAAATATTAGCCGAGATAATCGCGTTCAAAATTCGACACTGACAAGGAACATCACTTTGGTGTCCAGCTTTGATTTTAGTGAAACTTAACTATGTGATGAAGCATTGAAAGCTATTACACACGTATTTTTTTCATCGACAGAAAACAGTTTTGGAGTGCAAGCCACCGCTTGAAGAAAGGCGTTTCACCCCTTAATTTTATTTATTTTCAATACTTCGATAGTGGATTTTTCATCGCTTTTCATTGGACGAACTTTGGGTTTTCTTTCGTTGAGATCGGTGGACTTCTTGTGGGTGGAACTTCAAAATCACCCCTCGACACGCCTTTCTATGAGGGGTAGTTTCTTCCCTTAAAAACGTTTTTCAATGCTCCAGGTCCCAACAAAATCGAAGGCGGACACTCGAGTGGCGTTCCTTGTGAGTAAAAAATGGCACGGTAGTTACTCCCACGCGATTTTTCTCTCGTCAAGTATTGAATAATAAATGAAAATGATTGAATCTCATTATCGATTCGCAAAGCGAGTCTCTGTGGTCATTTTTTTAGCGACAAAAAGGGAGATTTTAAGAAGAGAACAAAGTTCATTTTTCCGAAGGTGGATTCGAACCCACACTCGATCCGGTTTGCACGTTCTGCCCGTGAGCAACCACTGTGCAATCCATTACCACTTGAAGTTTGATTGGAATATCTGGGCCAATCTGTGTCGCACGACATTGCTAAAGAGATGCTTCACTCGCAATGACGGACTCTATATGGTCACAAAGGTAACCCTAGTTGTGAATCACTCTGTATACTTATATGCGTTCCGAAGGAATTCCTCAGTCGTAGATGCAGGGTGAAGCTTGTTCGTGCATCACTTATTCGAAGTCGCGTGCGAGTGACTTTTGTCTCGTCTGTTTATCGTCGGAACTGCAAATATTGAAACGCCCATTGGGACTCGAGCTTTTCTATTCATCCTGATTTCTCGAAGTTTTCGTGAACATCTGGCTCACACAAAACTCCGTCTGCCTTTCGCCCACCTTGGAACACATTCCTGCTATGTGTAGTAGGACACAAATGCACGCGTCCCCTTATATATATATATATATATATATATATATATATATATATATATATATATATATATATATAAGGGGAATGGCGATTTTAGAGACATTTAACTTTGAGGACCGTTCTCGTAGTGGCTCATTGTGCTCATACTTAACATTATTTCAACCCCAATGTCTTTAAAGGCACCTCTGGACAAATTTAAGCATATTTGTATGTAAATTATTTCACAGACGATTCTGCACTGAAAATCAACGATCCTTTTTTAATATATGTATATATGTAAACTAGACTGGCCAAAAAAAAAAATCTTCCCGATTTCGGCTCTCGCCCCTGGAAATATTACTCCATAGGGAAACAAAGAATCTCGTGAAAGCAGTCTGTAGGTTAATTCTAACAGGTCACTCATGAATTTTTTTATTCTCCATTTGATTTACACGTGATGAATTAACTTTTTTTTTCCAATGCAAACCATTTTCGATAGATACGATCAATGAGTGGTCTGGACCAATCAGTGTGATTATTATATATATAGTAAACGGATTTTTAACCCCAGAAAGCCTTTATAATCATGCATTCTCTCTTTTCAATCTTGATCAACAAGTTTCGAAGATTGAAAAGAAAGAATGCATGACTAAAAAGGCTTTAATCTGGAGTTATAAATCCGTTAATCATATATAATAATCACACTGATTGGTCCAGACCACTCATTGATTGTATCTATCGAAAATGGGTTGCATAGAAAAATAAAACGTTAATTTATCACGTGTAAATCAAACGGAGAATAAAGAAACCTCACGAGTCACCTGTAAAAATCAACCTACAGGCTGCTCCTTTCACGTCCGGACAACGGCTAATTTCACGCGATTCACGCTGTACAACGCCCCAAACACACAAAACCAAACAAATTAACCCAAACCCAAACATACAAACCCAAAATGAAAAACCCAAGCAAACCACCCTAAAAAACCAACCCAAACCCAAACAACAAAAAACCCAAACCAAACACAACTAACCAACCCAAACCGAAACAAAATTATAAAGATTTTCTTCGCATGACTGCGTGTAAATTATACTTTCGGATAGTTTTAACAATTGAACACCGTCTATCCGGACAATTATATACGTGTTATTCGTCCGGGTACTAGCTTACACGAATCACAATAATATGCACGCCTACTGGAAATACGGCGTGAACTGAGCCGCTATCCGGACGGGGAGACACTCCGTTAAAAAAAAAGACTTTTGCTCGCAGGAACACATCCTATAGGCTCACCAAGGGAACCCTAAGAATTGTAAACCACCCTATACATATATAGTTTCACGATCTCGACTCCGCAAAATTCAGAATGAACCACCTCCATCGGTTGTCGGGTTATGTACTTAGAGGTATTGTGCTATTGCGAGCGATGAGAGATCGAAGATGCTCCGTATATGTATTTACTCATATATATATATATATATATATATATATATATATATATATATATATATATATATATATATATATATATATATATCCCTTCATGTATATATATATATATATATATATATATATATATATATATCCCTTCATGTATATATATATATATATATATAGAAGTACATATACACGAAGGGATTTTTCCTCACCTCGACGTACAGAACGTACATGGAAGAGTATCTGGCCGTCTACAGTAAATGGATATGTATCACATAGTAGTATGTAAATCCTGGATCGTAGGATCGCACGGTATCTTGAGAGACCGTGTATTTGCATGGGTGAACGGAAAATAGGTAAAAGGATATCCGCGGCCGAAAGCCAAATCCTCCTATGGGCAACCAAGAAAACGTGTTGTACAGATATAGGCATACGTGTTCCTACCCTGAACCACGAACGTTTGCGATCGATGTAGAAATTGAATTTCCGAAGTACTAAACGTGTTCTTGTATCACGGGCCTAGGTATTCGCACAGCGTTTTCCCGTTTATATGGACTCGTTCTATTTCCGGAATTTTCAATATGTAAAATATGTAAAATGTCAAGACAGGAGAAGGAGGGTAATATTTTCGGGGTTGTTTAATTGTTCAGTTTAAAAAAAGTTTTAACGTTGAGTCGTTTATATAGATTTTGTTTTGATTTAAGGTAGCTGGTCGGAAGAGAGGTTTAGTATGATAATCTAAAAACACCTATGGTACATTTTGAAGAAAAAAAAACTTCGTATATGAAGCATGATTTTATGTGGATATTTTGAGGCAAATCGGGTTTTAATTCGGATCGGTTGCTTTTTTTCATTTGTCTATCCATTTGTTCGTAACAAATGCTTAAATTTGTTTTTTTTCCGTAAATCGATTTTTTTTCTACAGCCTGTTATTTACGTATTAAAAAAAAATGTTAACGTTTCCGGTCATACCAAAGTTTCATTATTACACTGAAAGTACATTCTTTTATTTTTCATTTCCGATCAGCTTAGTTGCCGGAACCATCTACACCGACAGGCCATGCAGCAACGGTGGCACTTTGTTTAAACAACAATAACTTCATTGTTTATCAATGTTTTTCATTTGAAAATCGCAACCTTCGCAAGACTATGTATTAATTGTGGGTAAAATCCTGACCTCGTCATCCCAGTATTCTCATTAAAAATAATTATGAAAACTAACCTGCTTTTGAGGCCTAAGTTAATGCAGAACTTTAACTAGAAGAACAGACATGAGGCCTTTTCAACAGAACCACGCTGAAAAACTTGCTTCAATTTCCAAACACAGCTTTTTTTATCCCTAGCATGTGGAGAAGACTAAACAGCCATCCGATAATCAAGTTCCGTAAAATGAAGTTACTTTGAACAGGTTTTGCAAGTCTTTGTAGATAACATTTGTTTACATCCTAAATTCCAACTTTTTTGCTCCAATGAACAATGTGCCCTTTGGCTATAAAATTTATAAGATATTTATGCCACACCCCCCACAATTTTATATATTTATAAAAAATGGTGTCAAAGCAACCTCGAGTTTGTTTGACACTTAAATGCGACATGTCAAAGATTAAGGGTTACTTTCACACCGTTTCGATAACGAAAAAATCAATATTTTATGCATTATACATGAAATAAAATAAAAAAACAACGATTTTTCACAATCAAATTGTCATCTTTAAAAGAAAAATTCTACATAAAAATATCAAGTACCTAGGTTGCCATCATAGGCACTCAGTCTTGGAATTATCATCGAGAATCAACTTGAGCAACATTCCGATCAATTTGAGCAACGTTATAAAAAACGTGAACAATAAACTTAAACACATTTGAACCATATTTTGCCACTCTGTTAAAGTAGCCCCAAAAACTGTCAAAGTTACCCTTAATGTCAATTCAACCCCGTTTTACAGTTCTACCTCAAATTAATTCGAACTCAAGGCAATTAAGGTAATTTCGAAGCACGTGATTGCGCCGTCCTAATTGCAATACGAGGAGTTCGTGTTGCCCCGATATCGCAGCCCTATTATGCAAAAATGTTCGAAAAAAGAGCCCAAAATGGGACGGAACGGACGAGTTCACTGGTAGACGGTCGGAGAACCGTGGCCGGCATATCGCTTGCCTAAATAAGACGTGTGCATTCGAAGTTTCGCTGGAGACTCGGACTGTTCGAGCTATGCACCGCGAACGTTGAATGTTGTGACCGTAGTCCTCGGGAGAACCCTCCCAAGGACTCGTGGTATCCGGACCGCAGACTGGCAATCACCCTGATCCATTACTGGTCATTTTCTGTACTGCGGCTGCATCGATTAGCCTGGCTGTCCACTTCGTCTTTTCCGCCCAGTCCGATTGGGCATATAGTACGGAACGAGACGGGAACTTTTATCCTAATTTCTCAAATTCCATTGGTTACGAATGTCAAATTATATATATATATATATATATATAATGTAATTTGATATATATATATTTGTAAACTTACAATTTAATATTATATATATATATATATTTAATTTGATAAACAAATATATATATATATATATATATATATATATAATAAATTGAATATATAATTATATAAATAAAAAGCTAACATACTGGTTAGTCTGCTTTTAATCGATCATTCATGAATGGTAACACTTGCTATCTTAGTAGACTTTAGTTTTAATGTTGAATCAAACTCAAACTCAAAAGAACTTATTTTTTATGTAATTTTAAATCTCAGTATAATTAAGACATTTTTATCACAGTAGAATTGATGTATAATAGTAGTAGGGCTGGAGCGGTTCTAACCCAGGGATCTCAGGGGGGAGCGGGGCGGGGGAGTCGAGCGCGGGGAAGCCGGGGTATGCATGGCGGGGGGGGGGGGGGGGGGTCGAGCGCGGGGAAGCCGAGGTATGCATGACGGGGGGGGGGGGGGTGGATCCTGCACGCGGCAGCCGATTGCGGGGTTGTGGCGGCGGGGGAGGGGGAGGGGGGTGTTAGAGAGTGGGGAGGCTAGTTTTTGGTGACGCTGTCTTCCAGGCGATAGCTGGACCCGCGGGCGAGAGGGGGAAGCCGCTGTAGGAAAATTCTCGGGAGTGAGATAACGATAGTTCCCATATGAAGGGTGGCCCTTCAAAGCCCATAAAATGCTTTATTTATTGCATGCAGCTGCGGCGTTATTCCAAAATAAGTTTCAACCCGTCGAGGTTTCATTCCACAACATTACGTCAAGATGTTCAGATGTGCGAGTATGTACGCAGTGCATCCGGCCAAGCACCCCCTAGACGTGACCAAAAACGAGCTCGAACAAGTTCCAAAGGTCTTGCTCCTAAAGTATTGGGGTAACTTTATTGGTTTACTGTGGGATCGTTTGCCGGAGCATCATCGGAACGATAGTGAAGTGATATCGTATCTTCCATGCATGGAGCATTATAATACGCCACAGATGAAGGGCTGTGGAAAGTGTTGCGAGGGGGGAAATGCTCTACGTGCGGGATTCTTCGAACGTGTTTGAACCTGTTAAACGCGCCTATGATGGGATAAGTGGGGAGAAGTTTTTAAAATCTGAGTGGAGGGGCTACGAGGGAGCTTATGATTTCATGGACCAAGCTCAGACTGCACTATTCCACCGCACCATCAACTTCTTCGAAAAGGACTTTGAAAAAGAGTGAAAATGGATCTCTCAAATATCAACAAAGTCAGCCTGATGGCGGAATTCCTCCCAACGAAGAAGCTGTCAGAATTCCACGTCCATACGGATCATCAAATCACGGACATGAGAGCTGTACAGACCAAGTTTGGAAAACGCTACATCGTGGACGTTGCAAATGAGTTTGCCGTCTTCTTGCCAGCGCGGCTGGTAAAGGCCTTCGATCAAGATGTGAAAATGTTCGAGAGTATGCTGCAACTGGCACGCAATGGTCAACTCTACATGAAGTACATTGGTGGAAAATACAACAGCGTCGAGTTCCGTCGAGTCTGAGTATGGTGGAAAAGAATGCTCGTGAAGGCCCGGCGGAAACAACGAGTTCAACAGCAGCCAGCATCATCACCATCGTAGAGTGCAAGGACTGTTTGCATCACAGTCATCATCATCATCATCGTAGAGTTTTCGACGCTCGAGTCTGAGTATGGTGGAAAAGAACGCTCGTGAAGGCCCGGTGGAAACAACGAGTTCAGCGGCAGCTGGCATCGTCACCATCGTAGAGTGCAAAGACTGTTTGCATCACAGTCATCATGGTAGAGTTTTCAATGCTTAGTGCTATGTAAAAGTGTACAAAAAAAACTTTTTCATCGAATATAATGTAAGAAAAAAAAAAAAAAAAAAAAAGAAAAAAAAATTTCAAACTGTATTCACCGTAGACATAGGAAATAAATGGAGAGAACGATATTTGTTCAAAATGTTTTTATTCATTTAAAAAAAACCCTCGCTCACACAACGCTTCGTTGAGACAATAATGATGAAAACTGCTGCCCCAAATGCCCTTTTGAGGAAGTGCATATTTTCGAATCCCTATAGGTTTTTTCTAGTATGGTGGGGATGCCTATCTGCTGTTCGATTTTTTAACATAGTGCGAGAGATGGAAAGCGCTTTCGCACGTGAACAAAGGCGAAATACGAAAAAAAAAACGTCTCTTAAGAAGTTACGTAGAGGGCTAAGAAAAAGTGGATGAATTTATCAAGATGTTCTTTTTTTTCAACTATCTGGATGGAGGCTCATGTGCGAGACACTGTTATACACTGCAACGTTTCAACCACCTCGTCCGAAAGTCTCAAATTTTACGACTCTTTTTTTTCTTACGTCGAGCGCCAGGGACCGTCATACCCTATCGCTTCGCATGTGCAACTCGGGCCTCATCATTCCATAGGTCCACACTTGAAAACCCATAAAATTTTACGACAGCATGCGACGAAGACAGTGATCCGGGGAAAAAATGCATTTCCATTTTGCAGGGCTTTAGTTTTTCATCTCTGAATGATAATATATACAGAGAGTGCAACGTCAAACCTTGATGCCGACATTTGAGATCATGCAGGTCTTGACAAGTTAGCCCCATGATTAAGGATTTTTTCTTCGTTAACACTACCCTCCAAGCTATTAGAATTTTTTTTTATTGCTCCGCTATTCAGAGCATATATGATAACGGGATGTTTATGTTGAAAAACTATAAACGTTCGGAGATGTATGGATAAAGACCTGTTTAGGCTTCGACCGTGCACCACTCAGGAACATTGAAAGTGCGGGGAAAAATGGATTTCACGAGTATCAACAGAGTCAGCCGGATGGCGGAATACCTTCCTACGAAGAAGCTATCAGAACTCCGCATTCACTCGGATCATCGAATCTCCGACATGAGGGCCGTGCACACCAAGTTTGGGAAACGCTACATCTCGGACATCGCAGATGAGTTCGCCGTCTTCTTACCAGCACGACTTGTGAAGGCCTTCGACGACGATTTGGAAACGTTCGAGCGTATGCGGCAAGCGCCACGTGATCATCATCTCTGGATGACATACAAAGGTGGAAAATACAACAGCGTCGACTTCTTCCGACTCTGAGCACACCATGGTGGACGAAGACGAAATTCTTTGGAACACCATCGCCGAACAGCTGTCCACATCATCGAAAGTATGCTGCAACTGGTGCGCAAATGGTCAACTCTACATGCAGTTGTAGAAAATACAACAGCGTGAAGTTCCATCATCTCTGAGCATGGTGGAAAAGAGCAAATTCGTGGGGGCAGCATCGTTGAGTGGAACAACCGTCGGCATCACAGTCGTCTCGCTTTCGTTTTCAACGTTTTATGTGTTGACTATGAAAAAATGTATGCAAAAAACTGTTTTATCGAAGTGTAAGAGGAGGAGAAGTTCAAACTATTTTCGTCGTAGAATAAAGTATACAAATAACATATATTTTCATCGAAGTGTTTTCATTCATTTTTCAAAAAAAACCCTCGCTCACACAACTCTTCGTATACACTCAACCAGCTTTTCAGTGATTGTACATTTGCATGGGCGCAATTGTATTTCGTGTTGGAGGAATGATGCGGGCATTTGGATTTGGTGATTTTCGGCAACTTCTGCAGCGATGGACAGTCCAGAGTCTCCAAGTCGATGAGCTTTGTTGCGGGATCCGTGAATCTTGATAGCCATGTGCATTTTTCGAATCCCTTCACATAGATGGTAGGAGCTCCTTGCAAGATTCGTCGAAAGTTCAGTCGAAGACTTTGTTACGTGGGAGCAACGAATTGACAGGGTCATCGAAGTACTGAAAACGCAAAGCCGAATTAAGCGCCCACGATTATCAACTGAACGTCAGCAGTCATTGATAGCCCAAATATCGCATGTGGAAGGATTGAAGAATTCCGAGCACAGACATTTTATACACATGGGTACAGGAGACAGCGATGATGGGTTAATATGGCGAGAGATTGAGTTGAACGCGTAATGGTCCATACTTCAACCCCTGCTCGATGAAATTAAATAACGTGACAGTGGCTGAGCTTTACGACAAATACGTAATCTTCCGATAAATGTAACTAAGTATAATCCAATCCGCATTGAATGTTATATCTTATTGCCGTGGAAGATAATGATTATAAGGGCTGCAATTGATATGCAATCAAAAGATAATATACGTTGCGCATGGGCGGCTGTCACAGCTTTATACCCAGCTGAATGAAACAGTGAGCAGGCATCTTACGCACATTGTTTAACGGTATTGAATCTACTGACCATTGGATTCCCAGAGACAGCACATAAAAAAATTGAGCTTCAAGCAATCGATTCATGACTGTGTATACCACAAAAAAATACCTTGTTCCGATACGCATCACTCAATGTGAGAAGGAAAAGCATATTAATTTGCTATGCATACAAGGTACGAAGGACAATAATGTATGATATTTCGCATGGATCGAGAATCTGTCGAGTCTCCTGAGCACATAACTGAACAGTAACAGCCATAAGGATATATGTATGCGATCGGTGTGTGAAGTCAACGTAATTACTATATTGTTATATGTGCTTGACGAATTAAACAACAATCCACTATTTCGCAGGTGTTTGCCATACTTTAGATCAGAGGGAAAATTGCAATCACATAAGATCGATTGTTGAGCAGAAAAGAAATGGACTATCCGACTACCATCGGACAACCTATAAGTGGCTCCATTGTAAAGGCCTATATGGAGTGTTTATGTTTCTTAAAACTAATGACAGAGTAGATGAGGGTGTGGAAAGACTGATGAGAAGAACGTGGCAAAGGACATGTATCAATATCATGGAGTATTTATTATTGACTACTACATGTGTTGTTCATATGACGAATCCCTACCATAGTATCAATCACAGCACAGCGCTGATTCCATATCATGATTTGTTGAAGAACTAGAAAAACTAGCGCTGTGCATATAATACATTTTCTGCGACAATCAATGCTCGTCGTGAGTTAATTCTAATACGTTGGCGCAATGACAATTATTGTGTATTCAGCCATCATCCATCAGAAGAGGTGGAAGTTGAATTACTCAAGATACAATGGTATATGCTCCACATAATATTAAATGATGTAAATAAATTGTCATTACTTCGAATATTGGAAAGTAGGCAATACTTGAGTTTGTGTTTTCGATTTTGGGGTCTATACGAGTATCCACTGCTACAAAGCACAACGAAATATTTATAGATCGTACAAGCTGCCATCCCAGCTAGACAAACCAAAATATGTCATTTTTGCGTCATAGACTGGTGAAAAGAATTCTATGGCAAATGACATTACATTATTCGTCGACTGCAAACTCACCAGAGTTAAACTTTATCTCAATTCGGAATTCTATCCAGACGATGGCTCGAATTTGCACTTCAACAAAAAAAAAAAAAAAAAAAAAAAAAATAAAAAAAATTCGGCCCTCTCACGGTTAATGATTGATTGCATCAGAACGAGCCTGTGAACAAATGCTACCGTAGATGCGTGAATAGAGTTCGAATGCAAGGAAGATTCACCATCGAATACAACTGCATATTGTTTCAATCGTACACAATCGCGTTGTTGCATATTGTCCAATGACCGACACTATCCATAACATTCTATAGATCCGCAAAATACTCCCTCGCCTAAATGAATGAATAGTCTAAAAATGAGTTTCTCGAAGATCAACGTCAGTCATGATTGGATCTTGTCATCGACTAGATCACGCTAAAACATATTCATTATGACTGTGCCCACCTTTGTCGATCTTCAAGGATTCATTGTTGGAAGGAACTTTATCGTGAAGGAAGTAGCAATTCTGAGAGCGGGATGCATACTCTCCCATTACATTTTCGCGAGTCCCATACCATGGAGACTTCTCACAAAATCTGAGAGATACGAAGCATCATGGTTGATTCGTAATCATCATGGTCTCAAGTGGGCCTATGGAAACGTTCCATATGGCATGGCCGAAGATTTAATAACGGCCGCAGTTGAAGGTTCAACGGAAGACGACATGTGTTCTATCGTATATGTTAAGGGTCATGAAAAACGACAATGGCTAGCTGATATACTAAATATGAAAAATGAACTAGTTATTGAGTCGTTGAATATGGACTTGGACGATATGGATGCCTCAAGTAAATTAGATGGAAGTTCTACTCTACGATGTGAAAAGCATAAAAACAATTGTGCCTTACAAAATGTATTTAAAATCTACAATTGGTGGCTGAATCATAAAGATTCGTGCAAATAAAAGAAAATGTAACATTATGTACTTTTTTATTCTCCTCACCCCGTACTTTATGATGTCAGAATCATCGGATATCGAATTCTGCAACCGAATAAAATATTTCTTTCGAATGTGAAACCCATTTTTTGTATGGGATACACAAAAATCGAACACTTCGAGGTGTTTGAAGATTTTCGAGAGTCCTTCGTGAGATGTTCAAGAGTCTTCCGAAGACATTCATAAGACATTTAAAGACATTCCCGAGACGTTCGAAAACATTCATAATACGTTTGAAGCCATTAATGAGGGGTACAGAGAGGTTCAAGGGACGTTCTACGACGTTCATGAGACGCTCGAAGATGTTCGGGAGGCGTTCAAGAGCCTTTAGAAAACGTTTATTAGACGTTTGAAGACATTCATGAGAGTTTCGAAGACGTTCAAGAGATTTTCGAAGACGTTCAAGACATCTTCGACGGCATTCATAATACGTTTGTTTGGGTTTGTTTGGGTCAGTTTTGTTTGGGTTAGTTCGAGTTTGTTTGGGTGAAAATCCCAAACAAACTCGAACTAACCCAAACAAAACTGACCCAAACAAACCCAAACAAACGTATTATGAATGCCGTCGAAGATGTCTTGAACGTCTTCGAAAATCTCTTGAACGTCTTCGAAACTCTCATGAATGTCTTCAAACGTCTAATAAACGTTTTCTAAAGGCTCTTGAACGCCTCCCGAACATCTTCGAGCGTCTCATGAACGTCGTAGAACGTCCCTTGAACCTCTCTGTACCCCTCATTAATGGCTTCAAACGTATTATGAATGTTTTCGAACGTCTCGGGAATGTCTTTAAATGTCTTATGAATGTCTTCGGAAGACTCTTGAACATCTCACGAAGGACTCTCGAAAATCTTCAAACACCTCGAAGTGTTCGATTTTTGTGTATCCCATACAAAAAATGGGTTTCACATTCGAAAGAAATATTTTATTCGGTTGCAGAATTCGATATCCGATGATTCTGACATCATAAAGTACGGGGTGAGGAGAATAAAAAAGTACATAATGTTACATTTTCTTTTATTTGCACGAATCTTTATGATTCAGCCACCAATTGTAGATTTTAAATACATTTTGTAAGGCACAATTGTTTTTATGCTTTTCACATCGTAGAGTAGAACTTCCATCTAATTTACTTGAGGCATCCATATCGTCCAAGTCCATATTCAACGACTCAATAACTAGTTCATTTTTCATATTTAGTATATCAGCTAGCCATTGTCGTTTTTCATGACCCTTAACATATACGATAGAACACATGTCGTCTTCCGTTGAACCTTCAACTGCGGCCGTTATTAAATCTTCGGCCATGCCATATGGAACGTTTCCATAGGCCCACTTGAGACCATGATGATTACGAATCAACCATGATGCTTCGTATCTCTCAGATTTTGTGAGAAGTCTCCATGGTATGGGACTCGCGAAAATGTAATGGGAGAGTATGCATCCCGCTCTCAGAATTGCTACTTCCTTCACGATAAAGTTCCTTCCAACAATGAATCCTTGAAGATCGACAAAGGTGGGCACAGTCATAATGAATATGTTTTAGCGTGATCTAGTCGATGACAAGATCCAATCATGACTGACGTTGATCTTCGAGAAACTCATTTTTAGACTATTCATTCATTTAGGCGAGGGAGTATTTTGCGGATCTATAGAATGTTATGGATAGTGTCGGTCATTGGACAATATGCAACAACGCGATTGTGTACGATTGAAACAATATGCAGTTGTATTCGATGGTGAATCTTCCTTGCATTCGAACTCTATTCACGCATCTACGGTAGCATTTGTTCACAGGCTCGTTCTGATGCAATCAATCATTAACCGTGAGAGGGCCGAATTTTTTTTATTTTTTTTTTTTTTTTTTTTTTTTTTGTTGAAGTGCAAATTCGAGCCATCGTCTGGATAGAATTCCGAATTGAGATAAAGTTTAACTCTGGTGAGTTTGCAGTCGACGAATAATGTAATGTCATTTGCCATAGAATTCTTTTCACCAGTCTATGACGCAAAAATGACATATTTTGGTTTGTCTAGCTGGGATGGCAGCTTGTACGATCTATAAATATTTCGTTGTGCTTTGTAGCAGTGGATACTCGTATAGACCCCAAAATCGAAAACACAAACTCAAGTATTGCCTACTTTCCAATATTCGAAGTAATGACAATTTATTTACATCATTTAATATTATGTGGAGCATATACCATTGTATCTTGAGTAATTCAACTTCCACCTCTTCTGATGGATGATGGCTGAATACACAATAATTGTCATTGCGCCAACGTATTAGAATTAACTCACGACGAGCATTGATTGTCGCAGAAAATGTATTATATGCACAGCGCTAGTTTTTCTAGTTCTTCAACAAATCATGATATGGAATCAGCGCTGTGCTGTGATTGATACTATGGTAGGGATTCGTCATATGAACAACACATGTAGTAGTCAATAATAAATACTCCATGATATTGATACATGTCCTTTGCCACGTTCTTCTCATCAGTCTTTCCACACCCTCATCTACTCTGTCATTAGTTTTAAGAAACATAAACACTCCATATAGGCCTTTACAATGGAGCCACTTATAGGTTGTCCGATGGTAGTCGGATAGTCCATTTCTTTTCTGCTCAACAATCGATCTTATGTGATTGCAATTTTCCCTCTGATCTAAAGTATGGCAAACACCTGCGAAATAGTGGATTGTTGTTTAATTCGTCAAGCACATATAACAATATAGTAATTACGTTGACTTCACACACCGATCGCATACATATATCCTTATGGCTGTTACTGTTCAGTTATGTGCTCAGGAGACTCGACAGATTCTCGATCCATGCGAAATATCATACATTATTGTCCTTCGTACCTTGTATGCATAGCAAATTAATATGCTTTTCCTTCTCACATTGAGTGATGCGTATCGGAACAAGGTATTTTTTTGTGGTATACACAGTCATGAATCGATTGCTTGAAGCTCAATTTTTTTATGTGCTGTCTCTGGGAATCCAATGGTCAGTAGATTCAATACCGTTAAACAATGTGCGTAAGATGCCTGCTCACTGTTTCATTCAGCTGGGTATAAAGCTGTGACAGCCGCCCATGCGCAACGTATATTATCTTTTGATTGCATATCAATTGCAGCCCTTATAATCATTATCTTCCACGGCAATAAGATATAACATTCAATGCGGATTGGATTATACTTAGTTACATTTATCGGAAGATTACGTATTTGTCGTAAAGCTCAGCCACTGTCACGTTATTTAATTTCATCGAGCAGGGGTTGAAGTATGGACCATTACGCGTTCAACTCAATCTCTCGCCATATTAACCCATCATCGCTGTCTCCTGTACCCATGTGTATAAAATGTCTGTGCTCGGAATTCTTCAATCCTTCCACATGCGATATTTGGGCTATCAATGACTGCTGACGTTCAGTTGATAATCGTGGGCGCTTAATTCGGCTTTGCGTTTTCAGTACTTCGATGACCCTGTCAATTCGTTGCTCCCACGTAACAAAGTCTTCGACTGAACTTTCGACGAATCTTGCAAGGAGCTCCTACCATCTATGTGAAGGGATTCGAAAAATGCACATGGCTATCAAGATTCACGGATCCCGCAACAAAGCTCATCGACTTGGAGACTCTGGACTGTCCATCGCTGCAGAAGTTGCCGAAAATCACCAAATCCAAATGCCCGCATCATTCCTCCAACACGAAATACAATTGCGCCCATGCAAATGTACAATCACTGAAAAGCTGGTTGAGTGTATACGAAGAGTTGTGTGAGCGAGGGTTTTTTTTGAAAAATGAATGAAAACACTTCGATGAAAATATATGTTATTTGTATACTTTATTCTACGACGAAAATAGTTTGAACTTCTCCTCCTCTTACACTTCGATAAAACAGTTTTTTGCATACATTTTTTCATAGTCAACACATAAAACGTTGAAAACGAAAGCGAGACGACTGTGATGCCGACGGTTGTTCCACTCAACGATGCTGCCCCCACGAATTTGCTCTTTTCCACCATGCTCAGAGATGATGGAACTTCACGCTGTTGTATTTTCTACAACTGCATGTAGAGTTGACCATTTGCGCACCAGTTGCAGCATACTTTCGATGATGTGGACAGCTGTTCGGCGATGGTGTTCCAAAGAATTTCGTCTTCGTCCACCATGGTGTGCTCAGAGTCGGAAGAAGTCGACGCTGTTGTATTTTCCACCTTTGTATGTCATCCAGAGATGATGATCACGTGGCGCTTGCCGCATACGCTCGAACGTTTCCAAATCGTCGTCGAAGGCCTTCACAAGTCGTGCTGGTAAGAAGACGGCGAACTCATCTGCGATGTCCGAGATGTAGCGTTTCCCAAACTTGGTGTGCACGGCCCTCATGTCGGAGATTCGATGATCCGAGTGAATGCGGAGTTCTGATAGCTTCTTCGTAGGAAGGTATTCCGCCATCCGGCTGACTCTGTTGATACTCGTGAAATCCATTTTTCCCCGCACTTTCAATGTTCCTGAGTGGTGCACGGTCGAAGCCTAAACAGGTCTTTATCCATACATCTCCGAACGTTTATAGTTTTTCAACATAAACATCCCGTTATCATATATGCTCTGAATAGCGGAGCAATAAAAAAAAATTCTAATAGCTTGGAGGGTAGTGTTAACGAAGAAAAAATCCTTAATCATGGGGCTAACTTGTCAAGACCTGCATGATCTCAAATGTCGGCATCAAGGTTTGACGTTGCACTCTCTGTATATATTATCATTCAGAGATGAAAAACTAAAGCCCTGCAAAATGGAAATGCATTTTTTCCCCGGATCACTGTCTTCGTCGCATGCTGTCGTAAAATTTTATGGGTTTTCAAGTGTGGACCTATGGAATGATGAGGCCCGAGTTGCACATGCGAAGCGATAGGGTATGACGGTCCCTGGCGCTCGACGTAAGAAAAAAAAGAGTCGTAAAATTTGAGACTTTCGGACGAGGTGGTTGAAACGTTGCAGTGTATAACAGTGTCTCGCACATGAGCCTCCATCCAGATAGTTGAAAAAAAAGAACATCTTGATAAATTCATCCACTTTTTCTTAGCCCTCTACGTAACTTCTTAAGAGACGTTTTTTTTTTCGTATTTCGCCTTTGTTCACGTGCGAAAGCGCTTTCCATCTCTCGCACTATGTTAAAAAATCGAACAGCAGATAGGCATCCCCACCATACTAGAAAAAACCTATAGGGATTCGAAAATATGCACTTCCTCAAAAGGGCATTTGGGGCAGCAGTTTTCATCATTATTGTCTCAACGAAGCGTTGTGTGAGCGAGGGTTTTTTTTAAATGAATAAAAACATTTTGAACAAATATCGTTCTCTCCATTTATTTCCTATGTCTACGGTGAATACAGTTTGAAATTTTTTTTTCTTTTTTTTTTTTTTTTTTTTCTTACATTATATTCGATGAAAAAGTTTTTTTTGTACACTTTTACATAGCACTAAGCATTGAAAACTCTACCATGATGACTGTGATGCAAACAGTCTTTGCACTCTACGATGGTGACGATGCCAGCTGCCGCTGAACTCGTTGTTTCCACCGGGCCTTCACGAGCGTTCTTTTCCACCATACTCAGACTCGAGCGTCGAAAACTCTACGATGATGATGATGATGACTGTGATGCAAACAGTCCTTGCACTCTACGATGGTGATGATGCTGGCTGCTGTTGAACTCGTTGTTTCCGCCGGGCCTTCACGAGCATTCTTTTCCACCATACTCAGACTCGACGGAACTCGACGCTGTTGTATTTTCCACCAATGTACTTCATGTAGAGTTGACCATTGCGTGCCAGTTGCAGCATACTCTCGAACATTTTCACATCTTGATCGAAGGCCTTTACCAGCCGCGCTGGCAAGAAGACGGCAAACTCATTTGCAACGTCCACGATGTAGCGTTTTCCAAACTTGGTCTGTACAGCTCTCATGTCCGTGATTTGATGATCCGTATGGACGTGGAATTCTGACAGCTTCTTCGTTGGGAGGAATTCCGCCATCAGGCTGACTTTGTTGATATTTGAGAGATCCATTTTCACTCTTTTTCAAAGTCCTTTTCGAAGAAGTTGATGGTGCGGTGGAATAGTGCAGTCTGAGCTTGGTCCATGAAATCATAAGCTCCCTCGTAGCCCCTCCACTCAGATTTTAAAAACTTCTCCCCACTTATCCCATCATAGGCGCGTTTAACAGGTTCAAACACGTTCGAAGAATCCCGCACGTAGAGCATTTCCCCCCTCGCAACACTTTCCACAGCCCTTCATCTGTGGCGTATTATAATGCTCCATGCATGGAAGATACGATATCACTTCACTATCGTTCCGATGATGCTCCGGCAAACGATCCCACAGTAAACCAATAAAGTTACCCCAATACTTTAGGAGCAAGACCTTTGGAACTTGTTCGAGCTCGTTTTTGGTCACGTCTAGGGGGTGCTTGGCCGGATGCACTGCGTACATACTCGCACATCTGAACATCTTGACGTAATGTTGTGGAATGAAACCTCGACGGGTTGAAACTTATTTTGGAATAACGCCGCAGCTGCATGCAATAAATAAAGCATTTTATGGGCTTTGAAGGGCCACCCTTCATATGGGAACTATCGTTATCTCACTCCCGAGAATTTTCCTACAGCGGCTTCCCCCTCTCGCCCGCGGGTCCAGCTATCGCCTGGAAGACAGCGTCACCAAAAACTAGCCTCCCCACTCTCTAACACCCCCCTCCCCCTCCCCCGCCGCCACAACCCCGCAATCGGCTGCCGCGTGCAGGATCCACCCCCCCCCCCCCCGTCATGCATACCTCGGCTTCCCCGCGCTCGACCCCCCCCCCCCCCCGCCATGCATACCCCGGCTTCCCCGCGCTCGACTCCCCCGCCCCGCTCCCCCCTGAGATCCCTGGGTTAGAACCGCTCCAGCCCTACTACTTATAATCCACATTTAAATCGAAATAAACTTTATTTTGAACGTGAATTTAAATTTAAGTAAAATTGTTTCTTAATATTAATTTAAATGTAAGTAACATTTATTTTCAATGTAAATTTAAATCTTTGAGTAAAGTGGATTTTTCATGCAAATTTAAATCTAGCTCAGTAGAATGCATTTTTAATGTAAATGAATACCTTTAAATTCCATTGTGAGCGGCATAATAATTGGTTGATGAAAGAGCTCAAAGAGGTTTCAAAACTACTGTGCTGTTGCATTCAGATGAAAATAAAATGTAGTGATCTTTCTTAACCAATACGTTTTTTTCAACAATACTTGGATTTGTTTGGGCCATTATATTATTATTATTATTTGTATATTAACAGTATTATTATTATTGTTGTTGTATTCTTTCGTAGGGTAGACTTACTTAGATTATAGTCCCTGAAGACTCTTGCTATTATTTGCAATACCTTTAAGTGCAAATAAAAACGATTAGTTTTATTAGCTAATTATCGCATTAAATTTTCTTATATACTAAAAGCTCGAAATTAACGAATTGATAAATATATTTCGTTCACATTTTTTGCAAAACATTCAAAACCATCTATTTAGAAATGGTTCTTGTAAAAAAAAAACGTTCGTATTTTTGATCAATAAATTATGGGCCCATATTCGACGTCAATAATTGTCGACGTTTATGCAGCTATGATCCTGCTTTATCGAACATTGTTGCAAATAAAGAAATTGAATTCATGAAACATTTTTATTCCTCGTATGTCCGCGGTCCTCGTAAATGGAGATTTTTCGACATTTGCGATACTAAATTGGAGAGGCTTGTTTCCAATAATTTGATGTGACGTCAGCTCTGTAGCCGCCATCGAATATCCGAAATATGCATGCTGGACGTGTATTTGAAATGCGATCAACGCCTGCATATAAATTCAACGACGTACGAGTGTGCGTAGAGTATGGTTTATGGAAATTAGTTAATTACATCTCCTCTCTGAAATATGTCGAGTTTTCTGATCGGTATTTTCTGAGCTATTCGGACGCGCGGTGCGAGGATCGTAGCTATTCAAAAAATTCCGAGGAATTCGTCGACGATGGAAAGCTTCGATCAGTAGATAAATATATAAATATATAGCCACACACAGCAGGTAAAAAAGTGCCTACGGTTTTCACTTTTTTTTATTTATTCCTTCCAGGAATTTTCATTGACATACATTATTGAAATCGACATTGCCATTGCGACATTGAATAAAATAATCTGGCAAAATATTTCTCTCTTTCCAAGAGTTATTTAAAAAAAGCGCGATGTACACATAATTTTTCCACCCACTCTATTTATAGGCATGTTCTAGTTTATCGATGGAAAAAAATGCAGCAGCATTCTAGACTAGAGGCCTAAATTTCGGGCTTTTTTCGGACTTGATAAATATGTATATATATATTTTTTTTTAATACCCATTTTTCGGACTTGATAAACATTTATATAGATATATTTTAAAACCCATTTTTTACATCGTTCTCATTGGTGTTTTAAGAATTTGTCCAAAAAAATCGTGCCAAAATCATTATCATTGAAAAAAGTGATAAGCCTCTAGGCATGGCCCTGAAAAGAAGGGTTCAGGCGGGATGATTCCAAAGCTCCCATTCGTCTGAGACAAAAGTAAAGCCGAAGAAATCGAAGTAAAATGTCAGGCGTTTTTCAGGCTTCATAAAAAATATATGCAATTTTTTACAACCTTTTTATTGGCGTTTCAAGGACCCACGAGAAAAATTTTTTGCGAAAAAAACAATGGAAAATTGAAAACATGTTGGCCTTTTTCAATTGCTTATATTATTAAAACACACTTGATTACATTATTTATATAAGCAAGTGTTTTCGTTATTGCCTTTTTACAGAAAATATTCAGTTCCACATACTCAGAAAAAAGCACTTTGGAATAGAAGATAAAAAATTGCTTAGATGCCCTTTCAGTGGTGTTTTTCAACGAGTCATGCTTTTTAAATTGTCTATAAATATTTGCTTTTTAAATCGTCATATAAATAATTATTGATATGCCTCAGTGCAGAAATATTTGTGCTCAATGGTATAAAGTTGGTGTGTGAGAGAGAGAGAGAGAGAGAGAGAGAGAGAGAGAGAGAGAGAGAGAGATGTATATACCGTGAAAGAATTTATGCACATGCAACATCATTCACAGTTACGTGGCCTATGATTTTATGGAAAACAGCAGTGGAAGCGCTGAGATGAAGCTAAAAATATTGCACATTTTCCTTCAAATACTCCTACACCTTCATTCGTTCTTTTGGTACACGCCGCTCATACTTGGCGTCGTAACAGCACCGCTGTTCCTAAATATGTATGTATTCCCGGACGATCGTTCATATTCATGAACTTTCTGGGAAATGTCATTGCCAAAGTTGGCGTTAATTCACCAAATTTAACGCCACATTTGGCACTCCAATTTAATTATTTTCGAAATATATATAAAGGGTGTCTCAAAATGATCTGGGATTTTCAATTGCGCGCCACTTTTTTTGTGGTGAACATAGAGTATGTGCTAATCTTTGAGAACTGGCATCGGGAACTATTGGGGTTCACTCATGGAGAATTACACGATCGAGGAACGCATAGAAATGGTTATTTGCTGCATTGTTACTGCATAGTTATTGCAGATAAAGTTTCATGGTCATGTTATCTCGTGTCGGGGCGATGTGAATTGGCCTCCAAGATTGTGCGATTCGATGTCATTGGACTTCTTTATTTGGAGTTTTCTGAAAGCGAAAGTGTATGCCAATGAACAGGGACGAGACAGCCATTGATCGGATATTGTGTTCCACACATAACCTCCAATTCTATAGGTTTTATTGAAATAAAAATATTCGTACTTTTCAAATAAATAATACGTTTTATTAATAAATCAAAATGTCAGCTCTCAAAATGTCAGAATTTTCACAAATTTTATTGTGGGTTGAATTTTTGATAATGGTGTTCATGCAAATGCTTTGGCTACTGTAGTTGGTTTATTTTTTCTGTCGATATATATATATATATATATATAAAATATTATTAACAAATATAAAAACATTATTTTTTTATATATTAAATATAAAAAACAATTAAATATAAAAAATATTATTAGCAAATATAAAAACATTAATATATATATATATATATATATATATATATATATATATATATATATATATATATATAAAATTAATGTTTTTTGAACCATCCTAATAGATATATATATATATATATATATATATAATTAATGTTTTTGTCTGCGGTACTCAACGGTACTCGGTACTCGGTTTGCTGCGGTACTCAACTCAATATATATATATATATATATATATATATATATATATATATATATATATATATAGATCATGCAGATTCATTAAAATGATTTTTTAACAAGTCTGCATAAGTTCAGGGCCCAAAAAACAGGTCGACTTTCGATATGTTTTTTCCATGAGAGTACTCGATTGATGAGGCTCCAATTTTAGACACAATAAATAGGTCCATAGTCTTGGGAAGTTTAAATTTTTTAAATTGAAAAATATCGATCAACAAGGAAATAATTATTATTTAAACAAAGTGCCGTCGTTGCTGCATGGCCAATCGTTATATATGGTTCTGCCAACTAAAGTGATCTCCAATGGAAAATGAGAAAAAGGTAGTTTTAGTACAGTAATAAAACTTTCGTACGACCGCATACCTGGTGGAAATTTTCAAACATACGAAAATGGCAAGCTGAATAAAAATCCGCATTTGAAGTGTATCGGTCGAACAGATTTTGACATACGACTTGCATTCGAGAAAAACGCAGAAGAAAAAAGAGTTGATCGCAGCGGGAAGATTCGCCGCAGTGCAGTAGGCCTTCACAAAGTTTGTCATAACTAGGAAAATATTTCGAACTTATACAACATCGTTGTTGCAAATTGAAGTTAAAACCGCAAGCTATGAAATTATGCCACAACAAATGGTATGTTTGAAATTTCAAGCTTGTGCCAGACCCCTCAACACAACGTCTACTTTTGCATTTTGCATACCTTTGCGTACGGTGCGATTAAAACCGTCACAAATAAAAATTGCATATATACAGGGTGTCCGAGAACTGAATGCGTTCCCTAAAATGGGGGCGTTGGGGGTAAAATTCTGAGTCGAATGATATAAGCATGTGTGGGTCTCAGATCAACCCCTGAATCGGTCGGACTCCTGAATGAAGCGGGCCAATCAGGTGCGCCCGCTCATCGGATGCACCTGATTGGTCCGCCTTTAAAAATTCATAATAATTCCGGCGCTGATCTGAGACCCATACATGCTTGTATCAATCGACTCAGAATTTCACCCCCAACCCCCCATTGCTGTGAGCGCAATTCAGTTCTGGGACACCCTGTATATTTGCTCTTTGAATATATTTTCATATTAATCATCAACTTCGAATTAACCCTTCGTTTAAAGGCGCAAAGCCGATTCAAAACTTTATGAGCGCATTGCTTCGTATACTTTTTGAGCAAGAAATTCCACGCCGAAACAGCAAGAAACGTAGTTCAAGCCGATGCTGCTCGTCTTGGAGTTAAATATGCATGGAATTCCTCACTTCCTTGTTCCGCGGAATAATGAAATTTCATTGCACACTTCGCGTTTCGTATCGTCGGTAGAGATCCAAGGGTCTATAGGTGCAAGAACGAAAATCGTACGTTGGGCAAATGGAATTGCCTGTGCGCTTTTCAGTGATCGCTCTCGGAATAGTTCAATGGCATCAACACCCTTCCGGAATTCAAGAGAATCAAAAAGTTCGCACGCAGCTTTTTCAGTACCCGTTTTACCATTAAAAACATTTTAGTCTCCTTATTTCTTAATTTATTTTATCGTAAGAAGCTGGGCAAGACAAAAAAGGGCCAATAATTGCGGGACTTTTGATTTGGAATGCCATTTTCATTTTTGGACAGCAAAAAGATAATTGTGCAGAAAACCATTTTGCAAGTTTTTTTTTTATCGTGAATCGGGATTTAGTATTTCTTAAATACTCGTGCGTGAATCGAGGATTATTTGTTCCGATGAACATTTCTATTGAAATTCAATATTCCTAGTATTCGATAAATTGAATCGAGATATTTTGGGTTAAACAAGTATTTCGCTTAAATCTTCAGTTCACGTTTAAAAAATAATATCCAATCGGTTTTAAGCAAAAGTGGTATGATCCAGAAAATCATAATTTTATTTTTTGTTGACCAAACATCAGTGACGTAAACTTTGAGCGAGTATTTCTCAAAATTTGTAGCGTTTTTTTTCAAATATGCTTTTATGATGGGACTCCTGCAGTTTTTTATTTTTATGCCATCGAGTCGAAATTTTCATGTGACATTCTTCAGTACATTTCCTAGAGAAGAGCTGAATATTTTTGCGAAATAATGAATACCATTTTTGCGATTAACATGTTCCCAAAAAAAATTTTCAATGCATCTTTTCATATTTAACGAAAATAAATATTTATTTCAAAATCCTTGCTTGGGAGCCGCCCTTTTGCATGGAAAAAAAATCTTTCAAGAAATGTTCTTACTCCTTTTTGCACATTTTCAACAAAGTTGATTCATTTTCGCACAGTCGAAAAACACGAAAAAAAAACTGTTCTGCGTATAATGAATTATCGCGAGATAATCGTTCACATAAAGATAACAGTTCGTGTACACAGTATCAAGAACAACTTCACGCCAGAGTTACAACTCAGAGGATAAATTTGTTTGCAACGAATTTTTATTGAACGTGGAATTAAACAATTTGCAAATATCCGGATAACTGCTCGTTATCGGCGATACGGAGCGAGTCGATCGTGAAGGCGTTTTTTTTTCATCGCGACCATCATAATGTGTATTTAATGTAGTCAAATTGCAATCGAGCCAATTAAGGGATTAACTGGACCAAGCAGGAACGAATAATTTTCGAAAATAAAACAAATTTGTGAATTGGTCTGAAATTTATTGTATCACTGATTACACGCGTTGTATAATAAATTAATTTTTAATAATAAATTAATTTAAAAAATGATGAATTACTTAACTGGAATGAAGAAAGAAATAATTTGTTTACATCGATGTACGATAGACTCGGACAATTTGCTGATGAACCAATTCGGGTCAGTGTATTGTAGCATTATACCAAGTGAGAAACAAGAGACTGGCGCCGAAATGCACAATATTTGTTATACACACATATATATATATATATATATATATTTGCCAACATATCATGTAAATATTTTAAAAATATCTTATTCATCTGGATGACGTAAAGAAAAAATGATAATATTTATTTAGCTGTATTTACTTATGGACTCGAAAATCTTGGGTCCGTCATTTTATGGTAGAGTAGCAAATGAACCAGAAAGTGGAGGTTGAACCGAGTAAGCGAGGGAAAAAAATAAAAGAACAAGCTGATCAACGATTAATAAAATGAGATCGGAAAAAACAGACGAAAAAAAAATTGAAATATAGATAGAATAAAATAATATGCTCTTTCGTGGGACCGCGAGCTCTTTAACGGGTTACACCTGCCTCTTGGCCGAAAAAAAGCAATTTTTTCTTGGGAAACTTCTGCGCGTTTTTCCCCTTTTTCCCCTCATTTCTGTTTTTTTTTTCGTCAAAAAAATCGTCATAAATAAAAAATTAAACGCACTTAATTTTCGCACGAAATCGTCGAGTGCTTGGATGAAGAATTCAATAAAATGTTCACTTTTGAGAAGATGGCCGCAGTCCAAAGTTTAAAGATCGACTTTCGGTATAAGAAATGCTCTTCTTTCGTTGATAAAAAAAACCCATTAACTGAAAACAGAATTCTATACATATATGAAAAATACATATATATATATATATAAGAATAAAGAAATATATATATATATATAAGAGTAATACAGAACGATAATATGTATAATAATAATAATTATTATTAGCTTTATCCGTGACTGCATGGTACATCCGAAATGGATTTTAGGACCAATCATTGACCGTTATACAACAAGATGACAATTAAAAAAAACTTCTCCGCATATTAAAAATAACACGTTTGCTTCACAGTTAAGAAATCCGTTTTTTATATAGTCCATACTCATAATCACCACCAGGAAAAAAAATCGAGCTAGTCAACGATCAAAGCGAATGAAACTAGTTTATATTCAGTATCTATCGTAGTGCTCCCTCAAAAGAGCTCTACTCAACGGATCCAGTGGAAACAAAGTGCAAAGCCCCTCCCTCAGCATTGTCACAGACCGAAGGTTCAGAAAAAAAGCTTCAGCAATTCTCCCTCCGCCTTCGCACAGACCGATAAAATTTGCAAGAGCCTTCACATCCTCCAACACTACCAGCTCAATTCCAGTCTAAAAAACACGAATGCTTATCACAATTTTATAACAGTCGTACGACACTGCCACCGTAAACTTTAATTTCAATTACAACGAAATATTTATATCCGCGCGTCTTACTTTTTGTTCGCCGTTATCGCGAAGATCCGGTGAATGCGACGGCGGTATCGAGCTCGACGTATAGATATCGTCGGGCAGATACCCCCGTGGGTAATACGTATACGTATGTATCGTATACGGCATTTACGGAGGGTCGGCACGAGATGCTGTACGACCCACAACTATACCATTAGCATTTGCATGTAAACATGTCACATTGAGAGCACCGGCAGCATTGAAGCGAATGGTTTTCCCTTTGAGATAGCCAAATACGTGCTATCTTTCAACTATATCGTCCGCAGCCTCGGCATTATCGGTACGAGACTCCCCGATGCTTTCTGTATACGTGTCTGCTCACACCGTGCCCTTACCACTTGCACGCGGAGGATGTATACGCCAGAGGGGCTTCGCCACGCGTTATTTTCTTTCGGAATAATTTTCCCTCTACTTTGCTCTCTTATGCTCTATCTCCCTTTTTCTCTCTGGCTCTGTCTGTCTGCCTATGTGCCTGTGTCTGTCTATGTTTATCTGTCTGTCTGTCTGTCTGTGTCTGGCTGTCTATCTGTCTGTACTTGTTTGTCTGTCTGCCTGTCTGTCTGTCTGTCTGTGTCTGTCTGTCTGTGTCTGTCTGTCTGTGTCTGTCTGTCTGTGTCTGTCTGTCTGTGTCTGTCTGTCTGTGTCTGTCTGTCTGTGTCTGTCTGTCTGTGTCTGTCTGTCTGTGTCTGTCTGTCTGTGTCTGTCTGTCTGTGTCTGTCTGTCTGTGTCTGTCTGTCTGTGTCTGTCTGTCTGTGTCTGTCTGTCTGTGTCTGTCTGTCTGTGTCTGTCTGTCTGTGTCTGTCTGTCTGTGTCTGTCTGTCTGTGTCTGTCTGTCTGTGTCTGTCTGTCTGTGTGTGTCTGTCTGTGTCTGTCTGTCTGTGTCTGTCTGTCTGTGTCTGTCTGTCTGTGTCTGTCTGTCTGTGTCTGTCTGTCTGTGTCTGTCTGTCTGTGTCTGTCTGTCTGTGTCTGTCTGCCTGTGTCTGTCTGTCTGTGTCTGTCTGTCTGTGTCTGTCTGTCTGTGTCTGTCTGTCTGTGTCTGTCTGTCTGTGTCTGTCTGTCTGTGTCTGTCTGTCTGTGTCTGTCTGTCTGTGTCTGTCTGTCTGTGTCTGTCTGTCTGTGTCTGTCTGTCTGTGTCTGTCTGTCTGTGTCTGTCTGTCTGTGTCTGTCTGTCTGTGTCTGTCTGTCTGTGTCTGTCTGTCTGTGTCTGTCTGTCTGTGTCTGTCTGTCTGTGTCTGTCTGTCTGTGTCTGTCTGTCTGTGTCTGTCTGTCTGTGTCTGTCTGTCTGTGTCTGTCTGTCTGTGTCTGTCTGTCTGTGTCTGTCTGTCTGTGTCTGTCTGTCTGTGTCTGTCTGTCTGTGTCTGTCTGTCTGTGTCTGTCTGTCTGTGTCTGTCTGTCTGTGTCTGTCTGTCTGTGTCTGTCTGTCTGTGTCTGTCTGTCTGTGTCTGTCTGTCTGTGTCTGTCTGTCTGTGTCTGTCTGTCTGTGTCTGTCTGTCTGTGTCTGTCTGTCTGTCTGTTTCTATGTCTCTGTCTGTACCTCCGCCTCTCCCTCTCCCTCTTCTTCTCTGCCGCCCTTTTTTCTCTCTATCTTTTCCTTTCTACCTCTCCCAGCTACCCTCTGTCCTCCCTCCCTCTCTCCGCCCCTCTCTTTCTCTTGTCGGCTACATAAACGACCCCGGAAAAACCTCTTCTCTTTCTCCGATTCGTCCGCTCCTTCTATCTCCACTTGCCCCGTACAAACGCCTGCGTTACGTTTGAAAGCTCCGATAAAAGAAGTACTTTGCAAATAATGGAAATGAAGGCAATGGGAAATGACGTCGCGCGAGAAATGCGCCGGGAACACCGATACGCTCCAGGCCAATCGGACGTAGTCGCGTTTGTAACGAAGCGGGAATACACTCGGGCCTTGCGCACTGCACAAAACAATCGTGGCCCCGTTTTGATGTATGCAAGTAGGAAGGGCTGAGATGTTGCGATCTGTAACTGTGGAATGCAACCAACACTATTCGAGCGAAACGTTGGCACTTTTTTCAACATTTAGTGCAACGGCGGTGGAATCTTTGTTCGAGTAATACCGAGGGAATAATCTTTATTAACGTGTTAACGATAAAATCAGCTTTTTTAAGGATGTTGAGTCCCTATGGAACATGTTAATGTTAATTGTTCAATAAATAGCTTCTTTATCGTCATGAAATTTTTACGCGATCTCCTGAATACTTCATGTAAAAACATACCAAATTTTCAGAATTCTATCATCATTACTTCAACCTCCTTAAGGGTTGAAATAAAAAATGATAAGAAAATTCTGAAAATTTGGTATGTTTTTGGATGAAGTATTTAAGAGGTCGTGTTAAAATTTCACGATGATTAGGAAGCTCGTTATTAAAAAATTAACATATTGTTAAGAACAATTTTTAAAAGAAATTAAAAAAAAAATTATCAATAAACTTCGTTTTGTTTCCGTTGCTTTCAGTATATTGTAGATGTTACAAAATTGAGAGGTCAAAAAAAAACTTATTGCAAAGTTACATCAGTTTCCATAAGACAACATTTAATTTGTGAATGTTAATTGTTCAATAGCGAGCTTCCTAATTGTCGTGAAATTTTTACACGACCTCTGAAATACTTCATACAAAAACATACCAAATTTTCAGAATTTTATCGTCATTTTCGATTTGGAACCCAACATCCTTAAATCGACTTGTCTATTGGGCATATGCAAACCCGTTGAATTTTATAAATGGACTAAGCGTTATTCAGATAACGCTGATGGAATTATTTTTATTTAATTGCTACCGGTGAGGGTTCACAATTTTTTTTAAATGAATTATTTATACGGCGATTATAATACATAATCGCCGTATAAATAATTCATTTACAAAAAATTGTGAACCCTCACCGGAAGTGTTTTTTCCCATTGGGGAATTGGCGAATCGAATTACTGCGTATACGGGTACAAAAGTCCACACGCTGGATTCGACACCCTCGTTATTCCAAGCCTGACGTTCATCCCTCCATCAGCACTTCCGCCGCTGCACAAAAGTGTTGTGCCATTTTCTCACGACGTCTCCGAGTTTGTTTGAGTTTAATTGAGCCTGAAAGTTTCCGACTTGTTGTTCATCGTACGTACGGCAACACTTTTGCACTTTTTTTTTTTCGTTCCCTATCCACTCCCTTAAAAGCCGCCCTACTTACTCTCACGTTTCTGCCTACTTTCGCCTTTTTTTTACGCTTTTTATTTTTTCCCCGCCGCGCAGACTCCAAGCGTACACGAAACTGCGAAAAATTGTTCGAGCGTTTCAATTCCCTAATGGGCGAAAGCTTTTCCTCGTCCGAGCCCCCCGCCCCCTCCGCCGCGCCTTTCCCTTCCACTTCCTCTTACGTTCAATTGCGATTGTACGATGATGAACCGATATTGGCTCGCAGTCGAGACGACTCGAGTCCTCGAAAGACCCGGCCATCCAATTTTTCACGAATTTCTCGATGACAATGAGTCAATAAACGATCGAGCACACCTCGGATTTGTTCTCGCGACGCGTTTAAATAATTATATTGTTCAACCAGTAAATTATTTATTATGGTCGCGGAAAGAAAAAATTGATCCGTTATTTCGTTAATTAAGGGCTCACGACACTGTAGAATTTTCCAAAAATTAATTTCCTTTAAATTAGCTTAAGAGATAATTTTATCCATCCAGATTAAGGGGGAAGAAAAGTTTGGTACCTGTAAAACAAAGGCCGCAGGCTCGTGTGAGTCTGCGGTGGCCGTGGCTGACACGTCGACCGTTTTTCTCGGAACACAATTTTTCAAAACGGCACGCAGCCTAAGTTCAACAATTTTCATTCTTTTCACTCGAAATTTTGAGCACATGTTTCAAATAACATTCCGAAGTTAAATACATACGGGATTTTTCATGAGTTAATTATAAGATTAGTTATTAACAAATGATTGGCCTTTGTTTCTGCCGAAAATTAAGTTTTTACTTTATATACTTTCCAATTACAGTAAATTCATATTTTCAACATTCCCTGCGTTTTTTTAATTTGAGAAATGTTCAACGTATTAATTTACATGAGTATAGCTAGTCAAATAACTATACTCGTGTAAACGAATAGATTGAACTTTTTTTTTCAAATTTAAATTTTTGTCAGTTACACTGTGGGCCGCAGAGCGTCTTAAATTCAACATGCCTCGCGAGAATGTCTCCAGCGTCATCATATTGTATAATTTTATAGAGTATTTTTTTTTATTCACTTAAAGATATGACTAATAACATCTTTGAATATTATTATCCTCGTACTTGTCCTTCCGGCCAAAAAAATCGCGAAAAATCATTTAATTCTAGACGTTTGCAGTAGTGTAAGCCCATAACCCTCAATCCGTCAATCTGAGTCGTTTTCGTCCTGCCCAAAATCATTTTATCTGGAGGTTGCTTAATATTTAATAGAAAAAATATATTAAAAATAAAAAAGAAAAAGAAAACCTTATTATTCCTTGAAAAGTACGGCCTGAAGATCGATCACGAATTTTTTCAGATATTTATCGTTGACAATTGTTGGTTTGGTAGTGCAAAAACAAAAACGACTCGGGTTCACGGGATTAAGGTGCCTCAAATACCTTCACGGATTGAGGGTTAATAATGAGCCTATTTATCAGTATATTTGCAGCGACCCTTCGATGTATATTCATGATTCATTATTGACGATGATGAAATTAGATGGCGTTTATTAGATGGCCATTATTCGTACTAGGGATAGTGAATACCAAAAACATGAATAGTAATTGTAATTATAATACTTTAGCAATTTGAATGAATAATAAGAGTTATTAATTTTATTATTGGCATTATTAATGATTATTCATAATTGCGAAAATGAAAATGAAAATGAAATAAATAATAATAAACCGAAGGCAATTGGTTGAATTAATAATAGTTAATGAACTATTCATGTATTAATAATTGTAATAATTATTGTTCATTATGGTTAATTTTGTCTGCTAAAATAAAGACGACATCAAAATTAATTAATCCACTTCAATTGAAGAAATTAATAATAATCGATCCCATTTAACTGATTGAATTGATAATAATTGAATTCTTTTTTTGAATTAACAATTATCAATTGATGGAATTCGTATTAATTCATTTATTTTAATTGATCGAATAAATAAGAATAGTAATATTAATAATTACTACTGTTTTTATCACGCAGCGCAGTAGCATCGAATGGTACCTGAAAATAAAGTAGAATGGACATTAAATTGGATTCAACGTCACGAAAGAATGTTTCTCGAATGCTTCAGATTGAATACCTAATTGGCGTATAAATTTAAAAAGAAACGAAATGTAGTAACCCTCCATATTACATTTTTGCGATATGTGCTGATGAAAAAGACGGAAAAAAACAAGAAAGACACGTTTGATATCCTGTTTTTGCTAATGGGATCGTTAAAAAAAGACGCGATTCAAGCTCACCACGACGGTGTAGAAGATCGAGAGAAATTTCGATCAATAATTCAATGAGCTGTCTTCGTACTCGTTTTATCGGATTTTCGTGGAAAAAAATGATAAGATTGAAACGAATTTTTCATACAAATCCGTTTTCTGCCGAAAGCGTGGTTGGTGCGACGAGTTATACATTAAACGACGAGACCGTTGCCGGAAACCGAAATATAAACGCGTTACAGGCGGCATCGATTCCGGCCCGGCCAGCCCTCTTTTAATTAATGCAATTTGCAGCGCGCGCTAACTACGCTACGTGCTAGGATTATCTAAAAATCTTTGCCAGCGGCTATGGAGGTGCTTTTCACCAGCTTGGCTGATTCATCGACCGAAATGTATATATGCATATTATATCCACGTACATACATGCATTCAAATACATATTTGCCTGGGTGTAGTAAAGTGTGAATAATATATCGTAATATATATGAGGTATTCCAGGTGAACCCGGTGGACTTTTTCCCGTACCCTCGCCAATTCGATTTATTTTTTTTTGTTTGATTCCATTTGCTCTAAATGACACCCTGA
Source organism: Ophion costatus (assembly GCA_951751655.1). Taxonomy (NCBI): domain Eukaryota; kingdom Metazoa; phylum Arthropoda; class Insecta; order Hymenoptera; family Ichneumonidae; genus Ophion; species Ophion costatus. Next base: position 38,567,509 of record OX632361.1, read on the forward strand.
TTTTTTTTACATTTTTTAAAACGAACCTTAGCAAAAAAAAAATTTTGAAAGAAGACGCCCCGATTTAAAAATCTGATAAAACTCGCAAAAATGCGTGATTATATGTAAAAATTTTCAAGCTGTCACCCGCAGTGGAAGTATGATTTTTTTCGTTAACAGTCAAAAAGTTCTGGTATTAATTTCAATTGAAGTCGTCTTCAGCACAGAAAAAATCATACTTCCACTGCGGGTGATAACTTGAAAATTTTTACACATAATCACGCATTTTAGGGAATTTTTTCAGATTGTTAAATTAGGCCGTTTTTTTCGGAAAAAAATGTTTGACTAAGGGTTGTTTCGAAAAATGTGAAAAATATTCAGTCTGTATTTTAGAGTCAATGGAATCAGATAAAAAAAAATAAATCGAATTGGCGGGGGCAGGGAAAACGTCTACCGGATTCACGTGGAATACCTCATATATATATATATATATATATATATATATATATATATATATATATATATATATATATATATATATATATATATATATATACACAGGATGGCCCAAAAACTGACATCCGAAAGAAAAATCTAGATTCTTCGTATCAATAATATCTATCCGAATCATCCCCCCCCCCCCCCATTTATGTTCAACGGTCTTTCGAGAAAAAAACATTTTTCAATTTTTTTCCCACTTTTCTGGTAGCATACGTGTAAATATTTTTTCTCTTCTGTGTATGGACTAGTATAAGTATTTTTTATTTTATTTATTTTTTATTACATTTTATTTTATTTTATTAAATCAACGTTGGTGAATGAGCCTCTCAAATGTATTTTTTAATCGTTTGATCGAAATCTAAGGCACGAACGTTAGTGTCCAATTCGTTGTTTTTTTAAATTGCATGACAGTTCACTTCATAACGATAACACAGGTCAGACTCGACATTTTACAAAGTTGGATCGCTGCTAGACGTGAAGTTTTACATACATGGATCACCAGACACAAAATAAATAAAAAAATGGATCGTCAGACTTGGAATTTTACAAAAATGGATCGTCAGACTCGGAATTTTCCAAAAATGTATCGTCAGACGCAAAATTTTATGAAAATCGATCGTCGGACGCAACATTTTACAGAAATAGATCACCAGACTCAAAATTGTTTTCTTTGTTACTAGGTAAAGACGCGTACGTAGATGTAAAGGGTGGCCCAAACAGCGACGTCCAAAAGGCAAATCTTGATACTTGAACGACTCGTATCAATACCTACCTGAATTAACCCCATGCATGTTCTTTAATCGTTTTTACTTTCCGAGAAAAAAGCACTTTTTACTTTCCGAGAAAAAACACTTTTTCGAGCTTCCCTGGGCATGCATTTTAATTTTTTTTCTCTCTTGTGTATGTGCTTCTCAGTTGGTAGTTTTTTGAAGCATTTGCGAGACATTTGGACTGGTATAAGTATTTTTTTTAATCATCTGAACTTTAGTGTCTGATACCCTCAAACTAGTTCTTTGAACTTTTCATAAAAATCAAAGACAAGTGGATTAGTGTTCAGTTCGTAATTTATTTATTTCTCAAGAGTGCACTTCATGATGATAACAGAAGTGAAAAAAATCGCGAGAAAAGTACACACACAAAAGACAAAAATGTTTTTTTCTCGAAAAATAAAAAAAAAATCGTAGAACATACATGGGGTGATTAAGATGAGTATTGATCGCGGCATCTAGATTTTATTTTTGGATACCCCTTTTCGTGCCACCCTGTTTATGGAGATATTGGAGTATGAATAATATATGATAATGAGGATAGAACAAAATAACAATAATATGTACACTATACATGTATGAGGCATTAATATTCACATACGTTAGCTATATAGAACACGGGATTGCTAAATAAACGCAATTCTCAATGCCTGAAATTCTAGCAGCAAGTACTGCATCTCCAAACCGTCATTTTTCGTATATTTTTACTGAAACGTCATTTTAATTCACGTTTCCATTTTGCAATGAACTTGAGGGATAACACCACTCTAGCGGTAGAAAATAAGGCCTAACTTTGACAATTTATTTTGGGAGGATGAAAAACGGAATAGGATTTCTGTTGAGAAGGTTTATTCAACACATATTAAAGTATAAAAAAAAATATTATAGTTTTCATACAAAATGGCAGCGACAGAGCCCATCTTGAAAAACGTGTTGTTTTTTACCAATCGCTTCACGGGAGGACGGTTTTCCCGTAAAGTATAAGACCTGGAACAAAAATCAAAAAAAAAAAAAAATCTATATATTATTAGCTATGGGACTACGTAGGGATTTTTTAATCAAATTTTGAAAAAATGGCGCTCTTTGAAAGGAATAAATCGATTTTTTGTCCAGAAATAGGCAGTAAATTGTTTATAAAAAAAAAGTTTACATTTAATCGAAAAACGGCTACGTACTCCCATAGAGAATGTAATTGTGAATATACTATCAAAGTTTGAAATCGATCCATGCAAAGGTGTCCCAGTAACCCGTTCTCCCAGTTTGAAAAAAGTGCTTTCGAGAAAAACGCGTTTAAGGTTGTACGAGCACTTAAGGCCTTAAGCCATAATACGGGTATAAAATCATGTGCGAATTGAAGATTTTTTTTGGTATGAAGAAGTGATACACTCATAAAATTAGTTACACATCTATTTAGTATGAATATCAAGCTGTTAGAAAAAAAAATTTTTTCGCTCTACACAATGGCCGGCTACTCGAAACTTCTCGAAACAGCTTTCTTACAATTGGCGTGACAAATAACTTCAACAATTTTCGTTCAGCTCGTTATTGGACAATTAATTGTTCAATAACGAGCTTCCTAATTGTCGTGAAATTTTTACACGACCTTTGAAATACTTCATACAAAAACGTACCAAATTTTCAGAATTTTATTATCATTTGCGATTTGGGACTCAACATCCTTAAGTTCAAATACCTACAATTTTTTAATAAAACAATATTTTTTAAATTCCGTACGTATTTGTCCAGGTATTCTAATGTAGATTGACGAGAATTTTTGTTTTTTGTTCTAGGTAAAAAATTATGGATGCTAAATGTCACGCTGCGGAGCGCCGAAAAAAAAGATAACAAAAGAAAATATTAGTAGTCGGCCATTGTGTACATCGGAAAAAAAATTCTAACAGCCTGACATTCATACTAAATCGATGTGTAATTAATATTATAAGTGAATCGCTTTTTCATACGAAAAAAATTGTTAAATTCGCCTATCTACGTTCATGTTTTATCACCCCAAAGTATTATTCAGGCGAAACAAAAGACGTTTTTCCGAAAATGATAGAGTTATCTTTTAAGTTAAACCAAAACTCGGTTAATTCGAAAGCTTGACTCATGGCTGTTTTTGTCACCTCTCGCGAGGGACTTCTTTCTTTTTCGTCATGTTTTATTGTCTTTTATTTTTTTACGCGCTTCATTGGGATGCCGAATGAAAGTGGAGCTTTTATTGGAATATATTGATCGGTGAGACGCCAGACCCACCTCGAAGGTGGAATACGAAAAGGGCCGAATTTTCAAGCGAGCCCTTTCCGCGCCCGCTCTGCTGAAAATTATTTTCCATATTTTTTCCCCAGCCCTTACCTACTAGTTATTTTTGCCAAAATTTTATCCGACACCGATTTTCCCTAGACTTCCCCAATGATTTTATTTTCCAACTGATTCTTCGTGAAAAAAATAATGAAAATATAATATAAATCGATTCGTTGTCGCGATCCGCATTGTCACTCCGAAGAGTGACGTTTTATCCGTTTTTGATGTCCCCGCGTTACGACGTCAAGTTTATCGGTGCAGCTTGGAAAAAAAAATCACATAACCCGCTCATACCGAGCGAAGTGAGGCAATCTGAGATGGAGCGTTTGAATATGGCCACTCGAAGTATCCATTTCGCACACACGCGAGGGCCCGTCGAGTATGTGGGGCAACGAATCTTTTAGTACATCGTAACATTATGAACGACGTAAACGCGTCTAGACGCATGCGAGCGCGATATTGATTAGCCAACAGCTCGTCCCAAGTGCCTCCGTATATACGTTGACTATCGCCTGCTTCACCAAATGCATCTTATATCTTTCGTCATATTCGCGAGGCTAATAATCTTTATGCAGCCCATATTAAAATACGATTTAACGCGAACAACGTTCGGCTACTTATTTACACGTAACCCATGAATTCTGGGCCCCTGTGAGATACCGAGGGATTTTCATTCTACACGACGAGATTTTCATTCTTGTCATAAAATTACTTTTTCATCTTGCCACGTAATCACAAAAAAGTTCATATTATTTTCACTAGAAATCGTGAAGGTAACAATGGGAAAAATGATTCTTGCAACAATGAAACTGATGATGATAATAACAGTAACAAAATATATAATAATAACAATGATTTAAAATATAAAACATATAGAGTTAATTAATAGAGTTATTATTAATCAATAATAACTCTATTAATTAAGTCTTCGATTTAGAATCTTAGAGAATTGATAGAGTTATTATTAATTAATAATTGATCTATTAATTAACTCGATATGTTTTATATTTTCTATCATTTTTATTATAACATATTAGAGTTATTATTAATTAATTATAGAGCTAATAATGAATGTAATGTAATAAATAATAATATATAATATATGATGTATATTTATTATATATCATGATGATAATATATGAAATATATGATATATATATATATATATATATATATATATATATGAAATATATGATGATAATATATGATGTAATAAATAATAATATATAATATATGATAATAATGATAATAATAACAGTGCGCGTGTAATAATAATAACAACAGAACTATTATGTATGGAATTGTTATAGAAATATTATTTAATATAATTATAATTCTAGTAAAAAGAATAAACTGTAGCAGCAACGAATCACGCAAATTCAATCGTATTGTAGAAAAAGGAAATGTGGAAAAATCCAAAAATATTTTACAGATACTTTCACACTTATTGGAGTAATGAAATATAGGAGATAGATTATTATAATAAAGATTATAAAGAATAAAAAATATAGAAATAATAGTAATAATTATAAAAGTCATAATGCCTGATAAGGGAATTAATGAATATCGCATTGTTATAACAATATTATTGAAAATAACGATTATTGTATAAATAATAAAAATAATAAATTGGACCAGCGCTGAATGATTCAAATACATGATAAAAAAAGCAATGTGAAAAAAGGTAAAAATAATTTCGAAAAGTTTTTGGTTTAGAAAAGTTTGTCGTTTATGTCAGTTTTTTGTTGCAAATTACTGTTATCCGTTAACGTAGCGGTGATTGATATTTTATTCCGTTGAATCATTTGCATCTGAAACTGGGAAAAAAATGATAAATTATTTTTTCGATTGAGTAAATAAATAAGTTATTTATATAATATATTTATATATCGCTCGTTTATATAGCTTTATATTATACGTTTGTATAGTTATATATAGCTCGTTTATATTAAACGAGAAAAATAAGTTTCGCTCGTTTGGTTGAACATCCGTCTTCAGTATATTTGATTCTATCGTATGTATCGTATTTTATTTTTCACCAAGCGAAGAAATTTAAAAATTACAGCTCAGATTGATTCCGTAAATTCCGAAAAGCCTCGTGCAAGCGAGCGCTGCTTTGATTATTTTTCAGCATAAATAAGTAAAATTCACTGCTATTGAATTGGAGTGAAATTGAAATAACAAATATCGTGTTGTTTATTTTTTTTTTTAATATTTTTTCATCCGACTTGCACGGTCCTCTAAATACACGAAACAAAAATACTTGAGATTTATTGGGGAACGGTGAATTCAGAGGGTCGTGGTGAATTAAACTGACAGCCTTTTATTTCAAGCACAGTGGCAAAGTTTTTCGAGAACACTTGGCTTTTGCCGATAAAACAGTGTAATTGTGTAGCAAAAAAGAAAAGAATCATTTAGCCGAAGGACGTTGTTCGCGAAGTCTTGGCTCCGCGGAAATTGTATCCTCACGTGTAATCCGCGCACGTACGACGCAACGTGGCGAAAAAGGAGTTCGCGAAAAACCTCATTTCAGGTGCACCTGCGGGACGTTGATATTTATAGCGGAATTATAATGCTTTTTTTTTTTGAGAGATTGCAAAAAGTGATTCGAATGAGCTGGATTCAGTGTAGTCGTGTGCGGTTTTTCAATCGCAGCACACTACCATTTCCGATTAAGGAGGATCGATCGTTTCACACATGAGTTACGAAGGATACGGAGCTTTTTTTTAACGTAGACCCGTCCGATAAAACTTCGAGATTCGAAATTTTTGCGAGTTTACATCGTTTATAAAGAATTTCTTATTCTTTTACTTCGGTATCTTTTTATTTATAATTTTTTATATAATTTCATATGCAATATATCAATAATATTTATTACTACATATTTGTAATAAAATATAATAATTTCAAAATTTTCAGTGAAAAGTACTGAATTGATTTATTTTTTAGGCGGTCATCACTGTTGTGATTGATTAAATAATTGTTTTTTTTGCATTTTCTTAAAGTATACATATGCAAGAAAATGTGAAAAAAATTCAAGTTAAAATATTGATGATTGAACCAAATTAAATTTACGTATACTCAAATTTTCAATCGTTTTTTTCTTGAAACGACTTTTCTCCACTGGGCATAATTGACGGATCTTGAATTTAAAATAATCTCCGTTTATGCAGTAGTTATAAGTGAACTATTCAGTAGTTATAAGAACCACAATCAAATTCAGATAGAATTATTTACATCAGTTCCTTTCTATTCATTTTTCAAGATCAAGCTTCACTGGATTTCAGAAAATTTATTATTTTTTGAATTCTATTTTTATTTCAAACACTTTTGTAATTGAAACAAAACGAAACATGTTTGTAATAAGGGTGCCTTTTTCTTTTGTCACAGTGGGTCGGCCTAGGGATAATGGCGGTGGGTGTATGGGCCTGGAAGGAAAAAGACACGTTCAACAATCTCTCTCGTCTCACGAATGTCGCCCTCGATCCGGCATTTATTCTTATTCTAGTCGGTGAGTACAATGTTTCCTCTTCTTCGCAACATTACGAGATACACGTACATTTATCCTTACACATTCGTCGAAAGTCCAAGCACAACCTAAATCCCTCCTGATCAGGGTACTATTTATCGATTCACATTTCCAGCTTTGTTCAAGGATTTACGACGGTTTTGTCACACTTTCCGCAAAGCCCGGATAAAAAACGGAAAATGTATAATTCTCGCAAAATTCAAATACCTTGGTGCAAACTTTGGCAATTGATAAATAAATATTGGATTTCTTATTGGGAATAATAATGATCAACTAGGAACAATGATGGATAATTATGAACAATAGTGGATAATTTTGATGAGTAATTCATAGATGTAAACAATAGGCATAATAATGAATAAGTATACACGATAATCAATAATTATGAACAATAAGAAATTATTATGAGCAATAATGAATCATTATGAACAAAAATGTATTTTTATGGACAATAATGGATAATTATCAAAAAGCCTAAATAATAATGCCCAATTATGGATAACTACGAATAATTATAAACAATAATTAATAAATATGAACAATAATGGATAATTAGGAAAAGTAATGAATAATTGTGGACGATAATGGATAATTAAGAACAATAATTCATAAATATGAACAATAATGGATAATTAGGAAAAGTGATGAATAATTATGGACGATAATGAGTAATTACGGACGATAATAGATATTTATGGACAATAATAAATAATTAACAACAATCATGAATTATGCCAAATAATGAATAACTACAAACAATAGAGAGCAAAGATAAACAGTAGAGACACGATTATTGTGCAGCTGCAGCGATCTCCAGTGTCAAGCAACGTTGGCCTGGGTCAGTACTCGGATGGGTGACCGCTCAGCCGCACACCGATTTGCACACGGAGTACTGAGCGGGAAACAGTTTTCCTGACTTTCCGATGCTGAATCCAAACTCAGCGAAAATATAGCCGACCTTATCGGTCCAGGTTTTCCTCAGTTTGTGCCCTTGTGCTGAATCCGTGGGTTAGGAAACGACCTGTTCTAAGCAACACTCCGGAAGCCCTCTCAGGAACTGGAAATACTAAAATTAAGAGGCTTTCATTTTTTAAAACATTTTTTTTCCGATTAAAAAGGTTATTGATTTTTTGATAAAAATGTTTAATTTTATAAAAAATGTCACCGCAAAACATAACCAATTGCCGTAATATTTATATTTATATTATGGTTTCTAAAATATTTTATAATTGAATAATTTTTCGATATTATAATATTTTATTTATATTATAACAATAAGTATTAATATTTATTTATTGTTATGAAATGCATAATAATAAATAAATATTACGACCAGTAACAACAAGTTTACAGCGAAACGTGTTTTTTAATCACGCAGAAATCCAGAGTCGGAAGCTTCGAATTCCAACTCTGCGATTGAGTAGCCGAAGGATTCGATTAGCAGTGCGAAACGTTTGGTAGCTCGCAACGCTACACACCGAAGGGAATGCGATGTGTATTCGATTAATCTCTCATCAGGCAGATTTCCTGTGAGCTTGTATCCCTCTGTTGCCTGCGAGGCGAAATTCCCCGCTCACAGTAATTTCTATCCTATCGATGCAGCGTCCTCCTTTTTTTTTTTTTTTTTTTTTTACAAAATGGAACGAAAAAATTAATCCGCCAAAAAAATGCGAGTCGACGCAACGACATTGTTCTTCGGGAATTAGTTCACGTCCTCTTTTCAGGGAGGGGGTGCACGGAAAGGCGAGTACTTGGATTTCCATTGTTAAAAAGTCGTCAAAGAAATGAAGCAAAAAGGAAAAGTTTTTGAAGGTAGTTGATTAATTTTTTTGTTACGTTTATGTAGCTTACGTTTATGTAGCTTTGCCAGTCTGTGACTGTCTCTCTTAGTATCTTTCGTACTTTTGTGTTACTCGCGAAACGAGGCGGATATAGTAGCAGATTACGGATATAGGTATGAGTAGTCGTTGGCGAAGATCGTGGCGCGAGGTCAGCAAAAGGAACAGCGGAGAACAGCACAACTGCTCAGGACGGTTAATTGGGTCATGCAAATTCTCCCATTGGCCTGCGCCGCGGTGGGTACGTGTACATATGTACAGGGCGATTCGCAACTATCCGGGTTCCCTTGGCACACATGCAGGGAGGGTCATTGCGAGCAAAACGCCTTTTTTTTGCAAACGTCGCGCGACAAAAATTGACCGAGATATTCGCGTTCAAATAAGGACGCTGACAAGGAACGTCACTTACAAGGGACATCACTTAAGGCCACAGTAACAGGTATAAAATCATGTGCGAATTTAACAATTTTTTTTTCGTGTGAAAAAGCGGTTCACTCGTAAAATTAATTACACATCTATTTAGTATGAATATCAAGCTGTTAGTATTTTTTTTTCTTTTTGATGTACAAAATGGCCGACTACTGATATTTTCTTTTCTTATCTTTTTTTTTAGGCGCTGCGCGGCGTGACGTTTAGCATCCACAATTTTTTACCTGGAACAAAAAACAAAAATTCTACGGTTTTTACGTACGGAATTTAAAAAATGTTGTTTTATTCAAAAGTTGCAGGTATTTGAACTTAAGGATGTTGAGTCCCTATGAAACATGTTAATGTTAATTGTTCAATTAATAGCTTCTTAATCGTCATGAAATTTTTACACGACCTCCTGAATACTTCATGTAAAAACATACCAAATTTTCAGAATTCTATCATCATTACTTCAACCTCCTTAAGGGTTGAAATAAAAAATGATAAGAAAATTCTGAAAATTTGGTATGTTTTTGTATGAAGTATTTAAGAGGTCGTGTTAAAATTTCACGACGATTAGGAAGCTCGTTATTAAAAAATTAACATTTTGTTAAGAACAATTTTTAAAAGAAATTTAAAAAAATGTATTAATAAACTTCGTTTTGTTTCCGTTGCTTCCAGTATATTGTAGATATTATAAAATTGAGAGGTCAAAAAAAAAACTTATTGCAAAGTTACATCAGTTTCCATAAAACAACATTTAATGTGTGAATGTTAATTTTTCAATAACGAGCTTCCTAATTGTCGTGAAATTTTTACACGACTTCTGAAATACTTCATACAAAAACATACCAAATTTTCAGAATTTTATCATCATTTGCGATTTGGGACTCAACATCCTTAAGAAATGAATTTTCAGTGAAAAATTGCGTTATAACTGCTCGTAAACTGCTCATAAAATGAAAAGTTTTTGATTAATCAGAAATTCCGTACGTTCTTCTCTGCGAGATGCAATTAGGAACATAACTTTTAAATTTGAAGTAAATAGAGTGAAAATTGTTGAAGCTATTTGTCACGCCAATTGGAAAAAAGCTGTTTCGAGAAGTTTCGAATACAACAAAAATATATATATATATTTTTTCTAACAGCTTGATATTCATACTAAATACATGTGTAATTAATTTTATGGGTGAATGACTTTTTCATACGAAAAAAAATTGTGACATTCGCACATGATTTTATACCCGGCACTGTGGCCTAAGGCCTTAAACGGTCTTCTCACTTTAGACGCTAAAAAGGCTACATTCATGAATTTTTTAAATGGGTTTATATTATAAATATTGATATAAAAGTTGTTACACTTTATAAATACACTTTCGAAATAGATTTTTTTAAAATTATTTTTCAAGTCACTATTTATAGACGAAAATGGCAGTTAAAAAAAGTCCTAAAAAAATTGTAGGTCTGCGCTGTTGATGAAATCTCGGAGATGGATCATCCGAAACAAAAAAATAAAACGGTTTTAGTTTGCGTATGTTAATGCCTGTAGCGCGTATCATACGATTTTTGATATATGCAAAAATAAGAAAATGGCGGACAGTTTTGGGAAAAACGAACAAAACTGTTTTTTTTCACCGTTTTTGGCGAGAAAAAAGTAAACATCAAAATTTTGAAAATTCCTTGATATGCGCTATAGCTGTAGTTGTAAAGAATGCGTGGTTAAAATTTTATAAGGATTGGTTTAGTAGTTTCGAAGATTTTATCAACAAGCCGTCGAGAAACGTTACTTCGAGAAAAACGTGTTTAAAATTTGTTTGGGTTACATACATACATTAACAAAAAATTTTAATGTATTTTGAAACTGTATTTATTAAGTTTAGCAACTTTTATATCAATATCTATAACGTAATGCTGTCAAAAAAAGGTATGAACATAGCCTTTTCAGCGTCCAAAGTGAGAACACCCCTTAAATGTCCGCTTTCGATTTCGCTGAAACTCATATATGTGATAAAGCATTGAAAACTATTAGAAATGTATTTTTTTAATCCGCGGTACAACGGTTTTAAGGGGGGAAACCACCCCTCAAATAACGAAGGGTGATTCTACAGTTTCACCCATGAGCAGTCTACCGATCTGAATGAAACAAAAACCAAAATTCTTCTCATGTAAAGCGATGAAAAATCCACTATAGAAGTATTGAAAATAATTGAGTTAAGGGGTGACACGCTTTGAGGGGTCGTTTTCCCCCTTAAAGCCGTTTTTCCGCCGGTAAAAAAATACGTGTCGAATAGTTTTCAATGCTTTATCACATACATGAGTTTCAACAAAGTCAAAGGCGGACACACGGTGGGTTATGCATAGTTGGAACAGCCTAATTGTAAAACAGCTGATTTTTTAGATTTTTCATTCAGAAAATGGTGATGCTAAATTTCTACAAAAATTAGGTTTTTGGAAAAGTATCACCAGAAGAACACTGTAATTTTTTTTGTAAAGATATTTAATTATAATCAATTTACTATTAAATATTACTAAATTTAATATTTACTATGTAATATTGAAAAATCAAACAGATTTCGTTGGTGTATTAGTTTATCCTATGATTAATTGAAGGAATTTTCGAAATATCGAATAAAAAAATATGGCGCCTGTTCAAAGTCAGCGTTTTGATTTTTGCGGAAAATAGGCATTTTTCGTTCATCAAATCGAAAGTATACATGGGAAAAAAGTCCTTCGGTCAAGTACCATATTTTTGCATCTCGAAAGAGCCCTAAGTATTTAAGAAAGATCGATGCAGTCGTTTTTGAGATAATTTGCTCACCGACTTTGAAAGTCTAGTTTTGAGAAGAAAAAAAACGTTCAATTTTTCGAGCGACCCTTCAAGCGTTCGGACAGGCGTCGACATGACACCCTATAAACGTGTCAATGTTGATCCGATTACTTTAAAAATTTCAGCGAACAATTATAAATTGATATATTCTCCAAATAAATGCGTTTTGACAAAAAGTGATTTTACGACTTTTACAACTAGACATAACCTCTTAAGTGGTGTTCCTTGTGAGTAAACAATGACACTGCAGTTGCTCACGAGCGATTATTTTTCTAGTATTAAATAATAAACGCAAATGATTCAATCATTTTATCGATTTGCAAAGCGAGTCTGCGTTTGCGTATATATACATATTAAGGGCAAATAAATTTTAAAAAACCAAACAAAATAAATAAGAAAAAAAATTAGCCTGATTCTAGCAGGAGCCCCACTTCCGAATGTTTACCGAATAATTTACGAAAAAAAATTAACTTTCACGAAGTGCCTACCTTTATACGGTGCCTATCTTTACTACTTAGACTTTGAACGCGTATATCTCGGCCAGTTTTTGACGCACGACATTAAAAAAAAAAGGTTTTACTCGCAATGACACACCCTGTGGGCTTATTAAGGGAAGCCTGATGTACAAAATCCTGTATATAGTGTTCCATACATAACCTCTACGTTTGTACCTTATACTGAAATAAAAATATTCGTACTTTTCAAATAAATAATACGTTTTATTGATAAATAAAAATGTAACGACTTTTTGAGACACCCTTTGTGTATCGTCGAGCCCTACAGGGCAATCAAATTGTACATATGTACACGACAACTATAAATGGAGCACGTGCATCTGCAAGTTCTCACTCTGCACAATTTCCAGTAACAACCACGTGATGTATTCCCTGTGGCTTCATCCTTGGGGTATCTTCGATTCAGCCTGTCGCGTCATCAATTCTGCATGTCCGTGATTCCGGGAATATGTGACCCTATGCTGGAACTCCAATAGTTCGGACGTTAATTAATCCAGTGCCATTTGCACATCTTGTAATTTTGATTTTCAAATGGGTTTTGATTAGGTTAGTTTCGTGTTGTATTATTATAATTTTGAGAGATTAAGTTCCGAAGGGCCCATACCTCTAAATAATTTGGAATTTCGTGTACCTATGTATTTTGAGTCGGTGATCACGAATGTCACATTGAAAATACCCGCAAGTTTGATTTTCAAGGTCAACACTCACGAAAACTGATTTTTTAACAGTTTTTCTGTTTTCTTTTAGTAAATATTCATTTGAGAGAAAAATACTTCCAACAAAAGTTGTAGTCTATAGAAATATTGATCTTTTATATTCTATACAATGTTTGTCTAAAACCATTCTATTTCGAGAAAAATAGGATAATGGTCCAATAAGTGAAAATTGCTTAGCTTCATAAGGTTCGATATGATCTACTTATCTATAGTAACGAATCGGTAATAGCAAGAATATAGATTATGTTCATTAGCCCACACAAACCCCAAGAAAAAAACCAAATTCAAACTGGAACAAAACGAACAAAAAAATCCGAACACAAATCTCAACAAAAAAGCCCGAACAAGCCAAAGTAAAAAAAATTAAATAAAAAGCCCAAGCAAGCTCAACGAAAATACCAAACCCAAACAAAAAATGTAAAAATAGTATATAATACAAAAAGAAACTAAAATAAAAGAAAAAAAAATAAAAAGCAAAAACACATGCACTTCTAAATTGTCTGAATCACAAAAAAAATGGAAAAATAGTATATAATACAAAAAGAAACTAAAATAAAAGAAAAAAAATTTTAAAAACGAAAAAGCAAAAAAAACATGCACTTTATAGACTCCAACCTTCCCACGGTAAAGTGCATAAGTAAATAATATCATAACTAATGGCGCTAAGTAACTTTCACTTATCGGACCATTATCCCATTTTTCTCGAAACGGAATGGTTTTGGATAAAAACTGTATACTATATGAAAGATCAATATTTTCATAGGCTATAACTTTCATAGGGATAATTTTTATCTAAAATGAATATTTACTAAAATAAAACAGAAAAACTGTTTAAAAAATCAGTTTTCGTGAGTGTTGAGCTTGAAAATCAAATTTGCGGGTATTTTCACTATGATGTTTGTAATCGGCGAGTCAAAATATATGGGTACACTAAACTGCAAATTAATCAGTGGTATGGGCATTTCGGACTTACACCCATTTTGAGAAATCAGAAGAAAAATTTTTGTTACGCGACCAGCGTCTGAATAATTGGCTGCAAATAATTGGAGAACGTACTTCGACTCTGTCGAATATGAAAGAAGCGAGTCGAGGTGACATATCCGAAGACACAGTGAAAAAAAAAATCGTGGCTGTGTGGCGCGAAAATGAAAATTTTCTGTTGAAATGTCGTAATTTCTTTATCTCGGTATATCTGTAAGCTACTGTGTCTGCGTTGTTTTTTAACGAAGTCGAATAAAGTAAGATGCGGGGGAGAGTGGGAGAGAGAGCAGCAAAAGAAAAGGAACGAAAGGAAGTAAAAAGGGAGAGGGAGAGAGAGAGGTTGTAACTGCCCAGAATTTAATCAAACAGATTAAAAAACTTTTCTTTAACAATATTTATGGACGACATTCACGAGGTATGGTACTTTGAGAAAAAAAACGTCTAGGGTGTGTTATGAAAAATAATGATATTATCTCCGATAAAATTGAAGAAAATGTATATATAATTTCAAATTAAATTTCCATTGAATTGAATTTAATTGAATTTTATTCAATTCAAGGGAGGACACCAAATTCGAGACTGTAACGGGACAAAAAGATCGTTTTTACCGATTATTTGTGTATACTACATTGTTTATTTGTGATTTCGTAAAAGGTATGGTATTAAGCATACATTGAAATTATTTCGTGTAATTTTTCAATGAAAAGAATGAAAAATTAACAACGTCATTAAGGTATAATAGAACCTCTGTATGAAAAATGTGGTCCAACGGTCGGATCGATAACTCGATACTGGTTGGTCTGAAGAAAAAAAAATGCAAGTTTTATAATCCATACAAATGTGGTTTTCGTTGTACGTAGCCGTTTGTTCGAAAAAAATGCACAAAATAGCGGGTGTTAAAAAAAGTGTAATTTTTGCGAAATTTTTACTCATATGCGGGGGCTTAGAAAATATCAAATTAAATGTTTAAACCGGCTGCTTAACGTTAGCTGCTACAATTGCGAAAATTTTTATTTTTTTTTTAATAGAAATCGGACGATTATAGCTAGAGTTGTGATTCCGGCCAGGTCGAGAAAAGTTGTTTTGAGAAAAACGCGATTGAAAGTTTTAGTACTTATACGTAAATCGTTGCGCTACCTGATCTCACTAAATCGTCTGTAACTTGGTTAATTTTCGATGTTTCAACTTGAATTTTTGGTACAAATTCTTGCATATGTAAAATTTACCGAAATGCAGAAAAAAGGATTAAAAAAAGTTCTTTATTTAATCCATTTGAATTTAATTAAATCCAGTTCAATCTCTTCTAATTCCATACAATATAATTTCATTTCATTCAATTAGATTTAATTAAATTTACACGTATTTCGATTTTTTATTATATTTGAATGAATCAATCTTCTTACTATAATAATAATCATATCATCATCATCATTATTATTGCTATTACTATATTTTTATTATCGTTCAAAAAAGTGTTGAAGAAGTTTGGGGAAAATAAAAACGTTCGATCAGGCCCTGATGGTCCCTGGTGGCCCGAATAACTCGGTCTATTTCGTGCCACGGAACACGAGGAATGTGCACATCCTCAGAATGTCCGGAAGGATCTCAATGGGAACCGCGGAAGGGTCACGATCTCGGTTCAAAGGATCTCGACTTTGTGGTTTCGCGGATTCCCCGCACTCCGCGGGGATTCACGAGCAAACGAGAAAAGCTCCTATCCCTTCCCGATTTGCGGCCGTGTTCGACGGTTTTGACCTACTAACGCTCATGTTTGCCTCCCCGCCGCATATTCGTTTGTCATTCGTATACGTGACATTTTTGCCATAGCAAAAGTTCTGATGCCATTTTTGTCTTCGTATAACTGCATTGTACCTTTTCAGACGGACACAGTTTTGCGTGACCTTCGATGGTACGTTAATTTTACAGGGACCAAAATGGCAGCCTAACAAAAATGGCACTCAAACAAAAATGGCACCCAAACAAAAATGGCACCCAAACGAAAATGGCACCCAAACGAAAATGGCACCCAAACGAAAATGGCACCCAAACAAAAATGGCACCCAAACGAAAATGGCACCCAAACGAAAATGGCTCCCGAACAAAAATGGTACCGGGTCGTTTGCCATAGTGAAAATTCTCATTTTTGTCGGAGTGAAACTGAATCATGCTATTTTGCGACAGACAAAGTTTTGCGTGCCCCGAAATAGTAAATCAATTTCACGTGAACAAAAATGACACCCAAACAAATTGAATCTTCATTAAAAAATAATCGTCAGCTTTCTACAGTTAATGGCAATGCTTGCTCTCGGGGGTCGAAACTCCCTCACCTCAAAATACTTCGGGCTGGGGCAGCTGTCCGATGTCCAATATGGAACTATTGCCATTCGCCAAGCTCTTATATTCACGTTCCACGTCGTCCCAACGTCAAACACACACGTGTTCAACATTTGCTCGGTTTGGTCAACTTCGAATATCAGGAAAACTTTGGCTTGTGTTTAGAGCACGCGAAACTTGAATCGGCGTAGACGAAAATGTACGCGTCGAACTTTGGGGACGTGCGGTTTTGTTCTTTCGGAATTATTATTCCAATCGTTGATCCGCAGATCTAATTGTCATGCATTCGTTGAACACCCTAAATTCACCATGTGGTTTTTACCCAAATCTTTACTTTTTATGCCACAATTAAAATAATCGTTTATTATGGAACATATTTGCTTATATTTATGGAAAAAAATCCGCGTTATATACGTTTATTTGAGTACGATATTATTATATATACGTATACTTAATGAAGTGGCGGAAAAAAATGGTGTGGTTTGGTTGTTGGTCAACCAGAAGAATGGAAGCACACGTGGACGCTAGAAACATACAAATACGAATAATCATTTATTTTTCGTTATATATAATATATATATACACAAATTGATTCATATGTTCAACATTACATTTTTTCTTAATGTCATTTATTATTAATCAAGAATATGATATATTATCAAATATTTATAGTAATTGATGTTTATATTATATTTATTAATTATATTATGTACGTACACAAGATATATACGGATTGACGTGACAAATACCCAGGATCAACAATTTAAATATGTTGTCCGATAAATAATTCTATCTTACATTTTTTATCTCTTTCTCATCCCTTCCATTTCCCTTCATAAACTTCTTGCGATAATTATATATTAATCATAACTGGCTGTGAGAATTCTCGACATTTTGTACTTTTATCATTTGAATTTTCATCATTACATGTACGGTGTATATATCGCAAATGAGAATTGTACGAAATGTTCAACTAATCATATAAAGCCGAAACGTCGGCACAACGCTGATTCTCAACACGGCCTCCATCCGGAAGCCACATACTCTTCAAATTAATCATATAAATTCAAAATTTTAATTCGTCGCAGTTCATTTTTTATTTACTGTCATTCAAAACAGAGAAAAATATGATATTTGAGTTAATAATAATAACAATACTAATAATGAAACCCACGATAACAATATGAAATATCAATATAATAATTATAATGATCATAATATAACGATAATAATAATGATTATATAATATATTGTATAGTATCTATTATATGATGTTTATAAATTGGTATTACATTAATAATTTATCATTATATGAGAACGGTAATAACAATATTAAATATGAATAATGATTATCATTATTATATTATGATAATAATAATGATAATTGCGATAAGCATATGACTATTAAAGCGCAACAACATGCAGTTTATTTTTGTTAAATTGCAAGTCAATTGCCAATCAATATTTTGATGATATTTTTTTTTTGCTTTCACAGGTACGGTGACATCCATCATAGGATTTACGGGGTGTGTCGGTGCACTTAGGGAAAATACGTGCCTCCTTGCCGCAGTACGTATACAATTTTCCAAAGTTATCGTACACGACAAAAGTCGGTCACAGCTTTAAAATATACTCTCATATTGAATATTGTTCATCGATAATCGCGCCACGAATATTCGATCGAAAATATTTTAATACTCAAAGTACATTTCGTACTCGTAAAACGATACTAACCGAAACGTGCAAATTAAATTAAACTAAAACCGTCGTGGTTTTGCAGTACGCGATGTTTCTCGCGTCGTTGTTGTTGCTGGAAATGACGGTCGGTGTTCTGGGCTTCGTTTTCAAAGATTGGGTAAGTTATCCATTGTCTCCTTATATCGGCAAGAGAAAAAAAAATATTTTTTTTTTCACTTCGCGAAAATTCCGTCGAGTATACAAGGGAGCATTGAAAAAATCGAAACCAAAGGAAAGGAATGCTTTTTCCGAAATTTTCAAACTTCGAACGTTCAAAAACTTCGATGAGCTCGGCTCGAGGTAAATTTCACGACGAACGAAACACCCACTGCTTAATTATGTGATCAAACGTACGAATTGCATTAAATTGTGTACCTGTCGCTGGATATTTAATGGACTCTCCACGAGTATTCCAGCTGAATCAAATTTACGTATCTGACGTTCGTTTCAACATTGCGCAACGAGAATAATTCATGATTCCCACTTGGACATTTCTATGTTCGCCATGTTTTTTTTAACGACATTCGACCTCAACGTAATGAAACTGTAATTCGATCGCGCTATTGCAAATTCACTCGGCGAAAATGAGGGGTCGTGTATGTAGGTGCATGTATCTGATAAAATAAAACTAAAAAACTTGGGCACTCTGGTACAGATAAAGTCACAAGCGACCGGAGGCTTTCAAGCCTTCATCATACATTATCGCGACGATCCCGATCAACAAAATCTCATCGACTGGATCCAAGAAGACTGGGTGAGTTTCGAAACAAAAAAATTGTCTTGAAAAAAAGCACATATTCCGATTTCTTTTGTGTACTAGATTATTTATTTGGGATTCGGAAAAAGGTATGATATTAAGGGGTCTTTTCACTTTAGACGCTAAAATAACGCAATTTTCATGAATTTTTTTCATAGGTTTATACAATAGATATTGATATAAAAGTTGTTATACTTGATAAATACACTTTGAAATATATTTTAAAAAATTTAATTTATTTAAGCTACTATTTATAGACGAAAATGGTAGTTAAAAAAATGTCCTAAAAAATGGTAGGCCTGCGCTATTGATGAAATCCCGGCGATGGATCATCCGAAATAAAAAAATCAAACGGTTTTAGATTCAGAATGTTAATGGCTATAGCGATTTTTGATACATGCAAAAATAACGAAATAGCGGGCATTTTTTGAAAAAACGTGTTTTTTCCACCGTTTTTGGCAAAAAAAAATAGTAAGTATCAAAATTGAAAAAAATCCTTGATATGCGTTATAGAGTACGTGGTTAAAATTTCATAAGGATCGGTTCAGTAGTTTCGAAGATTTTATTAAGAGGAGGGTCTTTGAAAAAAAAAATGTGTAATTGTGGCGACATTTTTACTTATATTGGGGGTTTTAGAAGTACTAAAATTTAAAAAAATTAAGAAGCGGCTACGTTTAACGATGGCTACTACGATTACGGAAATTTTTATTTTTATAAATGGAAAAAACGGATGGTTATTGCTCGAGTTATGATTCCGGTCAAGTGGAGGAAAGTCGATTCGAAAAAGAGGTAAATATTCGCAAGTGGGGCTCCTGCTAGAATCAGACTAATTTTTGTTTGGATTTGTTTGAGGTTGTTTGGGTTTGTTTGAGGTTATTTGGGGTTGTTTGGGGTTGTTTAGGGTTGTTTGGGTTTGTTTGAACCCTTGAAGAAAATTAGCCTCATTCTAGCAGGAGCCCCACTTCCGAATATTTACCGAAAACAAACGCGATTGAAAGTTTTAGTATACGTAGATCGTTGTATTACCTGCTATCACTAAATCGTCTGTACCTTAAATATTAAAAATTACCTGTAAATATTTTAACTAAAATAATTTAAATTGACCAAGGTCAATTTTTAATATTTTAACTTGAAACTTTTCACACATTCTTAAATATGTATACTTTGAGAAAATGTTTGAGAAAAATCGATTTTCGACTCGTCAAAGTGAGAAGCGATTTTAAAAATTCCGAAATCAGTCTCGCAAGAAAAATTTTCTTCGAATAAATAATTATTCATAATATTTCTAACAACATGTAATTATGTACAATCTTTTCAACCATATCTGAATATTTATAACATTTTTCACAACCGCTAGACATTTATAATAATGACCAATAAATATTATGAAATTAACAAAAGTCAAGAAGATCCTCGAGTTCGAAGATTTTTCCGAAATCACACGCGGGTGAGAATTTGGACCGTACGGTCAAAAAAATTTACCAGTCATAGGCGGCGCAAAAAAAGATATCAAAAATCCGCAGAGCAATCTCGAAGAATTATTGTTTCGTCGTCGGAAAGAAATCGCTCGACGGAAGTTTACGGAGTAATAGACGTGAAAAAAGCGCCGTCGTCTCACGGCCGCGTCGGATATTGCGGCTTAATGAAAAGTTGGCCGCGGCTTTCCAAGCCGGAAGTACCTTCAATCTCTGTCGAACTTCCACGACGTCACACAGCCCGGATTTTTCGTAACGTCTCGTACTTTTGATTCAATGTTTTTACCACTCAACGAATGAGCGCGGCAGCTTTGCACGCGGATAAAACCCCTCTCTTTATTTGTCTGTACCCAAGCAAAAGATAAAATAAATGTTATCTACCGGGTGTCCCATTTTAATCTTACACCAGATTTATCTCAAAAAATACCGCCCCGATCAAGTATTGAGTATAATAAAAATCTTAGGGTTCAAAGGGGACGTTCGAAAAAAAAAATCGTTTTTGCCCAAAAATTCAACATGGCGGCGTTAAGATGGTCCACATGTTTTTTTAAAAATGGGACGATGAATTTTTTTTCACCAAAAAAATTGACAGGCCAATACTAACAACTTTTGTAGGAAAAGTTTTTCGATAACGTCCATAATTTTTAGGTTAGCATATCATTTTTTACGTATTATCGAACAAACCCAAACAATCGCAAATTCACACCCACATACACACGCACACTTACGCTAGGGATGTTGAAGATTTTACGTCTTCCTGGTAAACTCGGGACAGCGCTAAAATGGTTTTGTAACCTAAAAATCACGAATGTTATCAAAATCTTTCCCTACAACAGTTGTTAGTTTTGCCTAAGAAATTTTTTGGTGAAGAAATGTCGTGATCCGATTTGAAAAATATGTCGGCCATCTTAACGTTGCCATTTTGAATTTTGGATCAAAAAAGATTTTTATTTTGAAGGTCCTTCTTTGAATCACAAAAGTTTTGTTATACTCAACACTCGATCAGAGCAATATTGTTCTAAATAAATCAGGTGTAAGATTAAAGTGGAACTCGCGGTATATTTACGCAGGTTGAACCCCTTGATGTATATATACCACGAAATTGTTCGATCGAAATGACGCACATTCAATCTGTCCATTTCCCCGTTGATTCCACTTCGAAAATAATTTCAAATGTAACCTCAGTAAAGAAAATGTATACGGGCGAGTACAAAAAGTATTTGCAAAACGCGCTTTTCTGAAATTACTTTAGAAAAACGGGAAGCTGAAGTTTGCATCGTTGGAATGGAACGGAAATTAATTATTTTTAATTGGTAAAAATTTGGTTGGCCGATTTAGTCTACGAAAATCTCTTAAACGTTTTTACGTATTCTTATTAGAGATCTACGACCTCAATTTGCAAAAAAAGGCTTTGGATAATGAGAAAACTGAATAAAAAATAAATGAAAAAAGAATCGTTGCATTCCGACGAAGCAAACTTCAACATCAAGTGAAAAAAATAATAATTAAATAATTAAAATTAAAAATCATTTGATAAACCAATGAATAATAATCAAAATACAATTATTAATAATGTTTTTAATAAAATATATTTAGCTAATGAATCTTCCGAAAGTTTTCAGAAAAAAAGCGAGATAGTCAATATCTTGTTTTCAATCCACTGTACAAGTTGAAGGTAAAGCCTCACCACCCCACAAACCCAAATAGTGAGATAATTAGAAATAACGAAAAAATATTGATCACATTAATATTAAAATAACAATAAATATGATAATGGGGATGCAAATATTAATAATTATTCATACTATCATGCTTATTATTTGTAACACGAACTACAATAATAGTTATTGTAATTATTGTTATGATAATGGTTATCACTATAAAGATTATAATTATCACACATTGTTAGCCCCTATAATTATCTACTTTGTTAAAGTCTCGGTATCTAGCCACAGCTCGTCGTTAGTAGATAATGATAATAAAAATGAATAATAACAATAATAATTGATATTAACGTAATGTATATTAATGTAATGTAACAATAATAGTAATGATAATAATATTGGTTATTATTTGTGTTATTCAAATGATTGTTGTTGATAGCAATAGAAAACAGTAATAATTATGACGACGATGGTAATAAAATTAACAGCAATAATAATTATTATTATTATTAGTAGTCGAGTTACAAAAAGTGATAATAACATAACTTCTAATAATAACTTGTAATATGTTAAACTAAATTGATTGATCAAATAAGTTAAAGTTTACGTAAGCTGAAGGATAATAGTTAAGTTAATAGTTAGTCAAGACTAATATAAGATCGATCTGTAAGAAGTTTGTAAGAGAATACTACTTGACATAAGTCCGTAGAATTTTGAAAAATAAAAAAAATGTTAACATTGACAATAAAAATAAATTTGCAGTTGCAGTGCTGTGGGATCGAGGGGCCAAAGGACTGGGATCGTAATAACTATTTCAATTGCTCGTCCAGCGAGATTGGCTCGAGCGAAGCCTGCGGGGTGCCTTTCAGTTGCTGCAAACGGGAACCCAACGTGAGAAGTGTAAAATAAAATTTATTCGCTGTTCATTAAAAAGGAAAAAAAATACGGAAAAGAAAAAATACAACTTGCCATTCGTATCGCGCTCGGTTCGAATAATGAAAAGTATCGAAACCTGAGATGCTTATTAATTTTTTTTTACGTCACTTTAACGGATCGTTCAAATGAAACAATATTTTTCGTCACTTTACTTTTCGCAGGAAATCACGAAGAACAAACAGTGTGGTTACAACGTCAGAAAGCCTGGGAATGTGAGTAGGAGTCAATTACGAAGAGTAACTAAAAATAACTGAACGCAATATCGAGACAATGTTTGGGTCGAGGGGGTGAGAAAGGGCGCATAACGAGCAGGGCGGAGGCATATTTTTTTGTTAAAAAGAAAATTGAACAGCATGTTTTCATTTGCCAATCACACAAGACCCAAAAATACAGTTAAAAGGGTAAGGGGTTTTTTTCCACCCCAAGACTATGGGGTGAAAAATCCACCCTTCGAAGGTGAATTGAATTGAGAGGGGAGCTTCGATCAAAAGGGAAAATACGAAACGATGCGAAGTCAGCCAAATTTGTTTATGGCAGAATTCACCAACCATAGACTAAATCATACATTGAGTTTCAACAGTAATATTCCTAATTTCGTTGCACTTACGCCCAGAATGCTTTGCGACTGCATCTGCAAGGCAATGCAATCATCTTGTAACGAATATTTACATTGTCCATTGCTGCTATTTTTTAAATTATAATTTACGATTGAAACGTTCCGAATCAAATAGCAGAAATGACGAGATAAAGTAATTCCATGGTCATCGAAAAAAGCATGGGGAAAATGAAAAAAAAAAATTGGAAAAACGCATCTAAAAAATAAATTGTGTAGCATGAATTTTGAAAAATCACTTTTTGGAGGTGAATTTTGAAAAATATCATTACTTTAGTGATAGTGGGAGAGGACATCTCAGTAAAACTTCATCCCGACTGGACAATTTACAATTTGTTTAGGGCTTTGAAGGTCTCAGCGTGTCAGTCCACCTTTTTGAACTTTGATTTTCGTTATCGTTGGTATTTAGAGCCCTTTCTCATGCAGAGCAGTCGCTTTTCATCCTGGCTAGAAATTCCATTCCCAAACGCGAAGAGAGTGAGAGAGAGAGAGAGAGAGAGAGAGAGAGAGAGAGAGAGAGAGAAAGCAAGAATTTAAAAAAGATTGATTGATTGGATGATATGTTTATCTACTAGAGAAGCAATGCTTTTGCCAAAAATGACGATAACATAAATGTTAATAAAAAAAATAGCAAAAGTAAAAATATAATGATTCGACATGCAAAATAATTAAAAATATTTGAAAATATAAACAAATGACTGGCACACAATAATATTTAGTATGAATGTTGGCTAATATTATAAAAAAGGGCCAGCGAGGAAAGTTGGGGGGGGGGGGGGAGAATTGAAAAAAGATTGATTGATCGGATGATATGTTTATCTACTAGGGAAGCAATGCTTTTGCCAAAAATGACGACAACAGAAATGTTGATAAAAAATAGTAAAAGTTAAAATATAATGATTTGAGATGCAAAATAATTAAAAGTATTTGAAAATATAAATAAATGACTGACACACAATAATATTTAGTATGAATGTTGGCTAATATTACAAAAGACGAGAGAGCGAGGGGGAGAGGGGAGACAGAGAGAGAGAGAGAGAGAGAGAGAGAGAGAGAGAGAGAGAGAGAGAGAGAGAGAGAAGCTACACCCGCACATGACAAACACAATATCACGTAGCCAGCTTCGTGTCGTCGAGAACTTTCATATAATCGATTACTCTATTTTCTGGGGAATGCAGCCAGGAGAGAGGAGTATATTTGAGAGGGGTTGCCTGAGGGCGGGCGAGGAGTGGTTAGAAATAAATCTCGTACCGGTCGCCGGTACGGTCGTCAGCACAATGGTCCTTCAGGTATCGTTGTCTCCCACCATGATAACTTTCCTCGATGAATGTTCAAACGAAGCCCTCGAAAGCCTGCACGATTGAATCTTTGTGTCGTAATATCCGTAGATTCGTCCCTCGTTCTCTTTAACGCATGCACTCTCATCGTTGTCGCGATTATGCAATTAATCATGTTTGCGAGCTCGGCTAATCTCGATGGTCTTATTGGCGCGTATTCGTAATGACAGCGATACGAAGCTGTTGCACGTAGATTTGATTTTGTATACGAGGAAGACGAGAGATCCGGCATGGAAACGGATGAGAAATAGTCACAACGTTACAGAGTAAGTAAAATCGCGGCGAAGAACGACGGATTATTTTTTTTGTATGCGAGTCTCGCGAAAAGTTCAACTTCGAAGTTTCCATAAGTGCCGCTGATAATTAAGGAACTGCATCTACCTAAAGGCCCGAAAAATGGCCAAATTCCGATATTTTTTTGGGGAATGGGTTGGGGAAAATCGTACACTTTTTTTTAGCACGAAGGTATATATATTGCGGGCCTTAAAAAAAATCACCAAGAAATACAGAAAAATAACAAAACCAGGGACGCCGGTAGATGATGAAATTTTTTTCGCGACGTTTGGTGGTGGACGCTCTCCGGCTTAAGTGGAAGCCTGAATTTGTATTTAAAAAAACGTTTCATTTTCACTAACCGTTCCCCAGAAGAAAAAGATCGGAATTTGACAATTTTTGGGGCCTCCAAGTAGATCCAACCCCGTAATGGTGAAGAAAAATTAATCGTGTGATTTACTTAATTTTTGATAATTAATTTGTGGGGTCGAAGTTTGTGTTGTAGGGGTGCAATGAAAATTACTTTTTTTCTCGAAATTATTTCAGCAGGTTTTGGCTACGAAATAATTTTTTTCAAGATGCTCCTTTGGAAATCTGCCTTAAACCTGCACAAAAACACTTGGTATAATAATAAATATGAGGAAACGAATATAGGAAAATGGATTTTTGTTGCATCGAACGATGCAAACTTTGACTGTATTTTGATTGGTGTACACATAAACGGAAATATCTGTAGAATTTAAAGAAAAAAAAAAAATTAATAATCGGGAGAACGCAAAAAGGAGGCGTTTAAGCACATTGGCTATCGTCCGACGAACCATTTTTTTTCCATAACTTTTTTCGTTGATGAAATATAAAAAATAATCATAAAATTTGTTTGGCAAGAGTCGTGAAAACAATTCAAGAAGGCTTTCTCCGTTTTCCGAACAAGATAGAATCGAAAAGGCATAAGTAAAAAAGAAAAAACCATTTAAAAAATCGTTACTATTAAAAATAGTTACTACCAAAACAATAGTTACTATTAAAAAATAGTTACTACTAAATAATAGTCACTATTAAAAAATAGTGACTATTAAAAAAATAGTTACTATTAAAAAAAGTTACTATTAAAAAATAGTAACTATTAAAAAATAGTTACTATTAAAAACTAGTTACCATTAAAAAATAGTTACTGTTAAAAAATAGTTACTATTAAAAAATAGTTACTATTAAAAACCGTTACTATTAAAAAATCGTTACTATTCAAAAAACAATTACTATTTTAAAAAATAGTAACTCCTATGTCGCTACCATAACTAACGGTGATAATAGTATTTTAGAAAATTGTGAGTATAAAAAAAAATACTATTTGTTAAAAACGATTAGTATTAAAAAATATTAAAAAAATATTTGACCACGTAATTTCCGAAATCGGATGGCACTGCAGTGCAGCCCCTTAAGGGAACTTCGAAATTGAAGTTCAGCTGACATGTTCAACCCCTTAAAAGAGCATTAGCCTTGAACATCAATAAATCCGTTGAACGTTTGAGTGTTGAAAACAAAAGAATCGTGATTCGCCCTTACGGGAGCTCGACACGCGAAAAAGCCCTTTTTCGTATTCGTCGCCATAAATTGCGAGTCCTTTTCACCGGGGAAACCACCCTCCATCCCTTCGCCCTCGGAATAATCCCTCACCCATTCGTCACTCGTATATTTTCGTTTTCATACCCTTCCCCATTTGTCACTCATATTTATGTTTTTTTAAAATTTATATCATTATAAATTTGTGCGTAAAAAAAATTGGGCAGACTTCTCTTCGATCTTCGTAATCTCGCGAATCCAGTAGAGCTTTATTCGCGGTATAACGAACGAGGGCAAGAGCTTTTCACGAATCGTTTTTGCCAGCCGCAGCGCGTTTGACGTACGAGTATAGGCTAGACTTGCCTAAATCCTGTGCCCTTAAGGACTTTTGTTATCGTTTGCAGTACTATTTAATTGCGAACAACATTAGTGTTATTGAACAAATTCTTGATGCATATTGTGTGCACATTTTTAGGAAATATTGAAAACGGATGGTTGACGATTTTTTTCTCATCGTATCAGGCTTATTCGGAAATTATTCGTGCTTGTGAAGAACCAAAAGTTGTTTTAAAAAGTAGTAAAAAAAACATGAGACATTTTATTTTTTTGTTCTCGGTCCTAAATTATAAAAATTTTCGTTATTTTCGCAACTTAAGTATTGAAATTGAAATCTCGTCATGCTCACTACTCAATTATTGAAATTTTCGTTATTTTCATTATTCAATTATTTAATTTCCCGTTATGTTCGCTACTCAAATATTGAATTTTTAATTATGCTCGCCACTCAATTGTTGACATTTTTGTTATTCCCGCTACTCAACTGTTAAAAGTTTCGTATCCTTTCTACTGAATTATTAAAATTGTCTTTACTCTCGTTAAATGATTAAAAGATTCGTTATTTTTGCTACTCGAATAGTGATTTTCTCGTTTCGTCGCTACTCAAATATTAAATTACGCGCAATTCTCGCTACTCATTTTTTTATACATTTTCGTTATTTTCACTACTCAAATGTTTAACTTTGGGTTATTTTTGCTACTCGTCAATTTTAAGGTTCGTTACTTTTGTTACCCAATTATTGCACTTTTCGTTGTTTTCATTACTCAATTATTTAAGTTTCCGTTATGTTCGCTACTCAAATATTGAATTTTTAGTTATCCTTGCTACTCAATTGTTGACATTTTTGTTATTCTCGCTTTTCAACTGTTAAAAGTTTCGGATTCTTTCTATTGAACTATTAAAATTGTCTTTACTCTCGCTACTGTATTATTAACGTTTCGTTATATTCGCTACTCCATGATTAAAAGATTCGTTATTCGTGCTACTCGAATATTGAATTACGCGTAATTCTCGCTACCAATTTTTGACATTTTCGTTATTTTTCCTACTCAAGTGTTTAATCTTTCGTTATTTTTGCTACTCATCAATTAAAATGTTCGTTATTTTTGTTACTCAATTATTGAACTCTTAGTTATTATCATTACAATTATTTAATTTTCCGTTATGTCCGGTACTCAAATATAGAATTTTTAGTTATTCTTCCTACTCACTTGTTGAAATTTTTGTTATTCTTGCTATTCAACTGTTAAGAGTTTCATATTCTTTCTACCGATTTATCAAAGTTGCCTTTACTCTCGCTATTGTAGTATTAACATTTTGTTATTTTCGCTACTCTATGATTAAAGGACATGTTATTCTTTCTACTCGAATATTGAATTTTTCGTTCCGATCGCTACTCAAATATTCAACTTCGCATCATCCTTGCTATTCATTTTTTTTGACATTTTCGTTATTTTCACTACTCAAGTGTTTAATTTTTCGGTACTTTTGCTACTCGTCAATTGAAACGTTCGTTATTCTCGTTACTCAATTATTGAACTTTTCGTTATTCTAGCTACTCAACTGTTTGATATTTCGTTCTTTTCGCTACTCAACAATTCGAACGTTCATTACTCTCGATGCTCGACTATTGGCATCTTCGTTATTCTCGCTATACAATTTTTGAACTTTCCGTTATTCTCGCTACTCAGTTACTCCATTTTTCGTTTTTCTCGATCCTCAATCGCTGTAATTTTCCTTACTTTCGCGAAAAAATGATTTTAACTCTCGTTATTCTCTCTCGCTACTCAATTGAAATTTTCGTTATTCTCGCTACTCAGTTGAAATTTGCATTATTTGCGACACTCAAAACGACCGGCTAGTAAGTTCCATTTACACGGATCAGTAATGCTGTGTGACATACGATTTGCGAGATACGATCGTAGGACGATTCAGGTGTAGCTTCGATTTAAGCAAGTCTATCCTATATGATTTTGTTCTGTTTTTTGGGTGCTCATTGGCACGAGTATTTTTGATAAATGACGTCGAATTTACACACGGGACTAAGGAGATTCCACAGCTACGGTAAGCAGTAGTGGGTTCCTTTTGTTTTCAGAACTCTGATGCTACGATTCACGAAAAGGGATGCATACAAGCGGGCGAAGAGTGGATGGAGAGAAATCTACTTGTTATTGCCAGTAGCGCTGTGGGAATGGCGTTTGCCCAGGTATTGATTGATTACACGAGATTGTACCTCGAATTCGTAATGCGATAAGCGATTTTGATTTTCCAATTACGCAAAAAAAATGTCTAGCTCGCTCCGGAGTCACAATTGAGCATAGGTAAAATGAATTAGTACTGGTTTCCATTTTTGACCTCAGCTGCTCAGCTTCCGGCTGCGCAAGATCCGAATTATTAAGGATGTTGAGTCCCAAATCGCAAATGATGATAAAATTCTGAAAATTTGATATTTTTGTGTATGAAGTATTTCAGAGGTCGTGTAAAAATTTCACGACAATTCGGAAGCTCGTTATTGAACAATTAACATTCACAAATTAAATGTTGTTTTATGGAAACTGATGTAACTTTGCAATAAGGTTTTTTTTGACCTCTCAATTTTATAATATCTACAATATACTGAAAGCAACGGAAACAAAACGAAGTTTGTTGATAAATTTTTTTTTATTTATTTTAAAAATTGTTCTTAACAAAATGTTAATTTTTTAATAACGAGCTTCCTAATCGTCGTGAAATTTTAACACGACCTCTTAAATACTTCATACAAAAACATACCAAATTTTCCGAATTTTCTTATCATTTTTTATTTTAACCCTTAAGGAGGTTGAAGTAATGATGATAGAATTCTGAAAATTTGGTATGTTTTTACATGAAGTATTCAGGAGGTCGTGTAAAAATTTCATGACGATTAAGAAGCTATTTATTGAACAATCAACATTAACATGTTTCATAGGGACTCAACATCCTTAATGTGAGAGCTAATTTTGTTGGTAACGCGAGACAAATCACCCATATCGATCCTCATTTGAATCCAGTACTTGAACATCAAAAATATTTAATAATCACGTGATATCATATTAAGGAGGTACGATCACTTCCACGGGGCCAAAAAACAGTCTAAATTTATATTACCCACAGCTGCTCTGATTGATGTGTACTTATGTTGATTATTCGTATTATCGATTATAGTGTGCCAAAAATGATGTCATAAATGATGAATTTATTGTACGTGAACAAATAAAAACTGAAAAATTTGATTGTCGACGACTCGGTAGTAATCTTCGTAATAATATTAACGCAATAAAATTCAAGCCTATTAAAGTAGGCTTGAATTACCTCAGCGGAATTAACACGATAGGCAGAAAGTTTGATTCGTAGTAATGATCGTACCTCCTCAACATATCACGTATCGTACGCTTTTCATCGAAATTGTCATACCTTTTTAAAATTCCCTTGCCTCGAGCCAGTTAATGTTTCTAAGCAGTTCAGCATTGCTGCGAATAGAAAAGGATCAGTCGACAACCAACTCGACGAGACTGAACATTTTTTATTTGAAGATCCATCAGCTCAACGTCGGGATTGAGTTGATCGAACCTTGTCGATTCGTTCAGACGAAAAATGAAATCCTATCCGAGAAAAGCAAGCCAGTGTCTACTTTAAAAGAACAACTCTGGATCTGACAGAATCGAAAGTGCATTCCGTTTTTGATTCGTGTTATCGCATGTTAAATTTGTCCAAAAAGGACAAACGTGGATTTTCCACTAAAAGGTCTAAACGACCCTATATCTATACATAGAAAGTCGTAGCTGATATTCAACATTCAATATATTCAATATATATTCCATATATATATATATTCAATATATTTATCAATATAGATCAATATAAATATCAATTTTATATATATATATATCAATATATTCAATATATTCAATATAAATATCAATTTTATATACATAGAAAGTCGTAGCTGATATTCAACATTCAATATATTCAATATATATTCCATATATATATATATATATATATATATATATATATATATATATATATTCAATATATTCAATATAAATATCAATTGTATATATATATCAATATATTCAATATATTCAATATATTCAATGTCCGCTTTTGCCCGCTTAATGTCGTGACGCGTTGTTGCTCTCTGTGATATGGATGTCGTGTAAAATTGCGTGAACCAATATTGCCAAAATCGTTGCGAGGCATGCCGATCCTCCGCACTAAGCCAATTTACCGATCGCTACATTTCTTTCCGTCCCCCTCTCTTTTTCCCCAGATTTTGGGGATATGTTTCGCGCAAAACTTGCGGGCGGATATATTTGCACAAAAGGCGAAGTGGCACTGACAACCAAGGGCCCCCACGGCAGTCTAGCATCTCGTATTGATGGGTGCTGATCGACCGCGTTGATATCGAAGTCAGGTTGGAAAATTGTCGATATGGCGGAGACGCCGAGGTCTCCGCGAAGAGGACCGTCAGCGATCGAACCAAACGACGAGAGACACGCTATTTACTTGCCAGAAAGTGTACCGCCTCGAAGAGAAGGCACGGAAGGGTCGCGGAGAGAGACAACCGAGGAAGACGTTGACAACGCTTGCGAAGAGACGACGAAAGGAAGAAAAAGGGAACGGCATCAAAGAGAAAGAGAGAGAGAGAGAGAGAGAGAGAGAGAATGAAGCTTTGATTGTTCAATGAAGCTTGTGAAAGAGCGACGTTGCAACAAAGCTGCTCGATAGTCAACGCCCTGCATCGGAGAACACAAGTCACCGATAAATATTTACCCTGGACCTACTGTAAGATTCCTCCCTCCGACGGGACGTTTTAAGTCTTGCGTAAATATTTATCCGTGCAAGCGCTAGCCCGTGTAAATTGCGAAGAGCGCAGACTTCTATTCCGTCCAGTGGATCGGGCAATTAAGGCAGGATTCTACTTTGAAACCATGAAAAAAACGCTATTTTCGTGAATTTTTTCTGAGAATACTATTAAAGATATCGATATGGGGTTTAAACTGTTCAATAAATACACTCTTTAAGTACATAAAAAAAAAATTTTTAATGTATTTTATTCATTTTTTGTACACGTAAAATATGTTTAAAGCCAACGCCTCGAAAAGCAGGTACCGTTGCCGTGGTCGTGAAATCTTCCCGACGGATGGTCTGAAACAAAAAAATCAAATAGTTTCATGTTCGGTATGTCTTCAGGAACCGACCTAACTAGAATATTTTATATACGTGCAAAATTAACAAAATGGCGGCTAAAATACGAAAAAAAAAAATGCGTTTTTTTTTTATCTTTTTTTGCAATAAAAAAATACTTCTAATCAAAATTTTAAGTTGATTGTAGTTAGGTCGGTTGGTACACACATATAGAATATGTGTTCCAAATTTCATAAGGATCGGTTCAGTACTTTTTGAGTTATCACGACCACGGTACTTGAAAATGTCGTTTCGAGAAAAACGCGTTTGAAGTTTTGGTGAGTGATAAATCGTAGAAAAAATTATCTTACCCTCAATCAGCGATGCCTGGGCCATATAATATGCCTTCGACGTGTTCCAGGTGGGTGTTTTCATCCAATTTAGCCTTTCAAAGTTTCAAAGTAGAATCCTGCCTTAAGCAGGTAAACTCACGCGAAAAGCCAAGACTCCCGTAAGTTGGTGTCTGAAGACTGCAAAGACGTGGCTCGCCGCAGCATTTTTTGATGTCGATGAAGAGGTGGTAGAGGTGGTAGAGGTGGAAGAGGAATGGTACAAATAATCTGTCAGGAGTAGGTCTTTTTGGATCTGGTATTCCGATTCGTGGAACTGACAATTGAACATTCAAATTACTGGACATTCCAAGGATTTCCTTTCAAAATTGCGCCTGTTAGCTTTTCGCAGCAGCCTGATATTGGACAAGAACGGTATTAGGATTTCGGCAATACTTGATTTTTCGTTCAAAGATTCGGCAGCTGGACATCGCGATGTACCAGGTGTAGAAGTATGAAACCGGAATTTCCTTATCGATGGTGTTCGATGGCGTTCGATGGTATCACAGTGTCCGTGATTGCGCACATTCCAAGGTCAGTTCTCCGATGCAGCGTCATAGTGACGGATCGGGTTGTGTCTCGGGGCGGCAAATCGCCAGATTCCGCGGGATCTTGGACGGTTAAAAGGGAGGGCAAGTGTCCGACCTAAACTCGGTAGAGACGCGGTAGAGTCGTGGGGGTGCAACGAGGAACGGCCAGCCTCGTTGCAAGGGTTTTTATCTCGAAACATTCGAGCCAGGGCCACATCACACGCAAGTCCAACATGGCGAGTGGAAAGCTAGGCGAGCAGGTAGAAGTTAGAGGGAGGCGAAACTTTCCTGATCACTCCCACAGGCCGTTTGATTGGGTGCCCAAATCACTGGGTATACATCGCGATCTTTGGCTATGACATCCGCAGGCAAAGGGAACCCAAAGACCTGTCGATTTTCAGGCTCTGAGTCAGTTGGGAGACCGTGGTTGATGGATGACGGCTCATAGGAGCTTTTGCTTCTCTTACATGGAACGACAAGGCATGACAGTGGTCTTGGGATCACCGGACGATTCGCGGTCGCAAAGTAACGGCTACCATACCGAATTCCTACGATATCGTGACATCATCATCATATATGATTACCAATTGAAACGTCACGTATCACTTATCGGACCTGATCTTTCCTTATTCGTTATAATTTTTCCATAATAAATACGGCGGTCCGTTTATCCAACCAACTTCCAATCGCCTGCTAGGTCTTCAAAGTAGAATGTCGATCCGGAAAACGGATCGGCGACATGCCTTCTAGTAGCTCGATCGAACAGCAAACGAAGTAAACGATGGAGGTTCAGGTGGTCCGAGATAAAAACGGTTCTGAACAGTTGCTGCGCTTTTAGCAGTTGCTTTTGGGTGACATGGCAGATGACACTCCGAGAAAGCGGAACTTTTGGGAATTCATCGTGGACAAACTACTCGGCCGATTTGATTTATTTTTGGTACATCGTTGGTATACGTGTTGACAGGAATGGCTGCGAAATTTCCAGATCAAATATAAATAGGTAGCAAAGTTATTCAGCATCGCGTAAGACGCCGCTGTACTCGAGACGTCGGATGGTGGACTTGATCCGACCCATCCGGTTGGTCCGAAACTGAAACTAGACATTTGTTTGGAAACTGTATTGTATTGACGATCGTCTGCTGGATTTTTCTGCACTCCTTTGTCTCGTTGTCAGTTTTTGAAATACTTATCATTTTTGAACAATAGTAAATATTTCTTTGAATACTAGCAATTTTCTAAAATAGTGGATATTTTTGGCATAGTCACTATTATAGGTAGTTGCTATTGACGATCGTCCGTATAGTTGTAAATATTGCTAGTAGTTACTATTTTTGTGAAAAGAAACTATCAATAGTTATTACCTTTTCACTTACTTACTTATTACTTCTCCTTTCTAACTTGCATCGGCAAATGCAAACAAATTCTTGATCATTTTCACGATATTTAGAAACAAATTACATTGCTATTATTAATATTTCGTTAACAAATAAGCGTATAAAAAAATCGTTCTTCGAAAGATAGCACAAGCCGTAAATGAATGTTTTTTTTTCTCGTTCTAGGGCAATCGGGTTATCTCAATAATCTTTCTTTTTGCTCCACGTTTAGTTTTACAATTAGCCATATAACAGCTCCAAATTTGACACGTGTCTTCGCAAATAGTCATCGATGTACCGGAAATAGGCACTCGGCTGCGTGGCTTCCCCCCTTGTAAAAAGTTGGTCTCCAATCACAAACGTCGCCTATTTAGAACAGTCAGTCACTGTCCAATTTCGCACAAGTTCAGACCGTGTCCTAATTGATATGTGGCCAATGTTCGAACGTGCTCCCGAGAGTTTCTCCACAAGTCAAATAGCCGAGAAATGACGCGGAACTCGGAGTTCGATAGAGGCTCCCAAAACTTGCTGAATTAACGAAACTGCAATTTAAGCAATTCGGTCGGCTGTCGCGTTGCAAGTGAGCTTTTCAAACTTGCCTCGAGTTCTCCAGCAAATAATCGTTGATGCTAATCGAAGCATTTCGAGGGGTGTTCGCGGCCCTTGCATTGTTGCCCATTCACACAGCATGGATACCCAATCGACGAAAACGTGACAATTATTTTTCTTTCATTCTTTTCGGCGTTATAAGTGCAGTCAGATGTATTTTCATTTATTACAATAAATTTTTGCATGAGAATACTCATATTGCCGTTTTTTATCACTGCAGTTTTTGATGGTTACTTTTAGACGCGGGGTTACATTTTCGTTCCGAATTTTATTGGACAGTTCTTTTCATTCTGTAGGCTCATCACTTTTGAGATATAAGATTTTTTTTTTTTATATTAGAACTCAAATATTTAACGTTTTTTACATTCTAGTAATAGTTACTATTTTTGCAAATAGTACTATTCAAAATAGTTAATATTTTTTAAGTGGAACTCTTTATAATAGTTACCATTTTTACAAATAGTGCCGGTTAAAATAGTACTATTCAAAATAGTTACTATTTTTTAAATGGAACTATTTACAATAGTCACTATTTTGAAGAATAGTACCTATTAATACTTACCATTAAAAGAATAGTAAGTATTAATAGTTACCATTGAAAGAATAGTATCTATTGATAGTTACCACTAAAAGGTATAATAACTATTAATAGTTTCCATTAACAGAAAAGTAACTATTAATAGTTACCCTTTAAAGAATAGTAGCTAGTAATAGTTACCATTAAAAGAATAGTAACTATTAATAGTTATCATTGAAAGAATAGTATCTATTGATAGTTGCCATTAAAAGAATAGTAACTATTAATAGTTACCATCAAAAGAACAGTAACTATCAATAGTTGTCACTAAAAGAAAAGTAACTATTGATAGTTGCTATTAAATAAATAGTAGCTATTGATAGTTACCATTTAAATAATAGTAACTGTTAATAGTTACCATTGAAAGGAAAGTAACTATTAATAGTTACCATTGAAAGGAAAGTAACTATTAATAGTTACCATTAAAAGAATAGTAACTATCAATGGCTACCGCTAAAATAATAGTAACTAGTACTAAATGTAAGAAAGTAACTGCAAGGATTGCTAATTTTTAAAATATTATCGATTGGAACAAATTTCCTAATCATCAGAACAAAGGAATTTTTGAAAATGTATATTACTGGATTAATTTTGAAAATGTTTCGAACATTCGTGAAAATATGTCCACTCACCGTGCCCATCATAATATAAAAACGATACCATAAATTTGGGTAATCCTAATTTTTGGATGTTTAAGTTGAGTACTTTTGCAAAGTTCACTCTTGATCAATTAACTCGTCGCCGTAGTTGGAAAAATATAAATTCGTGATTAGGTTATGATCCATGAGTTCTGCTAGAAGGTCAACAATCTTGTCGCGACCTTCCATTAATAACATTAATTTCCAATTCCGCAAACAAAAATACATTTTATATCAATACTTGGCATCTTTTCGAATCCACTAGAAAGCTAGCGTTCCGAAAATTACTTTTGCAACTTTGACAACAAACTGTCACACTTGCTCACCGATAAATAAATTCTCTTCTTTTCCTTATCCTTCGTTTCCTCTTTTCTCCACGTTAACCTCAATTTCCTTCAGCCGTTCGCCGATAAAGATTTCTCCGTCAAACCATCGTCTCCATTTATGCTTATGTTTTTTTTTCCAATCTCCGAATCGTCGGGTCGATACTTTGCCATCGTCGATCGTACCCGAAGATGAAATTCTTCCGAACGACTCAGAGCCCGGGAGTTGTGGTTTTTCTTCGGGTTTTACCTGTGACCCAATTTTTGCATCATCAACTTTTTTAAACGTTGAGAATAAAAACTTAAAAAAATAAACTTAGAAATTTGACTAAAAAAAAGCAAAACAAAATATTTCATTGGATTAAAAAAATGTCCACCTACATTTTTTTACACCCCAAAAAAACGGTCAGAAAAAACAGGGAGTGTTTCGGGAAAGAAAAAAGAAGGAAACAGAAATGTGTACATAGACTAAACGTGTTGAGTACGGCGTTAATTCATTTTTTTTCTCTTCTTTCCTTTCGACGAAAATTCCGAACACGTGTCAATCTCGAAAGATTGAGAGAATCTCGTTGCGTGCGAGTCTCCTAGTGACATAATACGTTGAAAATAGATATGATATTGAATGTAATGACATGTTTTTTTGTCTCGTATGAAATGGCGGGAAAGCATCGACGTGACAGACTAAGGGGAGTTATGAACTTCAGTATAGGACAGCCGGGAATTCCCGAAGGGCTGCGGTGGGGTGGGGTCGTCTTCCACTCGAGTGGAAAAAATATAAAGCGTCGGAATTTCGATATGTATTTGCCAATGCTGAGCTCGAGTGGAATGTTCCAGTAATTCGATAAAACGCTCTCGTTTATGACGAAAACAAATCTCGATGTTTTATGGTTTTTATGCAGTCATGCACATTTTTTATCGATTTTTCTATATCAGCATATATAGAAATATGCTTTAAAAAAAAATATATATATATATACGCTGGCGGTGAAAATTAATATCTCGAACATTTTCCTGATTTATTCGTAATTTTTAAATAGCTGTATGTCTCTGGAAAAAGATCATAGAATGGTTCGCTTTTTTTTCTTTCCCTCTAATAAATCAAGAATGTTAAAGGGGATATTACCAGTTCTCTAAATTTTCCCTTCAAACGTCTGTAAGACTTTTCATTTTGGCTGACGAATAATTCGGTCACAAATTTTTGTGGTGCAATGCAAAAACAGCACGTCAAAGGGAACCACCCAGTCTGTAAAAGACATACATGTGACTTGGTTGGATTTTTTTCGTTAACTCGCAGCGATCTCCATAGATGAGGCAAATTTTTGCAATTTTTGCTGCGCATGCGTATCGTCAAGAGAACGGTATACTGAGGAAAATAAAATCAACTATCGACTCGAAAACGAAAAGGTTCAAGCGCTGTGACTCTTTTATTCTGAACTATTCACCGAATAATTTTTTAGAGAGACATTGTCTTTGGAACATGATAAAAAATCAGAAAAAATGACGCAATACGTTCCTTGTCAACGCCAGTGAATATAGAGTATATATATATATGTTACAATTAAAGCCCGTTTTCAGTTTAAGCGCGTTCTCCCTAGGAAAAACTAGTTCACGCACTGCACGCTTTCGTTGCAACTAGTTTTTCCTAGTGAAGTCTAGAATGTACCGTAAATAAATTTGACTGTCAGTCAAAACTCGCATTAAGGCAGGACACCACTGTGACGGGCCGAAAAAGTTCATTTTTCCATTTTTTTTTTGTTTATTGGATTATTTATTGGGGCTTTGGAAAAGAGGAATGTTTTTAAGCATATTGAACTTATTTCATGCAAATTTGAAATTTTTGAAAATGAAAGTAAAAATGTTCTGCAATCGATATAAATGAAGTTCTCGTTGTACGCAACCGTTTTTCGAAACAAACATTCACAAAGTCACAGATGTTCAAAAAAAGTGCAATTATGGCGAAATGTCAACCCATATTCGGGGGCTGCAAAAATAATAAATAAAAAAAAACGCTGTGTACAATCATAGCTACTGCCATTACGAAAATTTTGTTTTTTTTTTTTCATTGAAGATTGGACAATTATAGCTTGAGTTATTATTCCGGCCAGGTCGAGAAAAGTCGTTTCGAGAAAAACGCGATTGAAAATTTTAGTACACGTAAATCGTTACGCTCCTCGCTCTCACTGACAATGAGTCGTCGACACGTTGCTCAATTCTAAAAATGTCGGCGTGAATTTTTTTCACAAATTCTTAAAAATCGATACGTTGAAAAAAATGCGAAAAAATCAATATTTTTTATCCGTCACAGTGGTGTCCTGTCAGGAACTCAAACCCAAACTTAAATCCAGACCCAAACGAATTTGTCTCATCGATTAAGAAAAGTACTTCCAACGGAATGAATGAAAGTTCCGAATGAAGTTTGGGTTTGTTTGGTCTTCCAAACACAAATTGTAGTTCCAACCAGGGAAAATCAGTTGTAGAGGCACTCAGTCAGGACTAGTTTTTCCTAGGTAGAATGCCTTTTAATTGAAAACGAATTTTAAGTTAAACGTATGCACATCAGAGTTGGGCGTAATTCTATTTATAAATACGAACACGAATTCCTTCACATCGTGATTTTCATGTGAATATAAATGCAAATTTATTCATACTTCACTTATTGCAAATACGAATACAAATACATTCGTATTCACAAATATTCTGAACATACAAATAAATTCACAGAAAAAATTGTGAATATTCACAAAAAAAGTGAATATTTAAAAAAATCCTGTGATTTAAAAAAAATCTCATTAAAATCTGTGAATGCAAATGTATTCACAAAAAATTGTAAATAGAAAAAAATTCATAAATAAGTTGTGAATTTTGTCGTATTTGAGACAAATTAAAATCAAATTCACAATGATTAGATTAAAATTTACACAAAATCTGAGTTCTTACGTATTTTGAGAGAAAACATTGCGTCGAGGCAAAGAAATTTTTGCAACAAAAGTCGCGAGTTTCAAATATTACATAAATATTATTTATAATGTAATATTTGAAACTCACAACTTTTTTCAAAAATTTCTTCGCCTCGACGCAATGTTTTCTCTCAAAATACGTGAGAACGCACATTTGGTGTAA
This sequence comes from Ophion costatus, assembly GCA_951751655.1. Taxonomy (NCBI): domain Eukaryota; kingdom Metazoa; phylum Arthropoda; class Insecta; order Hymenoptera; family Ichneumonidae; genus Ophion; species Ophion costatus. The sequence goes on from OX632361.1 coordinate 38,607,604, forward strand.
ATTTTAATCTAATCATTGTGAATTTCGTTTTAATTTATCTTAAATACGAACAAATTCACAACTTATTTTGTGAATTTTTTTCTATTTACAATTTTCTGTCAATGCATGTGCATTCACAGATTTTTATGTGAATTTTTTTTCATTCACAGGATTTTTTGCAAATATTCACATTTTTTGTGAATATTCACAATTTATTTGTATGTTCAGAATATTTGTGAATACAATTGTATTTGTATTCGTATTTACAATAAGTGAAGTATGATTAAATTTGTATTTATATCCACACGAAAATCACGATGTGAATAAATTCGTATTTATAAATAGAATTACGCCCAACTATGATACACATAAATAACGTCCTCGATCAACCGGGTATTTACGGATCGCGCCACTATTACATTCAATTAAAAATCAGTCATTAATAATAAGACTCTGAAATTGCAAGAATGATTAACCGAATAATCGACGCGCCGAAAAAATTCGAAGCTCTGAGCCGTAATTTTATAACGTTGACTCGTGATGTTAAATAGTTCATAAGTTGCCGTAACAATTAAGTTAATGTAATAATTCGAAGGGCGCTACGGCGGGCGAAATATCGTGTTCAAATGGGTTTAGCAATGGCTGCGTTGGATCTGACGTGAATAGGGATCGATAAAAAAAAAAGATAAGTTTTTCAAGCTCGATCGAAAGTGGCTGGGTGCCTGGTTTCTCGTTTGTCCTCGTCGAATATTGCTGAGTGCAAAGCTGTGCAAACAACGGCCCCGTCATTTTCATCGTGTCTATAAAAACAAACAAAAAATTCTCATCCTGACACTTCGACGCGGAGGGGGAGGAAAAATGAAAATTATACGGAAGTCATTTGCGAGCAGCGTTGAAATGATTGGCCCACGAAAATCCAATACGATCGGACGATGGAGAAATCGGCCCATATTGCCCCGTTTCATTTTCATGTTTACTATTGTTCGTTCGAGCCAATTTGTTCACCTGCTTCGATATTCTCGCGGGGTGGCGATCCTCTCGCACCCGAAGAATATGCGGATCACGTGACACAAAGAAAAATGAGTTTTCTTTCAAAGAATGAGGAGGATGAGAAAAGTTACGTTGCTTTTGTGGACCAGCACTATTAAAAAAGTAGACTCATTTTTTTTTGCGCTTGCAATTATAACGCCGAGATACTCGTAGTTTGTAAAACGATTCACAATGTAATCGCGTTTTAACTTCCATAGCCGAATTACTGCCGATAATTTATTGATAGAATGAGACGAATAATATACGAGAATACTTTTACGTGGACGCGTCAATAATTGCCATGAACTTATGAACGACGTTTTCATCTTTGGAACGCAATACATTTTTTTTTCTTTTTTTTTCTTCATTGCGTATATTTTTTGACAAATTTATTGGGCACAAGGGTCTCGTGTTTTTTTTCACTTTCCTCCTTAGAGATCAATAATCCGAGGCGGCGAAAAAAGAAGATTTTTGACATTAGGAAAAATGGAGGAGGAAAATAATTGATAAAAATGTTCGTTTGACTTCAACGATGAAAACTTCGATACCATACGCGCGATGCATTTGCCCAACTCCGTCGTTACGAGGTGCACGATGATTCATCGTTGAAATTAATATTGGTGCAATCGTGTATAAAAATCACTGACACGTTTCTGTAATCGTCGCTCCGATTTGCCATAAAGGAGATACCTTTTTGCGAAACTCATTTCCGTGTTTTTTTTTTTTCGTTGCGAGATTGACACGATAGAGGATAATATGTACGGTAATTCAGCGACGCGAGGTTCAATTGATAAGTACGTGACTTTGTCGCATTTTTGGTTGGTGACGATTATCGCGACGAAAATCGATAAATGATAATAGAGGAAAAAACGTTATGGACATACAAACGGGAAATTCATTCGTTTTTGTAAAACTGACGCATTCGGAGACTTTCGAGTATTGATGAATATGTAGTACGAGCCACACGAAAGTCTTATCGATATTCCATCGGATATCGCATTTGTACAAGATTCAAATAACATTTGATCGAACTGGAGGGACAATCTTCTCGAGGGACACTTATTTATAAGTGATTTATTGTTCCAAGAGCAACAGTGAATTAATTATTCATTTTTCAATTCAACTTTAATGCTATAATTTAACCGGACATTTTCATTTTTAATTAATTTCTATAATTTCACTGGACATTTGCAATTTGAATCAATTTGTATAATTCAACTGGACGTTTTCAATTGAAATCAATTACATAATTTAACTGGAATCGGCAATTCGAATTTCTGTAGTTTAACTTGACATTTTCAATTGAAATGTTTATTCTTCTAAATTCTAACTGAATTCTCCTATATGTGTTGAAAAAAATTAATTCCATTCCACGTAAATGAGATTTTTTACATTCTTTTTTCCTCGCCGTCCTGGAATGTTTGTTTCAGAGATAATCGATGTGCTAGTTGACACTTGAATTTGCCAAGTCTTTGCAATTTCGTTACTGGCATCTGCGATAAATTTTATTTCGCTTAACTCATCGTTGATTATTTTTCTGCATCGTAATAAAGACGACGTCCATACATCACCTTTTGTTTGTTTTATCTCACCGCGTTCTTATTTCTCCGTCCGCGGCAACACGTGATCACGGAACGAGCCATCGTGACTGTGTAGAAGTAAAAGCGAGGAATGTGAGAATTTTTCTACGGAGGGGCGTATAATATTGCAGCCTCATTAACGATTACTGATAGCCGTCTCTCTTCTTTTTTTTTTTCACTGTTCGGTATTCATTTTCGTCTACAATGGGCACTTTTCTTCCTGCGGCGGAGATATTCGATGGGAGGGAGTACATTGTTTCTATTATTGTGTAAATATTGTACATTCTTTGTATAGGCAAGAACTTTAGGGTTTAATCGATTTCCTTGACCAATATATATATATACTAAAAAAATAATAAATATGACTAAAAATGGAAAATGCAGCTTGAATTAAATGACGTTATTATTGTATTTTCCGTGTGCAGATATACCAAGATCCCAGAAAGTGAAAAGGCGGAATCGAATTTTTCAATTAACCGCGGTGGGAAATTTCGTTTGACTTGTTGGCCTATTACAAGTTGTCAATACACCGGTCATACTTGAGGTTCGGTGCCCGTGAATGTCACTCTTACATGGCTTAGTAAATAAATTGTCACGAGCGCAAATTGGCATATTTCGCGATCCAAAAAACCCTCGCATCATTTTTTTCAATTATTATTTAACGGGAGATTCACACCTAGGAGCCGGAAAAAAGGTCATTTTTGTGATTTTTTTCAAGGAAAACTATTTGAAATTTCGGATTGGGGTTTTAATTATCTAAAAGTATATACATTCAAAAATATGTTTGATTTTATTTATTTAAAAATATCAAAAATATACAAGGATATTGTATGATCCTTGGAGCGTCGTAAAAAAATCGGTTCCCAAAATTTCTCGAAAACCAATAAACCGATTGCCTTGAGGTCTTTTGTGGTTGTCCTATACACCATTATCTAGTACTTGTCATAGGATTTTTTTTCCGTTACTTAGTTTTTGTTTCATAGGCAAAATAATAACTAATGTTTGGCCCAGAAATCACTATTTATGTTCAAACGTCCGCCATTTTGTCATAAATCGATATTTTCAAAATCGACTATGACAAGCACTATATAATAGTGTATAGAATAACCACAAAAAACCTCAACGCAATCGGTTCATTGGTTTTCGAGAAATTTTGGGTACCGATTTTTTTACGACGCTCCAAGGAGCGTACAATATCCTTGTTTATTTTTGATATTTTTAAATAAAGAGAATGAAACATATTTTTGAATGTATATACTTTTAGATAATTAAAACCCCAATCCGAAATTTCAAATAGTTTTCCTTGAAAAAATTCACAAAAATGACCTTTTTCCGGCTCCTAGGTGTATATCTCCCCTTAACGATAACTGATAGTACGTAAATTTGTAAATCGACTCGATAAACTCAATTCTATCGATTATTGTGCCAAACGCGTATAGAAATTGCCGTTTGATTCGTTCAATCATACGCAAATTCGGCACTTCCGGTTCCCGTGCCATTATCTTCGTTTTCCGACATGAATTTCTCACGCTCACAAACGTATCTTACGAGGAACATATTCGTGTTATTATTCAATTAGCGTTTCTATGGAAAAACGATAATTTAACAATAGAATGATCGAATTTAATGATAAAATTTCAAAAATCCAATTTATCATTGAATAATATTCCCATGATTTTATTTATTATATTCTTAAATCGGCGTTTTGTAAAATGATAGTAAAATAAAAATGTACTCTGCGACGAGATAATTTGTTATATGAAATGCGCGTTTTCAACACGTCCCCAAAATAAAAAAATATATTCTGACGTGTTCATCGACCCTGCTAAACGCCCTCGAATGGAATTGGCCAGCGACGAACATTTATCAGCCCATAAAGAAATCCATGCTGCTGAATGAATTCTTTTGTCAGAGTAAAAAAATGATTAATTTTGTGAGAAATGATGGACAACTGTAAGAAATTATCAATTTCTTACCATTTATTAGTAAAAGAATTATACATTTCTTACAAAAAAATTTACTGTTTTCTTACAATTAATTAACAAGGAAATTATTAAATTCTTTTAATTTATTAACAAAGAAATTATTAATTTGAAATCTACCTGGGCAGCTTGATGCCCACAGCATTGACAATGCAAATGACATATATATACAGGTATTTTCGCTTCCTTTCTAGACGGCATTTGTCACCAAAAAATGTTCAACCTCCATTTCTACTGGATACCGTAAACACTAAAGCATTGAATGTTCCCAATTACCGAGTCTGGAAATTCTTCTAAGCCTCACTATCCGGTAAACAGCAATCGTGAATCGACAGACGCCATTTTTAATTCTCGAATACCTGAATTCGTCGTAAAGTGGTCGCGGTTCCTTTGTTTATAATATTACGTCAGCAATCATGTGAATTAATCGGGAGTAAAGAATTTATAAATTGACGACCCGATTACGACGCAATGACAATTCTACAGCTCATATCTCAGCGCTTCTTTACTATGAAACGAATTTATCTTTTTACACGGTCGCCATAACTATAAATGTCTCTATCGGATCATATAAATATGTAATATATCTGAATCATGTAGAAACACTCTGGTAAACGTTGTAATTGATGATTGTAAATATAGTCATGTACTTTTAATCCACCCATACGCAGCCACGCACACACACAGACACACACACACACGCTCACAAACACATATATGTATAACGGTGAATAATTGTAATCTTTTTATGGAAAAATAAATATTTATACGTATACTTGAGGTGGTCTATTGCTGATAAAACTATCAAGAATTAGACAGAAGTATTTTTGTGAAAAGGTCGTTTAACCCTTTCTTGACACACTTATATTTGTCCACGGCTGTGACGCACAAGGTCAATTTGATCTGGGATACACTTTAAAAATTTCTTAAGGCCACAGTAACGGGTATAAAATCATATGCGAATTTAACATTTTTTTTTCGTATGGAAAAATGATTCACTCATAAAATTAATTACACATCTATTTAGTATGAGTATCAAGCTGTTAGAAAAAATCAATTTTTTTTTCGATGTACAAAATGGCCACCTTCGAATATTTTCTTTTGTTATCTTTTTTTAGGCGCTCCGCGGCGTGATATTTAGCATCCACAATTTTTTACCCAAAACAAAAAACCAAAGTTCTCGTCAATCTACATTACAATACCTAGAGAAGTACGTAAAGAATTTAAAAAATATTGTTTTATGCAAAACGTGGAGGTATTTGAACTTAAGAAATGAATTTTCAGTGAAATATTTCGTTATCAATTGCTCATAAACTGCTCATAAAATGAAAAGTTTTCGATTAATCAGAAATTCCGTACGTACTTTTCTGCGAAATGCAATTAGGAACATAATTTTTGAATTTGAAGTGAATCGAGTGAAAATTGTTGAAGTTATTTGTCACGTCAATTGGAAAAAAAGCTGTTTCGAGAAGTTTCGAGGACTCGGCCATTTTGTATATCGAAAAAATATATATATACATTTTCTAACAGCTTGATATTCATATTAAATAAATGTGTAATTAATTTTATGAGTGAATCACTTTTTCATACAAAAAAAAATGGTTAAATTCGTACATGATTTTATACCCGTTACTGTGGCCTAAAGCCTTGATATATCTGCATAATTAAAATACGGTAAGTATGAAATTGAATAGCTGTAAAAAATTAACGAAAACTTTCAAATTAAGGAAAGCAGGCATTTTATTTTTAATTAATCCGGGTCAAAATGATCTAGTGTGTCAAGGAAGGGTTTTTGTCAGACACTATATATATATATAAACATATTAAAATATAACATATATTAACATATTATATTATTATATTAACATATAACATATTAACAATGTATATATATATATATATATATATATATATATATATATATATATATATATATATATATATATATATATATACATTGTATAAATTAATCGCCACAACAGTTTTATTTTTAAGAGGGAATGATACCTTATCGCCGTCGGTATGGTAAAACGATTATAGATTCCCACGAATCTCTGAAACGGCTCTTCAGATCCCGTCGAAACTTTGCCAAACGACGTCAAATAGATCGACGAACGGCTGTCTTCTCCTCAAATTTTCCGAATTTGAGAAAAAAATGTAGAATGGGTTATCATGAGCCAATCTACATTCTTTTTCTCAAAATCAGAAAATTTGAGAAGAAGAGAGCCATTCATCTATCTATTTGACGTTGTTTGGCAAAGTTTCGACGGGATCTGAAGAGCCGTTTCAGAGATTCGTGGGAATCTATAATCGTTCTACCATACCGACCGCGATAAGGTATCATTCCCTCTTCACGCTCCATACCGGTGATCTACTTGGAAACTGTTTTACCGATAGAGAAGCCTTCCTGTACATGCGAAGACCTTCAATCCCACTTTTGAAGATAAGAAATTATTGAAAAAATGTTGATTCGAAAAATGCATCTTTCTAGACTAGCTTCATTTAATGTTGTAAAAGAAAACATGACTGTGACCAGACTATTGAGAAATGATTGCGGTGACAAGATGATGTATGCCATAGCCTAGACTAATCGTCAAGTAAACTCATTTGTACGTGACATAATTGCTTTTGTCCACTAATGGCGATCGTTCTCTCAGCGAGTCTATAACGAAACGGTCTTAAGGCGTTCGGTGCGAGTTTTTGCCTTCTTCTCGAATGCAGATGCATATTATTGCATAGAGAAGAGAGACGCAAAAGTGTCATAATCTAAATGAAAATTTCTCGTATCTTGGACGCGCTCGGCTGAGGCACGTACAGATCTACAACTTTGACTGACTTATGTTGAGTACTATCTAGACACTTTGTGCAACGATATGCATTTGCACGAAGCTCTCGTTCGTTAAATAGCGTTGGCAGGTTTGCATCGCTCTTGCTTGGAAATTGCGTGCAAAATGGTTCTAGCAACGGACTATATATTGAGCGAGCATTCCATTGGGACTAGCTTCAATTAGTCGACACTCCGACGCGGTTGGTGTCCAGAACATCAGCTTTGCTAAACTCCGGCTACCTTCTATTTGGTCATTTCGTCACGCTTCACCTATTCAGAGAATACGAAGGTAAGTCCACACTTTTCTACACTTTTAGTCGCAGTCATTTTTCCGAATCTGGATTTGTAAAATTGCGACCGCATCATTGTTCTGTAAACTATATTTTTTACCGCAAATAAGGCCCAGGAAAAATAATGATTCGAAAAAGCATCCGTACATATTGTGTGCAACACGTGAATAGTGAATATCGTTTTAATGAATATCGTAAGCACTGTATACCGAATTCATTTGCATAATTCTTATGAATACTCCGTAAAACCAATTTCGTTTTTTGCTGAATTAGATTCGTTACACCACGGCAATTTGCATAATTACTACGGGTATACCGTAAAAGTGATTTTGATTTTTGCAAAATTAATCATTTCTATACCGCATTGATTTACATAATTTTCATGAATGTACCATAAAACCAACCTCGATTTTTGCGAAATTCGTTTTACCGAATTAATTCACATACTGTTTATGGATACTTCGTAAAGCTATTCGCCATTCTTACAGAATTCATATTTTGTGTGTCGAATTAATTCGTATGATTTCCGTGGATTTTCAATAAAATTAATCTCGATTTCTAAAAAAAACTCATATTATTTATCGCGAATGAATTTGCATAATTCTTATGAATACTCCAAAATAATAATCGCGATTTTTATCATCTTAATACTTTTTCCACCAAATTAACCGTTTCGTTGGCAGAGAGAATTCGATAAAAAGTGCCCATAATGGCGGAACATTTTTTTTATCCTGAAAATTTGTAATCTGGGGTTTCTGAGGGTGCTGATTACGGATCTGGACTAAAAATTCAGGAATTTACAAACTCGGTACTCAAGCTTCATATATTTTTATTTGCATTTACTTGGTTATTTTATTTGGTTATTGCATTTACCATGAAGAATTTCGCCATTAAAAATTTGTGAATTTTGGGTTCAGATTCGTGATAAGCGACCTCGAAAATCCCAGAGTACCAATTTTTATCTAAATCGAGTAAAATTGTCAATTTCGGTCCGCCATTTTGAATTTTCAAATTTAAAGTTCAGGTTAGTAATAAGCGACCTCAAAAATCCCGAACTACTAATTTTCATCGAAATTGAGTAAAGTTTTTGATTTTTGCCGCCATATTGGCGCCGCCATTTTGAATTTCCAAATTTTGACTTTAAATTCAGATTCAGCGAGCCCAAAAAGCCCCGAGCGTGGCTCCGATTTCAAATCAGAGCAAGTTAAATAGGGAAATAAAGTTTAACGCACTATTGCGTCAATTCCAACGAAGGGCTTAATTTGCGCAATTTCTGTGGATACTCCATAAAAATAATCTCGATTTTGAGAAAATTAATACTCTTTATACCGAATTAATTTGCATAATTTCTATAGGTACTCCATAAAATTCATCTCGATTTATACACAATTAACATTTATCCTCGAAGTAGCAAAAAAAGTAATTTTTTTAAAGCCATACGAGCTACTCTCCACTCGCTGAGGACATTTCATTCGGAGATATTAAGGGGTTACCCCCACGTGCGATTTTGAATAAATCGATTTTTTTATTGCATTTTTTCGAAGTATAAGTATCTGAAAATATGTCCTCAAAATTTCAAGTCGATCCGAACAAAATTGACTGAGATATGAGCGCTGAAAGAGAAGAATCCGTGAATTGAAGAACCGAAATTGAAACTTTAAACGCGTTTTTCTCAAAATGACATTTTCGAAGTCGGTGACCAAGATTACTCGAACACCAATGAACCGATCTTCTTGAAATTTTGCAGGCTTATTTAATACATAAAAATGTAGCCTTTAATCGTTCGATTTTTTTTTCGAAAAAAATGGCCGTTTTATAGCCAAAAAACGGCCGTTTTTTTCGTTAAAATCGAACCATTAACTTTGACTGACCGCCATTTTGTGAAAAATGAATATTTTTTAAAATCCTTCGATTAAAGACTAGTTTATACTTATATTTGACTAAATCCATCCGCATTTTTTTTTCGGATGATCCACTTCGCCGCAATGTTGGTCACCGCAAACCGTGTACATAAAAACGTTATTTCATTGACGGCCATTTGCCACTAAACAATGTAATATTTTTCAATAAAAAAATTACTGAAAGTTCTTCAAGATGTGTTCTTTAAGATGGTATATTGATCGATTAAAAAAGTTTTGTAGTTTTCTTTTAAAAAATTCATGAAAAAGGCCTTTTTTGCGCTACAAGTGGGGGTAACGCGTTAATTGTAAACGTGTTATTGACAGATCAACGGACCAAAGCGACTCCGTCATGTTCCTGTTGGGTCTCTTTCTGGTTTTCGGTGCTGCCACCGGAAATTTTGTGGTCGTGGATAATTTTTTAGTCGTTATCAAGGAAGAAATCCTGCATCGCGTTATACAAATGGTTCAAGCATCGGATCACCTAGATCTCTCGGCATATCCTGTCCAAAACATGGCGCCGAATTGTTTCGCGGGCGTCCGCAGTTTGAAGATGCTGACAATGAAGATCAAAATGGACGAACGTCAATTTATCGAACACCTGCCTGCTTTGGTATTTCGGTTTCTTCCCAATCTCGAGCATCTGTCATTGGCGAATTCCCACATCCGGAAAATGGAGTACGCCTTCTGGGGTCTGACAAAACTCCGGGTACTCGACCTGAGGAACAGCGAGATTACTTTGGAACGAGGCAGTTTCTTCGGACTCAGCAATGCAACGAATATCTTATTGGCCGGTAGCAACCAACTTGATGTTAAGCCTGAGTACTTCGTGGAGCCCAGTCCGCTTGTGGGCCTGTGCATGAGCGACGGTGTCGTCCGATCGGTCGATTCGTTTCGAGCGATGTTAAATATGACGGAAACATGCAACGTGCAGTGGGTGCAGACGAGTTTTAATAAACTGTTTCTTAATTCAAAGGGTATGGTGGAATTTATGAAGGGCTGGTACCGTATTACCGACCCTCGCGTTAAACTCATGTCTCTTGTCACGTCCTGAGGGGACGTGGGCATATATATATGTGTAGTATCCCTCTTTCTTGCCTACGCCTAGCGCAATAGCACGGGATGAGGGTTAAAAAGGGGACGTGCTGGTGGAAAGGATAATTTTAAAGAATTTCGTGGATGATCCAATCGTTGAAAATAATGGTTGTGACACTTGTGTTCGATTGACTCGTAATTTATTAGAATCAGCCGTATGGGTTGATCCTATTATTTTAAAGATACAAATTGAAGACGAAAGGGTGAAAATGTGTTCGCTTACATTGATGCGTCTCGGCGTTGACCCAGTCGCTTGGGTGTCAGGTACGGTCGTAAAACTAAGGGCCCTTCGTCGATGGCCCGAACGCTCGCAGATGGTGTGGGTGTGTGTGTGACGGATACAGCAAATGTTCGGTGGCACAGATTCTAGTGTTCGTGGATTTCGCGGTTTGAGAATGGAAAATACAATGAAATATTGCGCGTAATACAAATGTCAAAATTCTTAAGATTATCGCGTAACTGTTAGAGAACTTTCGAAGTACAAGATTTGTATAACTCGAGTTGCAAGACAACGTACGCTTTACAAGAAGGGAAATGAATATTCAACGCGATGGATATCGGTTAAGGAACTCTAGATATGAGCTCGCTGGATTTTGACTGGAGTCTCGGATTGAGACTCGATAAATAGAAGTTTGTGTGATCGTGGTTGCCGGAAGACTGACTTGGTCATTTTCTTCTTCTAGGATGTAGGAAAAATTGGGATGCTGAGGTGGTGGGAGACTGGCCCCCTGGGAGGGTGCACATTTGGGGGTGCATTCTTTTGGATTGGTGGAAAATATGTATAAGTTGGAATGGGAGTGGGAGCGAGGAGTAGGTTGCGATAGCCACAACCGTCGCTCTATTTCCGGGAATTGGAGCAGCGCTTCTTTATCTGGAGCGCGGAAAAATATAGACGAAAAAGGGGCCTTGTCGGCGCCAAGAACGCACGCTCGAGATAGGGCTTGTTGACCGAGGCCCGCGAGTCCGCATGGGAAATATCAACGCAGTTTTATGACCGCAGCAACTTCCTGGGTCGGAGGATTTTCTCCTAGCGAGTGTATATTTTTTAAGGATTTGGACATTTTTCCGCTCTTGGATGATCGTGAGCATTCGGTATCGTTGCGTTGTTATATATTTACGTCTTTATGAATATCATCACGCATTTCTTGCGTGTCGCTTCACGTGTTCGTCATCCTTGTAACCCGAAGGTTTCCTTTGTGTATTTTGGGTCTTAAGGACACTTTGCGATATACTCGGACTCTGTTCGGGTTACAACGAGACTGTTCGAAATTTTCCCGCTTATATATTTGTTCTCGATATCGTTAAGACCGCTACGCTTTCGCGTGGGAAGGTACGAGAAACGCTTAGTTATATTATTATGGATAGGCTACGTTTCCGCCGTGGTAGGCCTAACTCTAAAGAAAATATTCAGATCCGTCGAAAAATGAGAATTCCGCTATCGTGCGTATTAGGCTTAAAAAGACATTGTACGCATTTGGTCGCGACGTGACACCTCCCCCCTTGAGGATTGAGCGTCTCGCTCGATCAGGTTCGTTGAGGGTTGCAACCGAAAATTTAGTGGCACGATAGTATCAATTGGCATTGTCATTGATCGACTTACAATGTGACTTAAATATGTTCGAAGATTGTTGTCTAATATGGCCGTGTAAATGTGATTATCGCCTTACAAGAAAGTTTTTTTTTAATGTATATATACCTTTTTACTTCACTATGAAATATATAATAGGTGCGCGTTTTTTTCTCTTTCTTTTTCCTTATGCATATATACTTATTTACTTATTACAACTCATCTTACTTGACAAGGTTAAAAGAACAATAATAATGAGGATAGAGAAAAAGGTTATTGAGCATTATGAGAGTGGTTGTTTTGATACTAGAAAGTCTTCTCGTGCGAACTCAAGGGAAAGGAACGTAGATTAGGAGGTTGATCGTACCTTGAACGATCAGAGACGTTATTGTAGAGATCGGGTGTTGCAGCGTTGGCCTTGGCATGACCCTTTGGTTCGACAGAAGGAGCTGTGACGAGTTTATGAAGTTCTTGCCCAGTTTCATGGCTGACGTTTTCTTCTTAGGTCGTTTAGCCAGGTGCATCAGGAGGTGCGTAACCGAGTCCTATACTGCACCGACGAGGTAGACCGACCGGCCGTACACAGTATGTAGGCTGCATGTATGGATCTCCGATGAGCATGATCGTTTCCACAATGGGTAACATCCGGGTGACACCAGCGTTTGCTGTACCGAATGGAAGGAATTTTTCTTTTTTTTTTTTTTTCAGGTGCGATTTTAGGTGGAGTCCGCTTGATATAGTAGGTTGTTGTTATCCAGGAGATTCAACAACTTCGCTCCCTGGTTGACAGTGTTTAGACCACTGATGCCCCGTGCCATATTGTTTAGGACAGCGGGTTTTCTACGGGAAACATTACACATTCTCGTACGTTGTCGATATCTTCTTTGGAATAGATCCCACATGATGTTGGGTGATGTTGGGTTGGTGTATCGCCAAGTAGACTGCGTCGTTGATTTCATGATTGCAGGTGGTGTGGCTTTGACCGGAACAGGAATGAACTTGTACTAGGTGTTTCCGAAAAGGTAATATGGGGGAAGTAAGGAATTGCAGGTTGTTTCGCCTGTTTGGTAATATATTCGTTCGAGAAGTAAGGGGATGTGTTGCGTTCTCACGAGCGACAGGCAATTGATCGCAACATTCTTTTAACCTGGTCAGGCTACTTCTATTATAATAAATTGAATAACGTATACTTGTTCGCCTACAAGTATCGCCATATAGTCTGGCGTCTTCATTAAATTGTATACAATTTGTCCGAGGCTTGGATCGCTACTATCAAACTATTTTGGAGTATATGACGCTCCCCTTTTTCACTGCTTCGTAGGCGTATCTTAATATAATGGTTTTCTAATATAATATAATGGCTACGTATACAAATTTCGAATTGGTACAAGCGATTATATGTAGGTTTGCGACTGGACAATTTTCTCGGATTATGAAATAGTTAGTTCAGCGAGTTTTGAATTTTGATGCCGTATGTTACTCTGTTGGGTATGCATATCGTAATATGATGATTTCCTAATATAACATAATGATTACGTATATGAATTTGGGATTGACGTAAGCGATTATATGTAGGTTTGCGATGGGGATTTTTTTTTTTGAATTATGAAACAGTTAGTTCGGCGAGTTTCGAATATAAACAATTTCGGGTGTTCTGCACTGAGGATACTGTAACTAAAAATTTAATCTGTTTCTCTGGCTGCAAGTGCAAAGGTGATATAGTTAGATGTTACTGAATAGGTTGATCACGGCCATCTGAAAAACAAGGTCATTATTATGATTATTTATTCAATTAGGATTAAAATTGGGTTTTGAGACACCCTTGTGTCCTCCGATTGGGGACTTATGCATTTTGTTGAAAATGAGATCGCCTTGTTCCGTCGGTACATATTGCAAAGTTCCCAAACATATTTATATTTTGATTCGATTGTTCTTGAATGCTCTTTTCATGGTATTAATTACATCTGCCCAAGTCGAATGTTCGACGGGCTCGATCCTCGGTCATATCCCACCATGCTGACGACAGGGTTGGTTAAATAAATGAACCATATTAAATGGATAACGATCATCTGAAAACAATGGAATAATTATTATTAATTGATTACTTGCTAATTTAAAATTCGGAGTCGTCGACTCTCGTTGGTTTGGGTTTTCTTTTAGGCTTTACTTCGGCGTTGATGTGCGAATATCGTAATCTATTTTCATGCACGACTCGTGGCTTGCCTTGGTACTGGATCTTTACGTTACCCTTATCTATTTTTTCCAGGACCTTATGAGGTCCCGTGTAATGATCTCCGAGTTTTCCTGGTTTGGGCCCTTTCTGGAGGAAAACGAAATCTCCGACTTTGAAACTCTTGGGATTCGCGTTTTTATCATAATATTTTTTTGAGCGATGTTTTGATGAGACTAGATTTTCGTAGGCGAGGGTCCTGATTCCGTTTATACGGGTGATCAATTCGATCAAATATCCACGATACGTAGGTAACTGATCCGATTCCCTAAGCGGTTCGCTTGATGGGATTCGTGCTAATTTACCGAAAACTACCTCGAAGGGTGTGTATTTGGTGCTTTCGTGGACACTTGTATTGTAGGAAAGCATTGCTAATTCGAGCCATTGATCCCATTCGTTATCCTTATCTGTGTATTGCTTAAGGAATTCGGCTAGAGAGTGGTGAGACCTCTCCAGCGATCCGTTCGATTGGGGATGAAATGCGGTCGTTCGACATCGCTTAATTCGGAATCTTTTTGCTACTCTTCGCATGAGGCCGCTGAGGAAGTTACTCCCTTGGTCCGTCAGGAGTGCTTTTGGTGCGCCGAAGACGCATATGAACCTCTTTATGAATGCGTCGGCGATTGTCGTCGCTAGTGCGTTTGGAAGTGGAATTGCAATGCAATATTTTGACAGGTGGTCTTGAATCGTGAGGATATATTCGTTTTTGCTGGACGTCCGTTGCATTGGACCTACTATATCCATTGAAATTTTCTCAAAAACTGTACCTGGGGTGTCTGTTATTATCATCGGCTGCTTTGTCTTTACTCTGACCAACTTCTTTAGCTGACACTCCAAGCATTGCTGCACCCGCCTTTGAACGTCCGATTTTAAATCTTCCCAGATATAGTCGCGTTTGATTCTATTGTAAGTCTTGGAAACCCCTTTGTGGCCCCCGATTGGGGAGTTATGCATTTCGTAGAAAATGGAGTCACGTTTTTCGATTGGTACGTAGCGCAAAGTTCCGAGGCAGATCAGTATCTTAACCGGACTGTCTTTAAATACATCTTTTACGATATTCAGCACATCTGCCCATATTAAGTGCTCGACGTGTTGGCAATGACAAAAGCTGATCGACTGGAGGACGAGTGTTTCGCAAATCGACTTTAATTCTTCCATGCTCTGATTAATTCTTTCGGTTATTAAAGCGAGCGATGCAGACTGCTCTCCCTTAATGACCAAAGCGATGTGATATTTTTTTCCAACCCTTTTGCTGTAGGCTCGGCCTAACGACAGATCCTTCCAGATGGGGAACTTATTGGATTCTAATAGTTTTTGTGCTCCAGGGTCACAAGGTTTCCCTGTTGAGTCTATGAAATAGACTAGATTGTCGTTCCGAAATTGGAACTGTTCCTTCGTACTGACGCAATTAGCAATTTTTAATTCTGGCCTCTTAATTTCTTTGACTGGAGGATTTTCGTCGGAAAGTTTTGAGTCAATCGAACTGGAGTCTGAATCTGTTGGATCATCGGAGCTAGGAATGGAGGAGTTTCCGGAATAAATGGCAGGAGGTGCTTGGCGCCGGTCGGGGACCTCAGCTGTTTTGGGGTTGATGCCCTTAGTGGGTCGCCTAATACGTGCGGGACTTATTATTTCGGCCTCCGTTTCCTCGCTACTACTCTCCTCGTAGTTTATGACTCTTCGAGTTCGGCGCGGAGGGTTGTGGGTCCTAGCGCGTGCATCTGTGGCTTCGGGCGTAGGCACGCTGACCCTTGTTGGTGTTTCCTCGATAAGTGTGCCTTCCACTTGCCGATCGTCTCCATCTGGGACGGGGGGTTCGTCGTTCTTCGCTCGAGAGCGAGTGATGACGTTTATTTCATTTGATCGCGGCGGCGGGTGGATTTCTACCTGAGTGGTAAATCTTGTGGGATTTTCGTCGCTGTCGGAAATTTCGAGTATTTCGTGTACCGCCATTCGCCATGCGTCTGCCGACATTTCGTTTTGTTTCCGATCGTAGTGGGGAATGGTTTTAACCTCTTCCGATTGCTCAACTGGGTTACGCGACAAAGCGTCGGCATTTACGTTTAACGTTCCAGGTTTATAAACGACGTCGTAGTCGTACTCAGAGAGCTTGAGTCGCCATTTTAGAACGCGTGTGTTTGCGTCTTTGGCGGTTTTAAACCAAACCAAGGGTTTGTGATCGGTGACGAGAGTAAACCTTCTACCATAGATGTAGGGACGGAAAGCTTTCACGCTGTGAATAATCGCCATTGCTTCTTTTTCATACGTGTCGTAACGAAGAGCTGCGCCACGTAGTACACAGGATGTGTAGGCAATGGGTTTATCCTTGCCTATTTCTCCCTGTGAGAGGACTCCGCCTAAGGCGTAGCCCGAAGCATCTGTCGTTATGATAAATGGTTTTTCAAAATCCGGGTATTGGAGGATTGGGGCTTCGCACAATTTGCCCTTGAGTATGTCGAAAGCTTTCTGGGTCTCGTCATTCCATTCAAAATCGACTTTATCTTCTAGAAGATGAGTTAAGGGTTTTGCAATTTTTGAGAAGTCTTTGATAAATCGACGGTAATAACCGGTTAGGCCTAGGAATTGGCGTATGTTTTTGACGTTTTTGGGGACTGGAAAATCTTTTACGGCCAATAGCTTGTTAGGATCTGGTCTCAGGCCGTCTTTTCCGATTATGTGGCCGAGGTAGTTGACCTCTGGCCTGAGGAATTCGCATTTGTCTGGTTGTAATTTGAGATTTGCTTTACCCAGACGTTCCATTAATTCGCGAATTTTCCTCTCGTGTTCGTCCAAATCTTTGGCGTAAATCACGATATCATCCAAATACACGAAAAGCGATACCCCTTGGAGTCCGCTGAGTACAATGTCCATTAAGCGCTGGAATGTTGCCGGGGCATTTTTAAGCCCAAAAGGCATTCTCGCGAATTCGTAATGACCGTGTGGGGTCGAAAACGCGGTTTTTGGTTTGTCTTCGGGGTTCATTTCGATTTGATGGAACCCGGAAGCGAGATCGAATACTGAGAGATAATTTGCGTTCCCTAGTTGATCGAGGATGTCTGTGATATTTGGCAATGGGTAGGAATCGCCAATTGTTTTTTCATTCAATGCGCGGAAATCGATTACCATTCGCCAGCGTTTGTTTCCGCTGGAGTCCGGTTTTTTCGGTACTATCCAAACAGGGCTGTTGTTAGGAGACTCTGAATGGTCTATTACCCTCGTCCCTAATAGCTCGTCCACTTGTCGCTGGACTTCGCCTTTGAGCGCCTGGGGAAACCTATACTGTTTCGTGTTGATCGGTAGGTCGTCGACCGTGGGGATCTTGTGTCGGAGAACATGTGTTGCTTCGAGAGGCTCACCCTTTATGTGGAACCTATCTGAATATTTTTCAATGATTTTTTCGACATGTTCTAATCCGTCTTGCGCGAGGTGCTCTAAGCGTAGGAGAGATTTTATTACTTGGGAACGCTCCGAGTTGTCTTTTATTTTATCCGATGCTGTCTGATAGGTGGAGATTGAATTTACATTTTTACCTTTGTTTGATTCGACAATTTCATCTTCCTTTCTAATTGAATTCTTGTTTCGTTTTTTATATGTTTTTGGTTTAGTTTTTTCCTCACTACTGGAGGTTTGTTTTGTTTTTCCTTGCTCATCGTTTTCGTTATAGCGATGGCAAGGTTTTATCTCGACTCGGCTGGTCGAGGTTTTTTTACGGGCCGCGGAAGGACCCTGGAACAACGTAGTCGTCATGCGATCTACGCTGGGAATAGAAGAATTGAAAGGATTTATCTCGACTCGGCTGGTCGAGCGTTTTTTACGGGCCGCGGAAGGACCCTGGAACAACGTAGTCGTCATGCAATCTACGCTGGGAATAGAAGAATTGAAAGGATTTATCTCGACTCGGCTGGTCGAGGGTTTTTTACGGGCCGCGGAAGGACCCTGGAACAACGTAGTCGTCATGCGATCTACGCTGGGAATAGAAGAATTGAAAGGATTGATCTCGACTCGGCTGGTCGAGCGTTTTTTACGGGCCGCGGAAGGACCCTGGAACAACGTAGTCGTCATGCGATCTACGCTGGGAATAGAAGAATTGAAAGGAGTTATCTCGACTCGGCTGGTCGAGCGTTTTTTTCGGGCCGCGGAAGGACCCTGGAACAACGTAGTCGTCATGCGATCTACGCTGGGAATAGAAGAATTGAAAGGATTTGAAATTTTCGAAGAATATGCTTCAATCTCGTCTGCTGACAAGGTTTCGACCGTATCGAAAGCCTGCAGTCTTACGACCGGCACGATTAACCTTACGGCGTCACTAGTGGTATTATAAACCTTCAAATGAGCCTTCCCGTTGATGGTTGTCACCAGGCAGTCGCCGGCATAGACACCTTCAGGGGCTATGAAAGGGGCGATATATCCCTCTTTCATCGTGCTATCCACCACTTTCACATGGAAGGAGGTTTCCGAACGTGCGGGAATTTCGATTTCCTCAACGCGTTCGTTTGGTTTTTCAAAAGGCCATAGATTATTTCCACACTCGAAACATTCTATCTCGTAATTAATTTTGGATTTCGTTTCAAAGAAGTATCTGGATCCCAACAACCCTGGATAAGGAAGTGGCACATCGTCTGGTATGATGTGAAAGAGCGTTGCGAAACCTAATACGCGGAACCACACACTACCTAGCGCGAAGACTGGTAGTTCAGATATTCCGTTTAATCTTATGATATCATTTTCATCAATTCCGGTGAAACCTTTTGTACATTTCTTTTTGATCAAATTTGGAACGGCACCACTATCTAATAGCATTGAAATTTTCCCTGTTTCTGGTAGTGCTCCGATACACACCGAGGGTAGCGTGACGAATTTTTCTGCTTCTATTGTATAAGTTGGGTACCGCCGTTCGGCTGGCCTAAAGCTATCGCGTGAACCGGACGCTCTGTCGGGGACGGGCCACTCGGTGCGTCCGTCCGAGTGGTGTTCAACCCGTTTCCCGGCTGGCTTCGCAATTTATTGTTATATTCGAGAGTCCGACAGTTAGCTATGGAGTGCCCTTCTCGTTTGCAATAACGGCATGTAAGTTGATCGGGACTCGGAGCTGCGCTGTTCCTTAGTTTGAAACAGTTGTCAGCGGTATGTCCGCGGTTATGACAAAACTGGCACTCAATGCTTGGAGCGCTGTTTATTTTTAACTTGGGGCAATTATCTGCCGTGTGGCCGCGATTGCGGCAGAACTGGCACTCGACGCTGGGGGAGCTACTGTTTTTTAACTTGAAACAATTGTCCGCGGTATGTCCGCGGTTGTGACAAAATTGACATTCGAGACTCGAAGTGTTATTTTTTAATTTGAAGCAATTGTCTGCGGTATGCCCACGATTGTGGCAATACTGGCACTCGGGAACGCTTTCAAAACGCGGACGGTCCTCTGAAGGGTTAAGAGATTTATTACGAGTAGGGCAATCAGGGGCCATGTGGCCCGAGGTCTTGCACAGTTGACAGGATACTATAGGGGACCGTTGTCCTAAATGGCATTTGTCCGCGCTGTGCCCGGCACCTTTGCACACCTGGCAGGTCAATACCTCCCATTCGTCCTGTTTCTTTTTGCACTGGTCGGCGCTATGGCCCTGGTTTTTGCATAATTGGCAAGTGAGCAACGAGAAACGACAATTTTCCGACGTGTGGTTATCCTTTTTACAGATATTACAGATTTTAACCGATTTGAGGGGAGGGAAGTTTTCTAATTTGTTCGAGGCCGACTGTAGTTCCCGTCGTGCTTCAAGATCGCGTTCAATTTCAACTGCATGATCGATAGCAATGGAAATGTTATCGCAATGGGGGAGTCGCTGTTCGATCTCCTCCCTTAATCCACGCTTGAAACACGAGAGGAAATAATCGTCCATTCTTTTCTTGAAATACTCGTTTTCTAGCCTGTTATCTGATGGTCTTTCTGTATCAAGTATCTCTTTTCCTTTCCTTTTAATTCGCATAGAAAATTCAGCTACAGTTTCGTTCTTCTTTTGGCAAATAGTACTGAGTTCTCCGACTAGTTGCATTTCAGTTTTGTTGGGTGCATAAAGCTTCTTAAGATATCCTAATAGGTCCTGTACTTTCTCGAATTTTGACGCGTGGATCATTTCTCTAGCGGGGTTTAACAATCTATTCCGGATCATCTTCACCAGGTACTTTTCGGCCGCAGGGGAAACCACTTCCCTTGCGTCCTCACACCCGGCGGCGAAATCCGAAAACGGAACATTTTTCCCATCGAACTCTGGGATTATCTTAACAACGTCTTTTATCAACATCAAGTCGTTTATACTCAAAGTTGCGGTTTCTGGGTTCATGGCTCCGCCTTTTCGGGGTAAATCTGGTCGTTTTGAAGATCTACTGGGAGGTACAAGACCAGGAAATAGTGGAAGGTTTGATCCCCTCAGAGCATAACCTGAACTACCGGTCTCAACTGATTCGTTTGGTTCTGTATACGACAAGTCCTCAGTTATATTTAGATCTAGTGTCTCGCAAGTTGATTCCTTATCCATGAGATTAATGTGCAAAGGCACATTCCCTTTTTAAATAATCCCGGACGAGCCCCCAAAAATTATATGTCACGTCCTGAGGGGACGTGGGCATATATATATGTGTAGTATCCCTCTTTCTTGCCTACGCCTAGCGCAATAGCACGGGATGAGGGTTAAAAAGGGGACGTGCTGGTGGAAAGGATAATTTTAAAGAATTTCGTGGATGATCCAATCGTTGAAAATAATGGTTGTGACACTTGTGTTCGATTGACTCGTAATTTATTAGAATCAGCCGTATGGGTTGATCCTATTATTTTAAAGATACAAATTGAAGACGAAAGGGTGAAAATGTGTTCGCTTACATTGATGCGTCTCGGCGTTGACCCAGTCGCTTGGGTGTCAGGTACGGTCGTAAAACTAAGGGCCCTTCGTCGATGGCCCGAACGCTCGCAGATGGTGTGGGTGTGTGTGTGACGGATACAGCAAATGTTCGGTGGCACAGATTCTAGTGTTCGTGGATTTCGCGGTTTGAGAATGGAAAATACAATGAAATATTGCGCGTAATACAAATGTCAAAATTCTTAAGATTATCGCGTAACTGTTAGAGAACTTTCGAAGTACAAGATTTGTATAACTCGAGTTGCAAGACAACGTACGCTTTACAAGAAGGGAAATGAATATTCAACGCGATGGATATCGGTTAAGGAACTCTAGATATGAGCTCGCTGGATTTTGACTGGAGTCTCGGATTGAGACTCGATAAATAGAAGTTTGTGTGATCGTGGTTGCCGGAAGACTGACTTGGTCATTTTCTTCTTCTAGGATGTAGGAAAAATTGGGATGCTGAGGTGGTGGGAGACTGGCCCCCTGGGAGGGTGCACATTTGGGGGTGCATTCTTTTGGATTGGTGGAAAATATGTATAAGTTGGAATGGGAGTGGGAGCGAGGAGTAGGTTGCGATAGCCACAACCGTCGCTCTATTTCCGGGAATTGGAGCAGCGCTTCTTTATCTGGAGCGCGGAAAAATATAGACGAAAAAGGGGCCTTGTCGGCGCCAAGAACGCACGCTCGAGATAGGGCTTGTTGACCGAGGCCCGCGAGTCCGCATGGGAAATATCAACGCAGTTTTATGACCGCAGCAACTTCCTGGGTCGGAGGATTTTCTCCTAGCGAGTGTATATTTTTTAAGGATTTGGACATTTTTCCGCTCTTGGATGATCGTGAGCATTCGGTATCGTTGCGTTGTTATATATTTACGTCTTTATGAATATCATCACGCATTTCTTGCGTGTCGCTTCACGTGTTCGTCATCCTTGTAACCCGAAGGTTTCCTTTGTGTATTTTGGGTCTTAAGGACACTTTGCGATATACTCGGACTCTGTTCGGGTTACAACGAGACTGTTCGAAATTTTCCCGCTTATATATTTGTTCTCGATATCGTTAAGACCGCTACGCTTTCGCGTGGGAAGGTACGAGAAACGCTTAGTTATATTATTATGGATAGGCTACGTTTCCGCCGTGGTAGGCCTAACTCTAAAGAAAATATTCAGATCCGTCGAAAAATGAGAATTCCGCTATCGTGCGTATTAGGCTTAAAAAGACATTGTACGCATTTGGTCGCGACGTGACACTCTCTACCACAACCAAATCACGGATCTGTCGAGTAACTTGATCAACGATCTTCCCAAAGTTATGGTGTATGTTAATCTCTCTTGGAACAAGATCAAGAGCATTGAAGGCGAAAAGATTAACAATACGAATCTGCAGGTTTTGAACCTGATTGGTAATCCAATCGTCCACATCGACCCCACAGCTTTTGCGATGACAAACCTCAAGGAACTCAAATTGACCTTAGACTTTATGAAGTACCTGCCGACGACCCTGGAATCCCTCACCTTGTTTGCGGATCACGAAAAGAGGAATTATACTCTTAAGTTGAAGGATCAAACCCTTTAACAGTGATGTGTCGTTACAGCCAATAGTGTACCTACTTTTTACCTTTTAGCTCACATTGTTACCTTTCGTTAATGAATATAAAATTGAGACTCACGAGTCAGTACTTCGGAAGTGCACTGAGAGCGCGAAAATTTTGGTCGCAGCGCAGGACAGTAAGTCGTACGTTTGGTTGTGCGCACGTGTGGTTTGTCAGAAATTCAACAAATGTGCAAGAATCGATCTTCATTGTTATTTTCATTGGGGGGTTACACCTGGTTTAAATTGTTGGAAATATCGATTTTTGGTTTTCGACGCATTTTGAAAACATACGGTTCGAAAATATTCCTTGATAATTTCAAGTCGCTCCGTTCAATGTTGAGGACGTCATGGGCATTTAGAGGGTACGTTTCGTGAAGCTGCAGACTTTAAACGCGTTATTTTCACAATTACTTTTACCGAATCGGTAACGAGGTTATCTCAACAGTTATCGCACCGATCAAGTTCACATTTTACAAGCTTATATAACATGTCAAAAAGTAGTGCTTGAACGAAGCATTTCTTTTCCATGCACTTCACGGAGAGAATTAAATGTTAAAAATTACCGTGCAGTAACGGTAACCAGATGACAACCCTGAAACTTCGCTTATTATTGTTGGGTAGAACACAGATTTTCACGAAAATAAAATAAAATTTCTTCTTCAGATAGAAAATTTTACCAGATTTTCTAGTAAATTTCGATGTGTAACAAAATACGCAAAACTTAAATTTGAAAAATATATAATATCAGCGAAATTTTACTGTGCATTTTAGTATTTTATGCCTTTCAGAAATGTCTATAAAAAAGTATCGTCTTTATAAAAGTTATTTTAAGATTTATTATAAAATTTAATGAATGTTACAGGAAAATGTATTGTGCTCTCGGTAAAAATTATCGTGCGCGCTTGGTTAAAATTATCGTGCGGTACGGTACGGGAATTTTGAGGCACTGCATTGTAAAAATTCCCCTTCATTCCTTTCACTTCAGAATGGTATGGTGGTGGGGGTAAGTAGGGGAGCGCGATTTCTTTATGGCACGATGGGACTTCCCAAAAAAATTTCGTCTAAACTGCGTACATCGCCGGTAGTCCAGTCATTACGTACATTCAAAAAAGAAAATGAATTTGCGCTTCTAATTTTTTAATATGTTGTAGGGGATACCTAGAAAAGCTTAACTTGAGATTGTCGACCAAGCTTTCCTAGGAGCTTTCGCCGCCATGTTGAAAAAAGGGGTAAAATTTGTTTCTCGGCAATAACTCGGCTATCCGATGAGATTTCGAAAATTTTTGTAGGACACTTTTTGTAGCTTTCTTTGTGCTCTACAATAACGCCTGAATCATTTTTAGCGTTTCATGCATCGTTATCGAGATATCGATCGATAAAGTCAAAAATTTAGGACATAATTTTTGTTTTTTGCTTTTTTTTTCTTTGGGTCTTAATAAATATGAAAAATTGTGGAATTCAAACTTGTAGAGCATATTCAGACCTACAATTTCCTTCTTGGATTTTTTTATGTTGGACAAAAATTACGATCTCCAGCGCGCCGCAAAGTCGGTGAATCCACACTCAGCGTCGAGCGAGCTGCTCGCTCGGTTGTGTCTGGATGTCGAATCGAATGGGAAATTGTTCAGGAAATTGATGGGATAAAAAATAAGTACATAGAGCAACAAATTAAGGATCACACAATAGTAATTTATTAAACAAATAATTTGTTTGTGCAGTAAAAAATATTATTTTTTTACAATACAAAATAAACAAAACAAAATAAACGGAAAGAAAAATATTTTTTTCTGCACTCGAGACACGAACGATGGACTTTTTTCATGTCTTTTTTCGCTTGGATGGTCCAGGCTGAAGATCTTCGTCCTCCGTAAACTCTTCGAGTTGTTGTGTCTGTTGAAACGTTGGAAATGATGCTGATTCGATGAGAGCATCGTCATCATCATCGTTACAGACATCGTCGTCGTCGTCGTCGTCAAGCAAAATGTCGACTCTGGCGACGTTACTGCATGTTTGCCCACTGCAGTGCATGCAAATAACGGAGCAACTGATTCCCGCTTTTCTGCACCCACAGGCGGCCTCACAATTTCCTTTACACTTACAGGAAATGAGCTTTAATAGTTCAGGCGGAGCGGGTTCGGCGGTGCTGGTGATTGGTTCGAGCCCTCGATTGGTCTGTCGCCAACCCCATCCTTGTGGATCCTTGAAAAATCCGAGCCAGGTTTGAACTTGGAGATACGTCCGGAAAATGTGTTGACGCACAGCGCTTTTGGTTGGCGGGAGTAGTGAGAGGTGATTCACTTTATTCGCTGTCATTGATTTTGCGAAGCGATGGAATCGCAAAATATTTATGGACTTCTCGTGCTTATCACCACCATATAGGGCGATAAGGAATTGCTCTCCCGCGCAAGTGAGAACCTCCGGATCGACCTTTTCTTGTTTGAATAATTCCACCGATGACCGTAGCTCTGGATTTTTCTCGAGAGTGTTAATGAACTTCGACTTGCCGATGTTATAGAAAGATGATGTCGTGTCGCAACCGCTAAAAGCGTGAATGAAAAGAATGTGCTCCAGAACTGACTTGTGTTTGAAACTGTGCGGCGAGTACAACTTTTCCGGCGTATTTCCTTTTGCTGGTTTGCGGAAAAATATATTATTTTTATCCGGAGCAAGCCCGGCGAGTAAAACCAGAAGATCGATATCTTCGCCGACGATTTCCACGGAGTCATGACTCGACGCTTCTTTAATTGCCGTGTTCACAATAAGAGTATCCGCGTCCTCAAAAGCCTGCTCCACTTTTATTCCGGTCGTTGTAAAGTAACGGCAAAGCATTTGTATTAGTTGGTTCTTGTTTTGATCCCTTGTGAGAAACTTCTCCTGGCTAACTTTTGGAGTAGTTGTCTCATCGAATGTGAACTCCGGCGATTGGTTTTTTCTCGAACGTCGTACTCTTTCCGAAGTTCCGAAAGGCTCGAGGCAACTAACCGAGATGCTACGAAAAGAAGAACACGTTTCAACACGTAGACCCTAACAAAAGGGTCCCTTTATACCTGACCCCTCCAACTCCAACGGACGCTCTATGCGGGCACTCCGTTATAATGAGTTTACAGCCAACTAGATATCGAAATTTTTGCCCAGAATATCGGAACCCTCGATTTACACTACGCACAGCAAAAACTCAACACGATACGATATACTAACTTGAGCGCGCTCGACGCTGAGCGTGGATTCACCGACTTTGCGGCGCGCTGGAGATCGTAATTTTTGTCCAACATAAAAAAATCCAAGAAGGAAATTGTAGGTCTGAATATGCTCTACAAGTTTGAATTCCACAATTTTTCATATTTATTAAGACCCAAAGAAAAAAAAAGGAAAAAACAAAAATTGTGTCCTAAATTTTTGACTTTATCGATCGATATCTCGATAACGATGCATGATACGCTAAAAATGATTCAGGCGTTATTGTAGAGCACAAAGAAAGCTACAAAAAGTGTCTTACAAAAATTTTCGAATCTCATCGGATAGCCGAGTTATTGCCGAAAAACAAATTTTAAGCGTTTTCCAAGATGGCGGCGAAAGCTCCTAGGAAAGCTTGGTCGACAATCTCAAGTTAAGCTTTTCTAGGTATCCCCTACAACATATTAAAAAATTAGAAGCGCAAATTCATTTTCTTTTATTTGCCTTTTTTTCGGACGAAATGACTGGACTACGGTTCAGTTTAGCCTGAAGCCTCAGTCGCATGCAGTGTCTCGCTGCGAGAAAGTGACACGTAGCGATCGTCTTAAATGATGACGAAGTAATATTTGCGCAAATTAGTCACATCACTCGAGCCTACGATGGTACAAAATGTATTATAAATAAATGTTAGTATTAAACGAAAAATAAATTCTAATGATTAAATTTGTCTCCTTATCCGTTTGTTGACTATACCAATTTATATGGAAGAAAAAAATGTTCCCAACAAAAAACAAACAGCATTAATTTGTACCAATTTTTCAATAGTAAATAATATTCATTATTATTATTATGGTTATTGTTATTTCGGTTATTATTATGATTATTATAGCACCAGTTTTTGAAGAAAAAATACATTTTACTAAGGATTTCTTCAATCGAAGAATTTAAATTTTACCAGCCTTATAGGGAATTGTTTTTGAGGATTCGGCTTCGATCCGGCCAGTGAAGGTTATTCCAAAGTCAACAGTGGAATTAGAAGATGTTTACGTTTCGGCCCTCTGGTTCGGGTCCTCGTCAGAAATTTTATTTTTCTGTAAATAATATGATACACATTTTGTCATAATAATGTTTTTACATTATTATGACAAAACAAACATTATTATGACAAAATGTGTATCATATTATATACAGAAAAATAAAATTTCTGAAGAGGACCCGAACCAGAGGGCCGAAACGTAAACATCTTCTAATTCCACTGTTGACTTTGGAATAACCTTCACTGGCCGGATCGAAGCCGAATCCTCAAAGACTATCTTGTCATCTACACGGCCGCACACATCTCTGACTCACTTATAGGGAATTTTTCTTCCGAGGTTGACGCAGGTAAATTTTACTGTGCAGCACCGTAAAAATAACGTACGGCGCGGTTGGTAATTTTTAACCGACTGTAGGTAAATTTTCGAACATACATGCTAAATTTTACTGTCTCCAATTTTTACCCTTCTTGTATAGTAAAATTTGAACTACGTATTTGAAATTTTCTGTAACGTGAGTTAAAAAAAACTTGACGCGTACGAATTATTATGTTTTTCTCACTTGTCACCACATTGAAATATATCACGGTAATTTTTACCGTGAAATTCACCACAAAAATTACTTTTTAATTCTCTCCGTGTTTTTTTGACAGCGGAAGTAGAGCGTTTTTCCCGAAAAATCGATAATGTCACGTTGGCCTGTGGGAATTTTTTTTTTCAATTACTAATTTATTAAATCCTTCGTCAAAGCACTAGATAATTTCATGCAAAAAATTAACGCGTCAGATTTTTTTTCGTTTTTCCGAAACAATGACAAAAGTTCCCCTTTAATTCGGCCACGAGCTAGGTGCGAACCGTTAGATACAAGATTAGTCAGGGATCAGATGGTTGGATACGTGGGAGAGGAAAGGATGGTGAGAGTGAAGCTTGTATTGTTTGAGTAACATAAAAATTTACTTTTTTCACTTCATCAAATTTCTTTTGGCATATTTACGCTGAGAAAGTTTTAGAAATCTATTGAAATCTGCACAAAATTAGTTCGTAAACTAAAATAAAACAAAGAAAACAATATTCGAAATAAAAAAAGAAATAAAACAAATAAAACAAAGAAAACAAAATTCGTTGGGTTCCAACGATGCAAACGTTGACATGATAAATAAGAGAGAGCTGAGGGCAGAAGCAAAAACTCTGGCTATGCTTTTGAGCATGAGAGGAAATTGTAAAAGAGTCAATTTCAAAATTTCTCTCGCCCAACTGGACTCAGCCATTTTTTCCCGTTCATGGCAATGCAGTCCTTTCCACTGTGAGGGCCTAGTGCATCCTTTTCTGTTGAAAAAAAGCCAACCCCTAGGGCCTCAATCCCTATACTGGATTGCAGGAGGGAAACTAGAACCTTGCCCCGGCATGATTGACGCGAAGTCGTTGCAACATGACGGTTCGCAACAGCCTTATGCAGGTCAACATTTTTTTCTTCCAATCGAACGGAGTACCTACGTTGCAAAGATGGTAAATAAATCGGTAAAAAAAAATCCGTCATTAGGAATCATGGAGGAGGAAAAAAATTAATAAAAATGTTCGCTTGATTTCAACAATGCAAACTTCGATACCATACTCGTGATGCGGTTGCCCAAATCCGTCGTTAAGAGGTGCACGATGATTTTTCGTTGAAACTAATATTCGTGCAATCGTGTATAAAAATAGCTGCCACGTTTCTGTAATCGTCGCTCCGATTTGCTATAAACGAGATACTTTTTTGCGAAACTCATTTACGGTTTTATTTTTATTTTTTTTTTTCGTTGCATTATTGACACGATAGAGGAAAATATGTACGGCAATTCAGCGACACGAGGTCCAATGGATAAGTACGTGACTGCCGCATTTTTTGTTGGTGACAATTATCGCGACGAAGATCGATAAATGATAATAGAGGAAAAAACGTTATGGACGAACGGGACGTCAAAAACGGCCATTTTTTATGGTTGAAAAAATTACAGAGTCTTCCAGTATATCTGACATCGCAAAAAAATCGTCAGAGTGGCACGGATCGAGGTTCTAGAGCAAAAAAAATGAAGGAACATAAATTAATTTTTTTATACCGGAACCTCGCTCCGTGCCACTGTGGCGATTTTTTTGCGATATCGTCAGACATACTGGAAGACTCTGATTTTTTCAGCCAAAAAAATTGCCGTTTTTCAATAAAAAAATAATTTCCCCCTTTTTTGGTAAAAAAATCAGCGTTACCGGAACGTAAAAATTATTTCGAGTCTACAACTTTTATCTACAGACATTTTTTTCGGTTACTTATAGTTTCCGAGATATGTTCATTTGGAAAAAACCGGAATTTTCTAAAATGTTGAATTAAAAGGTCTGAAAAAATTCACATAGAATGCCTTTCAGTAGTACTCTGATATAACCAATTATGGGGCATATCTGAGATGGTCGAAAAAAAGTGGCCGAATTGACGGAAAATACCTGCTATATGTGTTGAAAAAAAAATTAATTTCATTCCACGTAAATGAGATTTTTTGCATTCCTCTTACTCACTGTCCTGAAACGTTTGTTTCAGAAATGATCGATATGCTGGTTGACACTTCAAATTACCAAGTTTTTTTCAATTTCGTTACTGGTATCTGCGATAAATTTTATTTCGTTTAACTCATCTTTGATTATTTTTCTGCGTCGTACCAAGACGACGTCCAGACGTCACCCTTTGTTTCTTTTATCTTACCGCATTCTGATTTTTCCGTCTGCGTCAATTCGTGACCACAGAACAAGCGATGTGGTATGCGTAGAAGTAAATACGTGGAATGTCAGAATTGTTCTACGTAGACGCGTATAATATTGCAGCCTCATTAACGATTGTTGATACCCCTCACTCTTCTGTTTTTTCCCCACTAGTCGGTATTCGATTTCGTTTACAATATATATATATATATATATTTCGTTAATGCTCATATGACAGATGCTTGAGATTGCAAAGAATCCGAGATACCAAAGCAGGCAGGTGTTTGATAAATTGACGTTCGTCCAATTTAATCTTTATTGTCAGCATCTTTAAGCGGGGGATGCCCGCGAAACAATTCGGCGCCATGTTTTGGACAGGATATGCCGAGAGGTGTAGGTGATCCGATGTTTGAGCCATTTGTATCATATGATGCAGGATTTCTTTCTTGATAATTACTAAAAAATTATCCACGACCACACACTTTCCGGTAGCAGCACCGAAAACCAGAATTAGACCCAACAGAAATATGGCGGAGTCGCTTTGGTCCGTTGATCTGTCAATAATAGTTTTATTATCAATATCTCTGAATGAAATGTCCGCAGCGAGTGGAGAGTAGCTCAAATGGCTTTTCAAAAAATTATTTTTTTTGCCACTTCGAGGATACATATTGATTGTGTATTAATCGAGATGAATTTTATCGAGTATCTATAGAAGAAATTATGCAAATTAGTTCGTTATAACATATATGAGTTTTTTAGAAACCGAGATTAATTTTATATATATGTACTAAAAAAAAATATATCACTAAGAACGTAAAATACAGCTTGAATTAAATGACATTATTGTATTCTCCGTGTGTAGATCTACCTAGACCTCAGAAAGTGAGCAGGCGGAATCAAATTTTTCAATTAACCGCGATGCGAAATTTCGATTGATTTGTTGGCCTGTTACGAGTTGTTAAGGGATCATCACAGTGTGTCCGCCCGAAAAATAGCCGATTTTCGCGATTTTTTAAAAGGTGGATAGGATAAGTTAATCGGTCTATTTTTTTTACACATTGAAGCACCGATAACGATTATAAAATGATTTTTTTTAATTCCTCATTTATTGTTTAACAATGATTTCATTTGCGGAAAACTGCGTGACAAAAATGGCGGCCCATTGCGGCCGCAAATTTTATCTGAAACAAAAATTTCGAAATGATCCCTAATTAATGTGTAGGAAAGCCGCTATGTTCCGATGAAGGTTTTTTTTAGTGAAATTTAAAAAAATGGCGGCGATTTGAACAGAAGTGTGAAATTTAGCTTTTTTCGACAGTTTTTCGTAAAAAAAAATAGGAAGATTACAAAAAAAAGCATCCATAGCAACATCAGAAATAACGTGACGAATGTTCTGTAAAAATTTCAAACGGATAGCTTGAAAACTTTTCCTTTGAGAGTAGCCACCGTTTCGAAAAACACCATTCCGAGAAAATCGCGTTTAAAGTTCGATATGCGGGATTTGCAGATAAATCGTCTACTTTCGATCAATCGGCGATGCCAGGTCCATGCAATATTCCTTCTGCTTCTTCGAACTGATCGTTTTTGGCGGCAATTTCGTTTCGCCGAGCTGTCCTGGCATCTTTGCTGTCCAAAGAGCTGCGACGGTTCGCAGTTGCGATGCGCTCTGCTTTGTACTTAGCAACGAAGTCCGCGGCTGCCGGTCCTATAGTGACGCCCACTCTCTTGAGGATTTTTGGTATTGGATCATACCCCTCGTTGAAGGTACAAGCTGCACAACACATCGCAATTTCCAGAGTTACTTTCCCACACAATATATGTTTGGAAGCGAGTTGCCACACGCAATCATTAAGGGGTTAGGCCACAGTAACGGGTATAAAATCATGTGCGAAATTCGCAATTTGTTTGGTATGAAAAAGTGATTCACACATCAAATTAATTACACATCTATTTAGTATGAATATCAATCTGTTAGTAAATATACATTTTTTTTCGATATACAAAATGGCCGACTACTAATATTTTCTTTTTCTATCTTTTTTTTAGGCGCTCCGCGACGTGACATTTAGCATCCACAATTTTTTACCTAGAGATACCTAGTACGTACGGAATTTTAAAAATATTGTTTTATTCAGAAGTAGGTATTTGAACTTAAGAAATGAATTTTTAGTGAAAAATTTCGTTACAACTGCTCACAAACGGCTCATAAAATGAAAAGTTTTCGATTAATCAGAAATTCCGTACGTACTTCTCTGCGAAATGCAATTAGGAACATAACTTTCAAATTTGAAGTAAATCGAGTGAAAATTGTTGAAGTTATTGGCAACGCCGATTGGAAAAAAGCTGTTTCGAGAAGTTTCGAGTATTCGATCATTTTGTACATCGAAAAAAAATATATATTTTCTAACAGCTTGATGTTCATACTAAATAGATGTGTAATTACTTTTATGAGTGAATCACTTTTTGATACGAAAAGAAATTGTTAAATTCGCACATGATTTTATACCCTTTACTGTGACCTAACCCCTTAAAACTCTCATTATTGTTTTCAGTGTTTGCGCCCGTACATATCTCTAACAAATCGTCCATTGTCAAATCTTCGTAAATCGGCTTCAAAACCTCTTGGACATAGTCGTCGTGAGCTGGTTGTGAGAATATTTTTCCAGAAATCCATTGAGCTCAGCTTTGCGCCATTCGCACCACGAATCTTTTCCCAAAGGACAAAAGTGATGCTGGGGGTTTGCAATTGGATATGCAAAAAAAATCGATTTTTTTGAAAATTCTACCCTGTGATGATGCCTTAAAATACATATTTTGACGTGCAAAGGGCCACTGAATGGAATTTGCCAGCGACGAATATTTGTCTGCCCTTATAAAAATCCATGTTTCTAAATGAATTATTTTCTTACAGTAAGAAAATTATTAACTTTGTAAGAAATTAAGAGCGACTGTAAGGAATGATCAATATCTTACAATTCGTGAAGGATGTTGTGTCCAAAATTGAAAATGGTGATAAAATTTTAGAAATTTGATGGGGCAGTAGGTGAAACATTTGAAAGGTTGTGTAAAAATTTCACGACGATTAGGAAACTGACTACTGAGAAATTAGAATCCACAAATTGCACGCAGCGTTATGGAAACTGAAGTATCTTTGCTTAACAGAGCGAAGTTTGTTTATGTTTGTGTACGAGCTATAGTTAAAAATGAACGAGATAATGCTATAGTCGCTTCTTTCAGGTTTAATTCGAAAAATATCGATGGTAGAGAAAAAATAGTAATGACTAAAGTTGTAGAGCACTCGATTTCCTACAAGTTTAGTAATTACCATGTTTACTTTAAAATTGTAAATTGCCAAGTTATTCAACAAAAACAATTTCCCATTAAATTTAAGACGGCGATATTAACTGAATGGAAGCTCAGCCCAGAATTAAACTTACCCACGTTGTTTTGCACTAATAAAAGAAAATTTCGTGCAAATTTCAGCAGGATCACCCTAGTCGTTGGGGTTAAAAAATAAAAAAATGAAAGGTTATTCTTTCTTTTTAGTGTTGTAGTACTTGGAAAATTATGATTTTTTTTTCAATATAGCTCATAGAAAAACGCATCTCTTTTTTAGAGGACATTTTTTTGTACGACGAAATGATCACTACGACGCTATCATTTGAAATTTTATCACGTGTCAAATCTTATCTCCGAGTTAGTCGAGTTAGCAAGCCGATAAAAATTTGAAAAAAAATGCCACGAACTCAAAATATGTATATAAAAATAAACGTCACCAACTGTGAAAAAGATAAAGAAAAGGTCAGTCTTTTAGGCCGTTTGAAAACACTTGGAATACCGCGTATACAGGGTGAGGCACTAACTGTTGCCACCGTGAATATCTCTGTAATTATCGACGTCACAAAAAAATGTTTGAAACAAAAGTTGTACCGTACGAAAGGGGTCATCAAATGCGATCATTTTTTTTTATCTCAGCGGAGCCGCTGTCGCACAGTAAAGGTCACCTCCACTTTTTTAAATGGGACGGTACATTTTTTTTCACCTATCTTGTAGAGCATCGAAAACTGCATAAAAAACATTTAGGGGTCAAAGTCGTTGAAGGTCATTTAAGATCAAAAAGTGACATGAACTTTATTTTTATGTGAAATTACCTTTATTCACAGTACTGTGCCACACGAGTTTAAGGGGGGATTGTCTTTTTTTTCGCAAAATTTACCGCTTTTTGGGAATTTTTTTGTGAAGAAAGTATACAACGGAAAACTTGTGAAACTTGGCATATAGTTTTATTGATCTGTTTACTACATACAAAAAAATTTTCAAACAATTTCATAAAAAAAATCCGCCTCCCAACCCCCTCGACGCGCGATGGTCCTTTTTTGATGGTGTGCACGATTACAGCCTTCACGTTCATCCTGCAACAAAAACCCAAAAAGCATTTTACTTTAGACACATATAGCTATCGTTTGATGAAGCAAAAAAGCAATACATTTAATAGTTTTTTATTTATAACAAAAAATCGATCAATTTTTTTCGAAAAATCGATACTTCAAGTTCAAAACATCACCAAATCGTCAATTTTTTTTTTTCCCTTCATCGAACGATAGCTATATGTGTCTGAATTAAAATGCTTTTTGGGTTTTTGTTGCAGGATCAACGTGAAGGCTGTAATCGTGCACACCATCAAAAAAGGACCATCGCGCGTCGAGGGGGGTGGGAGGCGGATTTTGTTATGAAATTGTTTAAAAAATTTTTTGTATGTAGTAAACAGATCAATAAAACTATATGCCAAGTTTCACAAGTTTTCCGTTGTATACTTTCTTCACAAAAAAATTCCCAAAAAGCGGTAAATTTTGCGAAAAAAAGACAATCCCCCCTTAAAGCATTTTACAGCCAGACCCCATGTTCATGGATCCATCAAGAATGATCTAGGAGTGAACTGGAAGAATCTACCTCAATTGAACCTAAAAAACATTGGCTGTATAAATAGATCACTTCGAACCACCAGACTTTTGCCAGCGTGGAATACATTTATCGCCTAAAACATGACATTATTTACGATCACCAACTGAAAAGTCGTAGCTAAGTAGAAATAGGAGATTCTGCGTCGATATAGCTGGTAATGTAACTTTTGACTTCGTCGAACATTTTGAAGTGGCTATCAGCCAACCGATGTTGGAGCGATCGGAACGAGTGAAAATTCGATGGAGCAAAATCTTGCGAATACACTGGGTATGGCAAAACTTTCCACCCAAACGAATCTACAGCGTTCCCGGTCCTTTTTGCTGTGACTGGTCTGGCATTGTCATGCAGCAATATTACCGGCCTAGGTCTTTCACCTATGCGGGGTCGTTTTGAACCTTGCCGAGCTTTTTTGAACAAATGGAAATGTCTTGTTGGGTATCTCCTAATATAAGTCCTAAATAGCAAGCTGCGATTGCGTTTGGCAAGGATCTTCGTTCAAAAATGCTTCAAATCCTCGTCTTCAAAATTCGTTGCTTGTCCTGCTCTCTCGCCATCCTGGAGGTCGAAATTCCCACTCCGGAACCTTATAAACAACTTCTGCACGGCACTCATGGATACGGCATGATCCGCCAATGCCTGACAAATCGTCTCTCATCATTTCTCATTATTCAATCACCCTTTTGGAAATTAGAGATTATTGAAAGAATGTTGATTCGAAAATTGTCTCTTCCTAGACTAGCTGCGTCCAATGTTGGAAAAAAAACATGGCTGCAATGAGAATATTAAGCAATGATTGCGGTGAAAAAATCTTATGCCATAGGCTAGAGACTGATCATCAAGTAAAGCTATTCGTACGTGACGTTATTGCTATTGTCCACCCATGGCGAACGCTCTTTCAGCGAGGCTGCCTTTGTGCAACATCCTCGACAATTCGAAACGATCACACGTGGTCCGACGTGAGTTTTTGTCTTCTTATCGAATGTAGATACACAGCGAGGAGAGACGCAAAAAATGCGAACTTATCGTATTTCGCACGCGCTCGGCTGAGGCACGTCAAGGTCTGTATCTTTGATTGACGTATGTTGAATACTGTCTTGGCACTTTGTGTACCGATATTTATTTGCAGGAAACGTTCGTCAGCTTTACCAAACGCCGTGCAAAACGATTATTCTTACGTCAATAATAAATAAATATTCAAATTACTTCGTTAAATAGCATCACCAGGTCTTCAAATCTCTTGCTTCGAAATTACGTGTCAAATCCTCCAGGAACAGGCTATATATTGAACGAGCAGTGTTCTAGCACGACAAGTTTCAATTAGTCGACACTCCGACGCGGTTGATGTCCAAAACATCAGCTTTGCTGAACTCCTGCTACCTTCTTTTTGGTAATATCAAATCTCAGTCATTTTTCCGAATCTGTATTTGTAAAATTGTGACGACACGAGTGTTCTGTAAACAATATTTTACGCAAATAAGGCCCAGGTACAATGATTATTCGAAAATGCGTGTGTACATATTGTATGCAACATTTTCGTAGTGAACAAGAGCTTGTAGAACTGTCACTATTCATTCAATGGGCAAAGTGATTTTTTTCGTTGATTTCAAGGTACCATGAAACGAAAATTTTTAAGAAAAAAAAGAACACTTCCGATGACATTTTTCACGGTACGATTGGGACAAGGATCGTCCTGATTTGTAAACAATTTCAACCCTTCTAGTATATACGGTTTTTTCGGAGCAGTTGTCTTTCGTTTTGATGAATATCGTAAGCACTGTATGCGGAATTAATTTGCACATGCTTTATGGATACACCACACTGAGAGAAATGTATGGTAACTTCAACTATATTTTATATTACCCTGAGGTGACAACAATATTTTACCGTCATGGTTGCTGCCTAAAATATAGTACTGCTTACGATATTTTAGCATTTGTGTTAACTATGCTCATATGTTAACCACATCGAACAATCTTACGAGGATACGTTGATCGTTCAATGCTATATAATATAGTAGGTTCTCATAAAATGGATATTTCCTTACACTTTAAAAAAATAGTGATTTTTAACATATTGAATCGTACGTCTGCTAAATGTAGATAATAATATTTCATAAATTCAAAAATTATTAATTGAAAATAGTATTAATTGAGAGACCTGTATGGTTGTTTATCATAATTTGTCATTCCCTGAACTCCTGAAATGATTCCCATCGAAGAAAATATTTCGCCTGAACATGGATTCGAACCTACGGCCTACGCACGCTGCCACTATGCTACCGAGTACTTGTGTTATTTTGATCGTAGATTTGGCATATCAGATAAAAGTAATTCCAGCTGCAATTCCGAATAGCTGTTACCTCCGATATAGGTGGAATTTTGCACAGATCGTCTTTTTAATAATATATGTCACTGCTAAACGGATTTTTGAGGCAACGCAATAGTTTTTGAAATATCGAATTTTGAAAACTGATAAATTAATGCCCTAATATATCTATATCGATCATAGCGTGCTACCGCTGTCTACTTTATTGACACGTCCCACAAATTATTCACGTTGTCACGAGCCGTTCTTTTCATTTTCTTTCGAGAATTTCGCAAGAGCGGCCGTGCCTCGTGCCTTCCCAGGGTGCGGTGACCTCCGCGATCACCAGGAATGTGCAGAGTCGGGGTGGTGTGAGTTTGACTGCGTTCGACCACTCAGGGCTCGATCACGCGGTGCTGACGGAGCGGAGTCTCCTTTTTCGTTTTCTCTTCACTTTTCCATCCCCGCTCTCCAACAATAATTATAACCATTGTTGAAGAGCGAGAAATACTTTTCTCCCAATTTAGTCTCCAGTAGAACTCCGAACCATCGAGTACTGGGAAAAAGGCTCCTACCCGTTAGCCTTCGCATAGCGTGCCGTAAATCTCGCGGATACAGTACAACCCCTTTGTAACCGTCGTTTAGTCGCGTGGGTTGTTAGCTGTCCCGTGAAGTTGCTCGCGTCGCGAATATAAGTCTCGGGCCGATAATTTTAAGATCTTTTAATATTTCCTTAATTATACTAAATGTAGTTTGGTCTCATTTCATTATACCGGTATTCTTATTATTTGGCGATAGTCGCAGTACGTGCGCTGAAGTTAAATTAGCAATAAATTTTCCGATCAATTGTATTACTTCGATAACACTCTGCGAGTGTTACACTATCAACAATACCATCTCGTGCCTGCGCGTCATTGTGTACCACCTCCACGCAGTCACTCGCAGTGATTCAGCGACATCGAAGTGTAAGTCGCTCATATCTATATTGTAACGTTTGTACGGTGTGCGGGAGAGTGTATGTGTAGGCATAAGAGTGTGTGTGTAGGACGTCGCATCGAGGCTCCTTGCGCTATCATATGTCAGACTCGCGTCAGCTATTCGCCTTTTAAACGCGCGTTATATCGCATTCCTTTTAATTTTCTTTAATCTATATTTGTATTTTCTCATTACTTATTGGTATAATATACGTTAATTATCGGTTGGGTGAATCTATGTATTATCGTTATTTTCCTATTTCACCCATTTCAGGACACAAAATAAGCGGGCCCGTATGGGACGCAAAGTAGAGAGGGCCCACATAAATAATTTAACTCGTGCTTCTCGCGAGTAGAGTTGTGGGGAAATAAATACCCCGTGCCTTCGGCAC
Organism: Ophion costatus; assembly: GCA_951751655.1. Classification (NCBI taxonomy): domain Eukaryota; kingdom Metazoa; phylum Arthropoda; class Insecta; order Hymenoptera; family Ichneumonidae; genus Ophion; species Ophion costatus. The sequence goes on from OX632361.1 coordinate 38,646,125, forward strand.
GCAACAACGTCTTCACTATAAGATTACCATAATTTTGTATAGTCACTTTTCGTAAGATCTTGTCACAATTTATGCTCAACAAGTGTTAATGTTAACAAAATATAAATAGTACAAACTTGCACTGAGAAAAATGTCCATAGTGTTTATAAAAAATACGCCTATGGTAAAAGTGGGCATAGTTAAATTCCCTATAGTTTATTGACAGCGCAATCATAATATGGTTAACACAACTACAAGCGTCTATCCAATCATGCCGTTTCGGTAGTGTGTTTGATTATCTAGTATCTCCGAAATAACTATTAACTACTATGGAAGGCTTTACAATATCAATATAATTTATTCAGTCAATATTTTGGCAATAGTTAGTAATTACTTCGGGGGTAATATATAGTCGAGTACGCCACGAAAGTTGCATGTTTTGATGTACGTTTCGCTTAGATTTGTGTCAACCACATTATGATTACGGTGCCTATAAACTATACGAGATTTTCACCATCCCCTCTTTTGCCGTGGGCGTCTTTCAAAAATACCATGTACTTTGCTCGCAGTGCAGCATTAGTGTTTGGGTGCCGATTTTGTGATATAGCTGAATTAACCATATCGATATTGTAAAGCCTTTCACAATAGTGTATATAGTAATTTCAGAGATACTAGATAGTCGAACACGCCACCAAAGTCGCATGGTTACGTGTACTTTTTGCGTATAGTTGTGTTAACCATATTATGATTGCGCCGACAATAAACTATAAGTAATTCGACTCTACTCTCTTTTACTATAAATACTATAGTACACTTTTCTCTCAGTGCATAAAACTAATTTTTATTTTTACGAAATTAATATTCTTTATACCGAATTAATTCGCATGATATTTATGAATACTCCGTGAAACAAATTGCGATTCGTACAATATTAATATTTTCTATACCGGATGAAACTGTATAATTTTCATGGTTTGTCAATAAAATTAATTTCGATTTTTAAAAAACTCATATTTGTTATGTCGAATTAATTTGCACAATTCTTATGAATAAGCCATAAAAATAATCTCGATTTTCATACAATTAATATTTTTATACCAAATTCATTTTATTTTTTATTAATATTTAATAAAATGAATATTTTTTACCAAATTAATATTTTTATGCCAAATTCAATTAATATTTCTTATACCAAATTCATTTGCACAACATTTATGTAAATTCCATAAAAATCATTTTAAAAAAATGAATATCTTTTATATCGAATTAATTTGCATGATTTTCATAGATGCTTCACAAAATTCATCTCGATTTATACACAATTAATATTTGTGCCCGAGTCGCCAAAGTAACGAATTTTTTCGAAAAGGCATACGCGCACACTCGCTGCGGACAATTCATTCGAGGTTTTTGATTGTAAACCACTAATTGACAGATGAAAGGACCCAAGCAAATCCGCGATGTTTCTGTTGGGACTCTTCCTGGTTTAGGGTGTTGCCACCGGAACGTCTGTGACCGTGGATAATTCGCTTGTGGAAATCAACGACGGTATCCTGCAACGTGTTACAGCGACCAATCAAGCATCGGAACCTATGTGAAGTTGGCAACTGACTTAACAGAAAGTAATTTTTTTTTTTGCATTCGTTTGTACTCGGTTTGTACCCGTTTGTACCGTCTTAAATTTCGTTTGTACCTTAAGGGGGAAAAAAGTACGAGGGTATGAAAAAATGAACCGCAACCCATTTAGAGCTAAGCAATTTTAATAAACGTGACTGAAAACAGAATCGTTTGTACCCGAGTGTACGGTTAAAAATTTTTTTTTTTGAATTTTTTTTTCAAAATTTTTTCTAAAAAAAAATTTTTCGATTTTTTTTTTTTTAAATTTCCGTTTGTACCGACAAGTATATCGTTTGGGCCACCTAGAAATTGTTTCTATTCATTCGTATCGGTGAGTACATCGTTTCTACCACCGTGTAATCGTTTATACCCATTCGTACTGACGAGTTTATTGTTTGTACCACCAAGAAAACGTTTGTACCCGTCTGTACTATCGAGCAATCGTTTGTACCCGTTCGTATCGACGAGTATATCGTTTGTACCACCGAGAAATCGTTTGTACCCGTCTGTACTATCGAGCAATCGATTGTACCCGCTCGTATCGACGAGTATATCGTTTGTACCACCGAGAAAACGTTTGTACCCGTCTGTACTATCGAGGAATCGTTTGTACCCATTCGTTCTGACGAGTATATCGTTTGTACCAACGAGAAAACGTTTGTACCCGTCTGGACTATCGAGCAATCGTTTGTACCCGTTCGTATCGACGAGTATATCGTTTGTACCACCGAGAAATCGTTTGTACCCGTCTGAACTATCGAGCAATCGATTGTACCCGTTCGTATCGACGAGTATATCGTTTGTACCACCGAGAAAACGTTTGTACCCGTCTGTACTATCGGGCAATCGGTTGTACCCATTCGTACTGACGAGTATATCGTTTTTACCAACGAGAAAACGTTTGTACCCGTATGTACTATCGAGCAATCGTTTGTACCCGTTCGTATCGACGAGTATATCGTTTGTACCACCGAGAAATCGTTTGTACCCGTCTGTACTATCGAGCAATCGTTTGTACCCATTCGTACTGACGAGTTTATCGTTTGTACCAGCGAGAAAACGTTTGTACCCGTCTGTACTATCGAGCAATCGTTTGTACCCATTCGTACTGACGAGTGTATCGTTTGTACCAGCGAGAAAACGTTTCTACCCGTCTGTACTATCGAGCAATCAATTGTACCCGTTCGTATCGACGAGTATATCGTTTGAACCATCGAGAAAACGTTTGTACCTGTCTGTACTATCGAGCAATCGTTTGTACCCGTTCGTATCGACGAGTATATCGTTTGTACCACCGAGGAAACGTTTGTACCCGTCTGTACTATCGAGCAATCGTTTGTACCCGTTCGTATCGACGAGTATGTCGTTTGTACCACCGAGAAATCGTTTGTACCCGTCTGTACTATCGACGAATCGTTTGTACCCATTCGTATCAACGAGTATTTCGTATGTACCACCGAGAAAACGTTTGTCCCCGTCTGAACTATCGGGCAATCGGTTGTACCCATTCGTACTGACGAGTATATCGTTTGTACCAACGAGAAAACGTTTGTACCCGTCTGTACTATCGAGCAATCGTTTGTACCCGTTCGTATCGACGAGTATATCGTCTGTACCACCGAGAAATCGTTTGTACCCGACTGTACTGTCGAGCAATCGATTGTACCCGTTCGTATCGACGAGTATATCGTTTGTACCACCGAGAAAACGTTTGTACCCGTCTGTACTAACGAGGAATCGTTTGTACCCATTCGTTCTGACGAGTATATCGTTTGTACCAACGAGAAAACGTTTGTACCCATCTGTACTATCGAGCAATCGTTTGTACCCGTTCGTATCGACGAGTATATCGTTTGTACCACGGAGAAATCGTTTGTACCCGTCTGAATTATCGAGCAATCGATTGTACCCGTTCGTATCGACGAGTATATCGTTTGTACCACCGAGAAAACGTTTGTACCCGTCTGTACTATCGAGGAATCGTTTGTGCCCATTCGTTCTGACGAGTATATCGTTTGTACCACCGAGAAAACGTTTGTACCCGTCTGTACTATCGAGCAATCGTTTGTACCCATTCGTATCGACGAGTATATCGTTTGTACCACCGAGAAATCGTTTGTACCCGTCTGTACTATCGACCAATCGTTTGTACACATTCGTATCGACGAGTATTTCGTATGTACCACCGAGAAAACGTTTGTACCCGTCTGTACTATCGGGCAATCGGTTGTACCCATTCGTACTGACGAGTATATCGTTTTTACCAACGAGAAAACGTTTGTACCCGTATGTACTATCGAGCAATCGTTTGTACCCGTTCGTATCGACGAGTATATCGTTTGTACCATCGAGAAAACGTTTGAACCGGTCTGTACTATCGAGGAATCGTTTGTAACCATTCGTCCTGACGAGTATATCGTTTGTACCACCGAGAAAACGTTTGTACCCATCTGTACTATCGAGCAATCGTTTGTACCCGTTCGTATCGACGAGTACATCGCTTGTACCACCGAGGAAACGTTTGTACCCTTCTGTACTATCGAGCGATCATTTGTACCCGTTCGTATCGACGAGTATGTCGTTTGTACCACCGAGAAATCGTTTGTACCCGTCTGTACTATCGACCAATCGTTTGTACCCATTCGTATCAACGAGTATTTCGTATGTACCACCGAGAAAACGTTTGTCCCCGTCTGAACTATCGGGCAATCGTTTGTACCCATTCGTACTGACGAGTGTATCGTTTGTACCAGCGAGAAAACGTTTGTACCGGTCTGTACTATCGAGCAATCGTTTGTACCCATTCGTACTGACGAGTGTATCGTTTGTACTAGCGAGAAAACGTTTGTACCCGTCTGTACTATCGAGCAATCGATTGTACCCGTCCGTATCGACGAGTATATCGTTTGTACCATCGAGAAAACGATTGTACCCATCTGTACTATCGAGCAATCGTTTGTACCCGTTCGTATCGACGAGTACATCGTTTGTACCACGGAGGAAACGTTTGTACCCGTCTGTACTATCGAGCAATCGTTTGTACCCGTTCGTATCGACGAGTATGTCGTTTGCACCACCGAGAAATCGTTTGTACCCGTCTGTACTATCGACCAATCGTTTGTACCCATTCGTATCAACGAGTATTTCGCATGTACCGCCGAGAAAACGTTTGTCCCCGTCTGAACTATCGGGCAATCGTTTGTACCCATTCGTACTGACGAGTATATCGTTTGTACCAACGAGAAAACGTTTGTACCCGTCTGTACTATCGAGCAATCGACTGTACCCGTTCGTATCGACGAGTATATCGTTTGTACCACCGAGAAAACGTTTGTACCCGTCTGTACTATCGAGCAATCGATTGTACCCGTTCGTATCGACGAGTATATCGTTTGTACCACCGAGAAAACGTTTGTACCCGTCTGTACTATCGAGGAATCGTTTGTACCCATTCGTTCTGACGAGTATATCGTTTGTACCACCGAGAAAACGTTTGTACCCGTCTGTACTATCGAGCAATCGTTTGTACCCATTCGTATCGACGAGTATATCGTTTGTACCACCGAGAAATCGATTGTACCCGTCTGTACTATCGACCAATCGTTTTTACCCATTCGTATCGACGAGTATTTCGTATGTACCGCCGAGAAAACGTTTGTACCCGTCTGTACTATCGGGCAATCGGTTGTACCCATTCGTACTGACGAGTATATCGGTTTTACCAACGAGAAAACGTTTGTACCCGTATGTACTATCGAGCAATCGTTTGTACCCGTTCGTATCGACGAGTATATCGTTTGTACCAACGAGAAATCGTTTGTACCAGTCTGTACTATCGAGCAATCGTTTGTACCCATTCGTACTGACGAGTTTATCATTTGTACCAGCGAGAAAACGTTTGTACCCGTCTGTACTATCGAGCAATCGTTTGTACCCATTCGTACTGACGAGTGTATCGTTTTTACCAGCGAGAAAACGTTTCTACCCGTCTGTACTATCGAGCAATCAATTGTACCCGTTCGTATCGACGAGTATATCGTTTGAACCGTCGAGAAAACGTTTGTACCTGTCTGTACTATCGAGCAATCGTTTGTACCCGTTCGTATCGACGAGTACATCGTTTGTACCACCGAGGAAACGTTTGTACCCGTCTGTACTATCGAGCAATCGTTTGTACCCGTTCGCATCGACGAGTATGTCGTTTGTACCACCGAGAAATCGTTTGTACCCGTCTGTACTATCGACCAATCGTTTGTACCCATTCGTATCAACGAGTATTTCGTATGTACCAACGAGAAAACGTTTGTCCCCGTCTGAACTATCGGGCAATCGGTTGTACCCATTCGTACTGACGAGTATATCGTTTGTACCAACGAGAAAACGTTTGTACCCGTCTGTACTATCGAGCAATCGTTTGTACCCGTTCGTATCGACGAGTATATCGTTTGTACCACCGAGAAATCGTTTGTACCCGACTGTACTATCGAGCAATCGATTGTACCCGTTCGTATCGACGAGTATATCGTTTGTACCACCGAGAAAACGTTTGTACCCGTCTGTACTAACGAGGAATCGTTTGTACCCATTCGTTCTGACGAGTATATCGTTTGTACCAACGAGAAAACGTTTGTACCCGTCTGTACTATCGAGCAATCGTTTGTACCCGTTCGTATCGACGAGTATATCGTGTGTACCATCGAGAAAACGTTTGAACCTGTCTGTACTATCGAGCAATCGTTTGTACCCATTCGTATCGACGAGTATATCGTTTGTACCACCGAGAAATCGTTTGTACCCGTCTGTACTATCGACCAATCGTTTGTACACATTCGTATCGACGAGCATTTCGGATGTACCACCGAGAAATCGTTTGTACCCGTCTGTACTATCGACCAATCGTTTGTACCCATTCGTATCAACGAGTATTTCGTATGTACCACCGAGAAAACGTTTGTCCCCGTCTGAACTATCGGGCAATCGTTTGTACCCATTCGTACTGACGAGTGTATCGTTTGTACCAGCGAGAAAACGTTTGTACCGGTCTGTACTATCGAGCAATCGTTTGTACCCATTCGTACTGACGAGTGTATCGTTTGGACTAGCGAGAAAACGTTTGTACCCGTCTGTACTATCGAGCAATCGATTGTACCCGTCCGTATCGACGAGTATGTCGTTTGTACCTTCGAGAAAACGTTTGTACCTGTCTGTACTATCGAGGAATCGTTTGTACCCATTCGTCCGGACGAGTATATCGTTAGTACCACCGAGAAAACGTTTGTACCCATCTGTACTATCGAGCAATCGTTTGTACCCGTTCGTATCGACGAGTATATCGTTTGTACCACCGAGAAAACGTTTGTACCCGTCTGTACTATCGAGCAATCGATTGTACCCGTTCGTATCGACGAGTATATCGTTTGTACCACCGAGAAAACGTTTGTACCCGTCTGTACTATCGAGAAATCGTTTGTACCCATTCGTTCTGACGAGTATATCGTTTGTACCACCGAGAAAACGTTTGTACCCGTCTGTACTATCGAGCAATCGTTTGTACCCATTCGTATCGACGAGTATATCGTTTGTACCACCGAGAAATCGTTTGTACCCGTCTGTACTATCGACCAATCGTTTGTACCCATTCGTATCGACGAGTATTTCGTATGTACCGCCGAGAAAACGTTTGTACCCGTCTGTACTATCGGGCAATCGGTTGTACCCATTCGTACTGACGAGTATATCGTTTTTACCAACCAGAAAACGTTTGTACCCGTATGTACTATCGAGCAATCGTTTGTACCCGTTCGTATCGACGAGTATATCGTTTGTACCACCGAGAAATCGTTTGTACCCGTCTGTACTATCGAGCAATCGTTTGTACCCATTCGTACTGACGAGTTTATCGTTTGTACCAGCGAGAAAACGTTTGTACCCGTCTGTACTATCGAGCAATCGTTTGTACCCATTCGTACTGACGAGTGTATCGTCTGTACCAGCGAGAAAACGTTTCTACCCGTCTGTACTATCGAGAAATCAATTGTACCCGTTCGTATCGACGAGTATATCGTTTGAACCATCGAGAAAACGTTTGTACCTGTCTGTACTATCGAGCAATCGTTTGTACCCGTTCGTATCGACGAGTACATCGTTTGTACCACCGAGGAAACGTTTGTACCCGTCTGTACTATCGAACAATCGTTTGTACCCGTTCGTATCGACGAGTATGTCGTTTGTACCACCGAGAAATCGTTTGTACCCGTCTGTACTATCGACCAATCGTTTGTACCCATTCGTATCAACGAGTATTTCGTATGTACCACCGAGAAAACGTTTGTCCCCGTCTGAACTATCGGGCAATCGGTTGTACCCATTCGTACTGACGAGTATATCGTTTGTACCAATGAGAAAACGTTTGTACCCGTCTGTACTATCGAGCAATCGTTTGTACCCGTTCGTATCGACGAGTATATCGTTTGTACCACCGAGAAATCGTTTGTACCCGACTGTACTATCGAGCAATCGATTGTACCCGTTCGTATCGACGAGTATATCGTTTGTACCACCGAGAAAACGTTTGTACCCGTCTGTACTAACGAGGAATCGTTTGTACCCATTCGTTCTGACGAGTATATCGTTTGTACCAACGAGAAAACGTTTGTACCCGTCTGTACTATCGAGCAATCGTTTGTACCCGTTCGTATCGACGAGTATATCGTTTGTACCACCGAGAAATCGTTTGTACCCGACTGTACTATCGAGCAATCGATTGTACCCGTTCGTATCGACGAGTATATCGTTTGTACCACCGAGAAAACGTTTGTACCCGTCTGTACTAACGAGGAATCGTTTGTACCCATTCGTTCTGACGAGTATATCGTTTGTACCATCGAGAAAACGTTTGTACCCGTCTGTACTATCGAGCAATCGTTTGTACCCGTTCGTATCGACGAGTATATCGTTTTTACCGAAGAGAAAACGTTTGTACCCGTATGTACTATCGAGCAATCGTTTGTACCCGTTCGTATCGACGAGTATATCGTGTGTACCATCGAGAAAACGTTTGTACCTGTCTGTACTATCGAGGAATCGTTTGTACCCATTCGTCCGGACGAGTATATCGTTTGTACCACCGAGAAAACGTTTGTACCCATCTGTACTATCGAGCAATCGTTTGTACCCGTTCGTATCGACGAGTACATCGTTTGTACCACCGAGGAAACGTTTGTACCCGTCTGTACTATCGAGCAATCGTTTGTACCCGTTCGTATCGACGAGTATGTCGTTTGTACCACCGAGAAATCGTTTGTACCCGTCTGTACTATCGACCAATCGTTTGTACCCATTCGTATCAACGAGTATTTCGCATGTACCGCCGAGAAAACGTTTGTCCCCGTCTGAACTATCGGGCAATCGTTTGTACCCATTCGTACTGACGAGTATATCGTTTGTACCAACGAGAAAACGTTTGTACCCGTCTGTACTATCGAGCAATCGATTGTACCCGTTCGTATCGACGAGTATATCGTTTGTACCACCGAGAAAACGTTTGTACCCGTCTGTACTATCGAGCAATCGATTGTACCCGTTCGTATCCACAGTATATCGTTTGTACCAGCGAGAAATCGTTTGTACCCTTTGGTGTCGACGAATATATCGTTTGTACCACCGCGGAATCGTTTGTACCCGTCTGTGCTACGGGGGAATCGTTTGTACCCATCTGCACTGACAAGTATATCGTTTGTACCACCGAGAAAACGTTTGTACCCGCCTGTACTATCGAAGAATCGTTTTTACCCATTCGTACTGACGAGAATATCGTTTGTACCACCGTGAAAACTTTTGTACTCGTCTGTTCTATCGAGCAATCATTTGTGCCCATTCGTACCGACGAGTGTATCGTTTGTACCAACGAGAAAACGATTGTACCCGTTGGCACTGTCGAGCAATCGTTTGTACCCGTCTGTAATATCGAGCAATCGTTTGTACCCGTTCGTATCAATGAGTTTATCGTTTGTACCACCGACAAAACGTTTGTACCCGTCTGTACTATCGTGGAATCGTTTTTACCCATTCGTACTGACGAGTAAATGGTTTGTACCACCGAGAAAACGTTTGTACCCGTCTGTACTATCGTTAAATTGATTGTACCCGTTCGTATCGACGAGTATATCGTTTGTACCATCGAGAAAACGTTCGTACCTGTCTGAACTATCGAGGAATCGTTTGTACCCATTCGTCCTGACGAGTATATCGTTTGTACCACCGAGGAAACGTTTGTACCCGTCTGTTATATCGAGCAATCGTTTGTACCCGTTCGTATCCACAGTATATCGTTTGTACCAGCGAGAAATCGTTTGTACCCTTTGGTGTCGACGAATATATCGTTTGTGCCACCGCGGAATCGTTTGTACCCTTCTGTACTACGGAGGAATCGTTTGTACCCATTTGCACTGACAAGTATATCGGTTGTACCACCGAGAAAACGTTTGTACCCGTCTGTACTATCGAGGAACCGTTTTTACCCATTCGTACTGACGATTATATCGTTTGTACCACCGTGAAAACGTTTGTACTCGTCTGTACTATCGAGCAATCATTTGTACCCATTCGTACCGACGAGTATATCGTTTGTACCAACGAGAAAACGATTGTACCCGTCGGCACTGTCGAGCAATCGTTTGTACCGGTCTGTAATATCGAGCAATGGTTTGTACCCCCTCGTACTGACGAGTATATCGTTTGTACCGCCGAGAAAACGTTTGTACCCGTCTGTAGTATCGTGGAATCGTTTTTACCCATTCGTACATCGTTCGAATTCGTATATCGTTTGTACCACCGAGAAATCGTTTGTACCCGTTGGTACCGACGAATATATCGTTTGTCCCACCGCGGAAACGTTTCTACCCGTCTGTCCGATTGAGGAATCGTTTTTACCCATTCGTACTGACAAGTATATCGTTTGTACCACCGAGAAAACGTTTGTACCCGTCTGTAGTATCGTGGAATCGTTTTTACCCATTCGTACATCGTTCGAATTCGTATATCGTTTGTACCACCGAGAAAACGTTTGTACCCGTCTGTACTATCGAGCAATCGTTTGTACCCGTTCGTATCGACGAATATGTCGTTTGTGCCACCGAGCAATCGTTTGGCCCGTCTGTACTATCGATCAATCGTTTGTACCCGTTCGAACTGACGAGTATATCGTTTGTACCACCGACAAAACGTTTGTACCCGTTGGTACCGATGAATATATCGTTTGTACCACCGCGGAAACGTTTGTACCCGTCTGTACCATTGAGGAATCGTTTGTACCCATCTGTACTGACAAGTATATCGTTTGTACCACCGAGAAAACGTTTGTACCCGTATGTACTATCGAGGAATCGTTTTTACCCATTCGTACTGACGAGTATATCGTTTGTACCACCGTGAAAACGTTTGTACTCGTCTGTACTATCGAGCAATCATTTGTACCCATTCGTACCGACGAGTATATCGTTTGTACCACCGAGGAAACTTTTGTACCCATCTGAACTATCGTGGAATTGTTTTTACTTATTCGTAATGACGAGTAAATCGTTTGTACCACCGAGAAAACGTTTGTACCCGTCTGTACTATCGAGAAATCGTTTGTACCCGTTCGTATCGACGTGTATATCAATTGTACCCCCGAGGAAACGTTTGTACCCGTCTGTACTATCGACCAATCGTTTGCACCCATTCGAATCGACGAGTATTTCGTATGTACCACCGAGAAAACGTTTGTACCCGTCTGTACTATCGGGCAATCGTTCGTACCCGTTCGTATCGACAGTATATCGTTTGTACCACCGAGAAATCGTTTGTACCCGTTGGTATCGACGAGTACATCGTTTGTACCACCGAGGAAACGTTTGTACCCGTCTGTACTATCGAGGAATCGTTTGTACCCATTCGTTCTGGCGATTATATCGTTTGTAGCACCGAGAAAACGTTTGTACCTATCTGTACTATCGAGCAATCGTTTGTACCCGTTCGTATCGACGAGTACATCGTTTGTACCACCGAGGAAACGTTTGTACCCGTCTGTACTATCCAGCAATCGATTGAACCCGTTCGTATCGACGAGTATATCGTTTGTACCACCGAGAAAACGTTTGTACCCATCTGTACTATCGAGCAATCGTTTGTACCCGTTCGTATCGACGAGTACAACGTTTGTACCACCGAGAAAACGTTTGTACCCGTCTGTACTATCGAGCAATCGTTTGTACCCATTCGTATCAACGAGTATATCGTTATGACGTTGAAGTTTGCATCGTTGGAATGCAACGGAAATGAATATTTCCGAATTGCTTTGATTTCTTGTAGCAAATTTCGCTTACGAAAATCGTTCAGCCATTTTTTAAGATACTCGTTTACTTTTTTTTGAACGCCACGATATAAATCTATCCAAAAATGTCTATAATAAAAATGTGGAAAAATAAAATGTAAGAAAGCGTTGCGTTCCAACGATGCAAACTTCAGCACCATATATCGTTTGTACCACCGACAAAACATTTGTACCCGTTGGTATCGACAAATATATCGTTTGTACCACCGCGGAAACGTTTGTACCCGTCCGTACTATTGAGGAATCGTTTGTACCCATTCGTACTGACAAGTATATCGTTTGTACCACCGAGAAAATGTTTGTACCCGTCTGTAATATCGTGGAATCGTTTTTACCCATTCGTACATCGATCGAATTCGTACATCGTTTGTACTACCGAGAAAACGTTTGTACCCGTCTGTACTATCGAGCAATCGTTTGCACCCATTCGTACTGACGAGTGTATCGTTTGTACCCGCGAGAAAACGTTTGTACCCGTCTGTACTATCGAGCAATCGTTTGTACCCATTCGTACTAACGAGTGTATAGTTTGTACCAGCGAGAAAAAGTTTGTACCCGTCTGTACTGTCGAGCAATCGTTTGTACCCATTCGTTCTGACGAGTATATCGTTTGTACCATGGAGAAAACGTTTGTACCGATCTGTACTATCGAGCAATCGTTTGTACCCGTTCGTATCGACGAGTACATCGTTTGTGCCACCGAGGAAACGTTTGTACCCGTCTGTACTATCGAGCAATCGTGTGTACCCGTTCGTATCGACGAGTATGTCGTTTGTACCACCGAGAGATCGTTTGTACTCATTCGTACCGGCGATTAATCGTTTGTACCCATTCGCACTGACGAGAATATCGTTTGTACCAACGAGAAATTGTTTGTACCCGTCTGTACTATCGATTAATCGTTTGTACCCATTCGTACTGATGGCAATATCGTTTGTACCAACGAGAAATTGTTTGTACCCGTCTGTACTATCGAGCAATCGTTTGTACCCGTTCGTATCGACAGTATATCGTTTGTACCACCGAGACATTGTTTGTACCCGTTGGTATCGACGAGTATTTTGTATGTACCAACGAGAAAACGTTTGTACCCGTCTGTATTATCGAGCAATCGTTTGTACCCGCTCGTATCGACGAGTATATCGTTTGTACCACCGAGAAATCGTTTGAACCCGTCTGTACTATCGACCAATCGTTTGTTCCCATTCGTATTAACGAGTATTTCGTATGTACCACTGAGAAAACGTTTGTACCCGTCTGTACTATCGGGCAATCGTTTGTACCCATTCGTACTGACGAGTATATCGTTTGTACCAACGAGAAAACGTTTGTACCCGTATGTACTATCGAGCAATCGTTTGTACCCGTTCGTATCGACGAGTATATCGTTCGTACCACCGAGAAATCGTTTGTACCCGTCTGTACTATCGAGCAATCGATTGTACCCGTTCGTATCGACGAGTATATCGTTTGTACCACCGAGAAAACGTTTGTACCCGTCTATACTATCGAGCAATCGTTTGTGCCCATTCGTACTGACGATTATATCATTTGTACCAACGAGAAAACGTTTGTACCCGTCTGTACTATCGACCAATCGTTTGTACCCATTCGTATCGACGAGTATTTCGTATGTACCACCGAGAAAACGTTTGTACCCGTCTGTACTATCGGGCAATCGTTTGTACCCGTTCGTATCGACGCGTATATCGTTTGTACCACCGAGAAATCGTTTGTACCCGTCTGTGCTATCGAGCAATCGATTGTACCCGTTCGTATCGACGAGTATATCGTTTGTACCACCGAGAAAACGTTTGTACCCGTCTGTACTATCGAGCAATCGTTTGTACCCATTCGTACTGACGATTATATCATTTGTACCAACGACAAAACGTTTGTACTCGTCTGTATTATCGAGCAATCGTTTGTACCCGTTCGTATCGACAGTATATCGTTTGTACCACCGAGAAATCGTTTGTACCCGTTGGTATCGACGAGTATGTCGTTTGTACCACCGAGAGATCGATTGTACTCATTCGTACCGGCGATTAATCGTTTGTACCCATTCGTACTGACGAGTATATCATATGTACCAACGAGAAATTGTTTGTACCCGTCGGTACTATCGAGCAATCGTCTGTACCCGGTCGTACTGACGAGTATAGCGTTTGTACTACTGAGAACACGTTTGTACCCATCTGTACTATCGAGCAATCTTTTCTACCCAGTCGTATTGACGAGCATATCATTTGTACCACAGAGAAATCGTTTGTACCCATGTACGCTTACTTACTTACTTACTCTACGAAACTTACGCTTGGCGGTAAAAACGATATACTCCTTGGCACGAAAAAGTAGAAATTATTGCTCGGTAGTACAAACGACATACTCGTCAGTATGGACCGAAACACAAGATTAAGTGCTGGTACAAATGATTTACTCGTTGGTACGAACCGGTACAAACGATTGCTCGATGATGGAAACCCAAGCAAACGATTTCTCGGCGGTACAAACGATCTGCTCGTCAGGACGAATGGGTACAAACGTTTCCTCGGTGGTACAAACGATATACTCGTCGATACGAACGGGTATAAACGATTGCACGATAGTACAGACGAGTACAAACGATTTCTCGGTGGTACAAACGATATACTCGTCGATACGAATGGGTACAAACGATTGCTCGATAGTACAGACGGGTACACACGTTTTCTCGGTGGTACAAACGATATACTCGTCAGTACGAACGGGTACAAACGATTGCTCGATAAGACAGACAGGTACGAACTTTTTCTCGGTGGTACAAACGATATACTCGTAAGTACGAACGGGTACAAACGATTGCTCTCTAGTACAGACGGATAGAAACGTTTTCTCGGTGGTACAAACGATATACTCGTCAGTACGAATGGGTACAAACGATTGCTCGATAGTACAGACTGGTGCAAACGGTTCCTCGGTGGTACAAACGATATACTCGTCGATACCAACGGGTACAAACGATTTCTCGGTGGTACAAACGATATACTCGTCGATACGAACGGGTACAATCGATTGCTCGATAGTACAGACAGGTACGAACTTTTTCTCGGTGGTACAAACGATATACTCGTCAGTACGAACGGGTACAAACGATTGTTCGATAGTACAGCCGGGTAGAACCGTTGTCTCGGTGGTACAAACGATATACTCGTCGATACTAACGGGTTCAAACGATTTCTCGGTGGTACAAACGATTTCTCGGTGGTACAAACGATATTCTCGTCGATACGAACGGGTACAAACGATTGCTTCATAGTACAGACGGGTACAAACGTTTTCTCGGTGGTACAAACAATATACTCGTCGATACGAACGGGTACAAACGATTTCTCGATAGTACAGACGGGTACAAACGTTTTCTCGGTGGTACAAACGATACACTCGTCGATACGAACGGGTACAAACGATTGATCGATAGTACAGACGGGTACAAACGATTGCTCGGTGGTACAAACGATATACTCGTCGATACGAACGGGTACAAATGAGTGCTCGATAGTACAGACGGGTACAAACGTTTTCTCGGTGGTACATACGAAATACTCGTTGATACGAATGGGTACAAACGATTGGTCGATAGTATAGACGGGTCCAAACAATTTCTCGGTGATACAAACGATATACTCGTCGATACGAATGGGTACAACCGATTGCTCGATAATACAGACGGGTACAAACATTTGCTCGTTGGTACAAATGATATACTCGTCAGTATGAATGGGTCCAAACGATTGCTTGATAGTACAGACGGGTACAAACGTTTTCTCGGTGGTACATACGAAATACTCGTCGATACCAACGGGTACAAACGATTTCTCGGTGGTACAAACGATATACTGTCGATACGAACGGGTACAAACGATTGCTCGATAGTACAGACGGGTACAAACGTTTGCTGAGTGGTGCAAACGATATATTCGTCGATAGGAACGGGTACAAATGATTGCTCGATAGTACAGACGGGTAGAAACGTTTTCTCGGTGGTACAAACGATATACTCGTCAGTACGAATGGGTATAAACGATTACACGGTGGTAGAAACGATGTACTCACCGATACGAATGAATAGAAACAATTCCTAGGTGGTCCAAACGATATACTTGTCGGTACGAACGGAAATTAAAAAAAAAAAAAATCGAAAATTTTTTTTTCCAGAAAAAAATTTGAAAAAAAAATTCAAAAAAAAAAATGTTTAACGGTACAAACGGGTACAAACGATTCTCTTTTCAGTCGCGTTTATTAAAATTGCTTAGCTCTAAATGGGTTGCAGTTCATTTTTTCTTACCCTCCTACTTTCTTCCCCCTTAAGGTACAAACGAAATTTAAGACGGTACAAACGGGTACAAACCGAGTACAAACGAATGCAAAAAAAAAAAATTACTTTCTGTAAAGTCAGTTGCCAACTTCACATAGGTAGCATCGGATCATCTAGACCTTTCGAAATTTTCTCTTCGAAAACTGGCGCCGAATTGTTTCGCGGCTGTTCGCGGCTTAAAGAGCCTCAAAATACAGGTCCAATCGGACGAAAATGAAAATGTCGAATGCCTTCCTCCTTTGGTATTTCGGTTCCTTTCCAATCTCCAGCATCTGTCATTGGCGAATTCGAAGATCCGGAGACTGGAATACGCCTTTTGAGGCCTGGAAAATCTCCGGGTACTCGACCTGAGGAACAGCGACATCACATTGAATCGAGGCAGTTTGTTTGGAATCAGCAATGCAACGGTAATCTTTTTGGGCGGTAGCAACGAACGTCATGTCAAGCCCGAGTACTTCCTGGAGCCCAGTTCGCTCGCGGGTCTGTGCATGAGCGGCAGGGTCGCCCAATCGGTCGATTTGTTTCAAAACTTGTTAAATATGACTGACGAATGCGACGTGCAGTGGGTGAGGCTATATAACAATCAACTGTACCTCGAATCAATGGGTATCGAGAACTTTGCGAAGGGCTGGTACCGCATCACCGACGTTCGCGTTACTCACCTGTCTCTGTTCGGCAACCAAATCAGGGATATATCGAGTAGCTTGATCAACGATCTTCCCAATGATATGCGGGTACTTGATCTAGCTTGGAACATGATCAAGAACGTGGAACGAGGAACGATTGACAATCCGAATCTACACGTTTTGAACCTGATTGGTAATCCAATCGTCCAGATCGACCCCACAGCTTTTGCGATGACAAAACTCAAGAGTCTCAAATTGACCTTAGCCTTCATGAAGTACCTGCCGACGACCCTGGAATACCTCACCTTGTTTGCGCAACACGAGAAAAGGAAATATGATTTAACGCTGTTGGATCTCAGCGTCTACGACTGATGTGTCGTTACAGCCAGTCGTGTACCTACTTTTCACCTTCCAGCTCACATTATTACTTTCCATCGATCAATACAAAACTGAGACTCATGAGTCAGTCCTGCGGAAGTGCACTCAGAGCAAGAAAACATTGAAAAGGACAGGTCTCGGGACAGGTCGAAATACACGTAGGTCTGTGTCACTTATTGGCAGAGAATTTAGTTCGCAGCGCAGGAAAGTATGTTGTAAGGTTGTTTGTGAACACGTGTGGATTGTCAGAAATACAACGTATGCGCGAGAAACGATCTTTGTTTTCTTTTTCATTTTCACTAGGCGCACACCTGGTTGAAACTTTTGGCAACATCAATTTTTGGTTCTCGACGCATTTTCAAAACGTATTCCCGGAAAATTTTGTGACGTTTCGTTCATTATTGAGGGAGTTATGGGCGTTTACAGGGTACGATTCGCGGACCGGCGGACTTTAAACGCTTTATTCCCACAAAACATTTTCCAAATCGATGACGAGGATATCTCAAAAATCACTGCACCGATCAAGACCCAATTACAAGCTTATTTAACACATCAAAAAGTAGTGCATGAACGAAGGATTTTTTTCGATTCATCTTTCTTTTTTTACCAACGGAAGTAGAGGGTTTTTTTCACCGAAAATCGATACTGGCACTTTGGCCTGTGGGAATATTTTTAAAAATTATTATTTTATTAAATCCTTCGTCGAAACACTAGATAATTTAATGCAAAGGACGATTTTGGAACAGCGGCCTGTACAAACATTTATAAATAATTATAAGTACAAGATTTTTGAAAGCTACTGAAAACCATACACTTTGAAGGGAAAAAAGAAGATTAACCAGGACACGTTTTCGCCAAAAGAATGACGAAAATGCCCATCAATGAAGGAATATCAACGAACAGATCGTAGGATACGTGGGGGAGGAAACAAAATGATGAGAGTAAAGCTTGCATTGAATGAGTGCCATAATAATGAACTTTATTCACTTTATCAAATTTCTTTTAGCGTATTTCAGATGAGAAAATTTTATAAATCGATTGAAATCTGCACAAAAATCTTGGATAAATGAAAATGAGAAAATAAAAATAGAATAAAATTGTCGTTTCATTCCAACGTCGTCGATTCCAACATTATAAATAAGCAAGAGCTGAGGGCAGAAGCAAAAATTCAGGATCCGCTTTTAAGCATGAGGAAAAATTGTAAAAATTTAAATTCGACAATTTCTCTTTTGGAACTCGACTCAGCAATTTTTTTCCGCTCATGGCAATGGTTCCTTTCTAATGGAAGGCCTCAATGCATCCCTGTCGACTTAGAGGGTTCAAGGCGTCGCTTTCTGCTGAAAACGCGCCTATTTCCCGAGTCAAAATATTCGACCCGCTTTTAACCCGCAAAATGAAGGCTTCCTTTCCCGAGCAGAAATCGGCGATAGCGGATTATCGGGTATCTAAACGAGGGAACAGTGTTTGGGAACACCATGCTTTAAGGCTTCCGTTGCACGTCCGGCATGGCAGAAACTGGATATTTTGACTAAAAGGAGGTCAATGAGGTCCACAATGAGGTCCAACCTAGGGAAGCTCAGGTAGGCCTACTTCGAGCGCTCCCGCAGAACCAACTGGCCCCCCTTTCGGCCTACTGTACACCGCTGAAATGAATCTTTCTTTGATTACAATGTACAACGTACATCTAAGTGTACTATACGCATAAAATATTTGAGGAATCCAAAATAAAATGAATCCCTTAATTGAGAGTTTTATCACAATGATTTTTTATCATAATTCGTCATTCCCTGGCCTATTGAAATGATGTTTATCAAAGAAAATATTTCGCCTACATGAGAATCGAACGTAGTACCTACCTACCCATAGCTGCGCACGCTGCCCCTATGCTACCGAGTCGTCATTTTGGTCACAGATATGGAATAAGAGACCTATGTGAACTTGGCACCCGAGTATCTCCGATCTAAATTTTTTTTGGTGATTTCGGAACGTTTTCGCTTGTAGATGATTGTAGTAAACTTAATTTCGTTTGTAGTAGCGCAGAAAAAAAATTACGACCACCAAAAAAAATGGCATCCCCCGGAATAAAAATAAAAAACTTGTAGCAATTTATTTTCATTCAAAATCGTTTGTAGTTGATT
Source organism: Ophion costatus (assembly GCA_951751655.1). Lineage (NCBI taxonomy): Eukaryota > Metazoa > Arthropoda > Insecta > Hymenoptera > Ichneumonidae > Ophion > Ophion costatus. The sequence goes on from OX632361.1 coordinate 38,665,592, forward strand.
GTAGTAAACTTTTTTTCGTTTGTAGTTGAAGGGTTTTTTTTATTTTCCAAAAAAACGGACTCCAAAAAATGAAACGACCTGTAACAATTTTTTGAGTGAATCCTAAATGCTAATTAACATATATCTGACATAAAAGATAAAAATTAAAACGAAGGCATTACGGAAATGCAATATTTCACGATTTATCTCAGCAGCTTATCCGTTGCATACACCACAGAAGCAGGAAAACGATCTATCCTATCGTACGCTAGGATAGATCATTTGTAGTAGTAAACTAGATAAATACAAACGACGCCGGCCCTTCTAAAACGTTTGTAGTTGTTTGTAGTTCCGTCTTAATCGTTTGTAGTTGCAGAGAAAGTTACTACAAACGAGGAAATCACCTGTAAATGATTTTTCAATTATGTTAGAAGGATATGTTGGTTTGTAGTAGCAAACTAGGTAACTACAAACGACGGCGGCGGTTTTTAAACGTTTGTAGTAGTTCGTAGTTTCGTATTTATCGTTTGTACTTGCAGAGAAAGTAACTACAAACGATGAAATCACCTGAAAATTATGTTTTCACGATTTTTGAAGGAAATGTTCGTTTGTAGTAATGGAGTAAGTAACTACAAACGCTGCCCGCGCTTCTAAAACGTTTGTAGGTGTTCGTAGTTCCGTATTTATCGTTTGTAGTTATAGAGAAAGTAACTACAAACGAGCTAATCACCTGAAACTGATTTTTCCACGGATTTGGAAGGATATGTTCGTTTGTAGTAAAGGAGCAAGTAACTACAAACGACGCACGCGCTTCTAAAACGCTTGTAGTTGTTTGTAGTTCCATATTTATCGTTTGTAGTAACAGAGAAAGTAACTACAAATGAGGAAATCACCTGAAAATGATTTTTCCACGATTTTGGAAGGATATGTTCGTTTAGAGTAATAAAGTAGGCTACTACAAACGACGCCCGCGATTCTAAAACGTTTGTAGTTGTTTGTAGTTCCATATTTATCGTTTTCCTAATTCCTAATTAGCATTTAGGATTCACTCAAAAAATTGCTACAGGTCGTTTCATTTTTTGGAGTCCGTTTTTTTGGAAAATAAAAAAACCCTTCAACTACAAACAAAACAAAGTTTACTACAATCAACTACAAACGATTTCGAATGAAAATAAATTGCTAAAAGTTTTTTTATTTTTATTCCGGGGGATGCCGTTTTTTTTTGGTGGTCGTAATTTTTTCTGCGCTACTACAAACGAAATTAAGTTTACTACAATCAACTACAAACGAAAACCTTCCGAAATCACCAAAAAAAATTCAGATCGGAGATACTCGGTTGCCAAGTTCACATAGGTGAATAAGAGACCAAACGAATACCTATAATTATTTCTTGCGTCACATAAACTGTATCAATTAGTTTATATCATTATGATAATTAGAGAGTTTTATCGAATAGCATGCTATAGATTTTTCAAACATAACCTATATATAAGTATATAATTCCACTCTCTCTCTGCACCCTTTCTACCCCCATGCCCCTTTGACCTGAATGTTGCAGCAACGACAGACCATTAGTTCAATCAAATTGAAAAATAGTTGTCTCTACGAAAGTTCGATGTAATTTAAATTTAAAAAATTAACTAGATTCATTTAGTGAATTCAACTCAATTGTTTTTTTGAACAGATGAAACGGACCCACAAATGTACTGGGATCGAATAAAATATTTAGTTATTGGACGATATTAAATTTTGATTTGAACGAATCAAATATTTTAATATATTTGCAATAAATAATTATAATAATGGAATGCAATAGGAAAAATGTAGTTCTACGAAAAATCCAATTAAATAAAAAAGAACAAATAGACGCGGTTAGTTAACATCAATAGAATTTTTCTGTCAGTGTCGGCGCACTGAACACGCTTTGGGCCCTCCATCTATAGATTGTGTTCTGTACACCAGTGTTATTATTAAAACCCTATCGTTTAATATAGATACCAGCATTATATGTTATTTCGATATACACTGCTAACCAGAAGTTTTCGGGCACTTAACATAATTGCAAAATATGCGAGCGCCGGATAATTGCCAAATGATGTTAGAGTAATATAATTTATTTCATTTATTAGTTCACGAACATACTATAAAGCTCTCTATAATTAATTGTTCTAACATTAATTATCCAAAGTGGTTGAAAGTTTTTCAATTATCTGAAGTGTCCGATGACTTTTGTCCGGTAGTGTATATTCGAATATAATAACGCAAACATATATTTCAAGTATAATATATATAGCATTATTATATACTGTACACTGCCGCTCAAAAGTTTGGATACACCAGTCGATATTTATTGCCGCACTAAAAGTTACATAGCTTCGTCAAAAAAAAGATAACCAAATTTACCGAACCGCGTTTTGAAGGGAACCAATACAGCTTTATTTTGCTTTTTGGAAATACTTTTTTTTCGATCCGGTACGCCCTTTTGTACGTGACTATTTTTCGTCTTTTTTCGATCATCGAGAATTGAGCGCATGACTTATGGAAAAACAATTTGTCATGTATATCCATAACAAACTTGAACCAGGTAGCAGCAGCTCCATTTTCATTTTTTGAAAAGTTTCGTACGATTTGATTACGCAAAGGTATTTCATTTTTGGCTAAAAAAAGACTAATTCGTGAAAATGCAATGTAACTCAAGAACTGAGTATAGGGTTTAAGAGAAAATATCAAAGATGTAAAAAGCAGCGTATACCGGATAGTCTGGAATTTTTGAAGAATTTTCCTGTGTAATTCGATGGAATTGGAGTAAGACTGTACATACGAGCATTCTTTTATGATTCGCCTATAAAATAATAATAAACCGATATTGAGAAAAACTAATTGTTTTGGCATATTAATATTGCATTAATAATTTGATAAGGTGGCGATGTATTTCTATTAATTGTGGAGTATTTATTCATCATATGATAATGTTTCCTTGTACCATTCTTCGGGCGATAGTCAGGGAAAACGTATTTTTTCCTCATCGAACGGGTTAACGAACATGCCACAATGGAGTGATGATGGAGGGGATATCGAATTTGGGCCAAAAGCAGGTTAGGTGGGGTAGAGGCGACGAATTTGAGATCGAACTCATTGTCAGGTTAAGGCCTTTGGTCACAGTAGCAGCTATAAAATCATGTGCGAATTGACTATTTTTTTTTCGTATGAAAAAGTGATTCACCCATAAAATTAATTACACATCTATTCAGTATGAATATCAAGCTGTTAGAAAAAAAATATATATATATAATATTTTTTTTGTTGTACTCGAAACTTCTCGAAACAGCTTTTTCCCACTTGGCGTGACAAATAACTTCAACAATTTTCACTCGATTTACTTCAAATTTAAAAGCTATGTTCCTAATTGCATTTCGCAGAGAAGTACGTACGGAATTTCTGATTAATCGAAAACTTTTCATTTTATGAGCAGTTATAACGAAATATTTCACTGAAAATTCATTTCTTAAGTTCAAATACATACAAATTTTGAAAAAAACAATATTTTTTAAATTCCGTACGTACTTCTCTAGGTATTCTAATGTAGATTGACGAGAATTTTTGTTTTTTGTTTTAGGTCAAAAATTGTGGATGCTAAATGTCACGCCGCGAAGCGCCTAAAAAAAGATAACTAAAGAAAATATTAGTAATCGGCCATTTTGTACATCGAAAAAAAATGTATATATTTTCCAACAGCTTGATATTCATACTAAATAGATGTGTAATTGATTTTACGAGTGAATAACTTTTTCATACGAAAAAAAATTGTTAAATTCGCAAATGATTTTATACCCGTTACTGTGACCTAAGGCCTTACGGAGGCCTGTGTTCCGCACGTTTCACTGAAACTGGGGGTCGAAAGAAGGTTTGGAAGGTCCAACGGAGGTTACACTGAACCAAGATGAGGTCTCGTCCTGGCACTGAACTCGACAAATGGGGTTTGGTAGGTTCAACGGAGGCTGGCGGTTTGTGCATTGCAAAAGAAATGGGTCCTACCTGGGTTCAGAGGAGGCTAAACATTTTGACTCGGGCTACCGATTGTTTGAATCCCTATACTGGATTGGAGGCGCTAAACTAGAACTTCACCAAAGCCTTAAAATGCAGACATGCAATTTTTTTTCTTCCAACCGAATATAGTACGTAGCGAAGAGTAACGCTGAAAAATAAAATATGTCGGATCTTGCACGCGCACGGCCGAGACACGTGATCGATAAGCCGAATATTGATTTAATTTTTTTATTTCCTCGAACGAACTGTTTGTACGATTGTTCCACGTATGTTCATTCGTCATTAACTAATACTATGTACACTCGTCTATACAAAGCTGTTGCTACCTGGAAAAAGCCGCACGCGAAATATTCTTAATGCCTCGACAAAAATGAACATTTCAAGTGACTTTGCGTCACGCATTCCTCTATTCTGCCGGGAGATGTTATCTGAAGGATTTTTCAATAGCGGGCTATATATATTGGGCGCGTGGTTCATTACTATGATCGACTTCGATTAGTCGACATTTCGAGGCAATTGACGTACGATATAGAGGTTCCGCAAATTTGTGGGTTTCGATAATCTCGCTTCACAACTCGAGTAAGTCCAACTTGACAAGTACAGTTTCGAAAAAAATAACGACGGTAAAAACAACATTTGACGTAAATAAAGCTCGCGAAAAGTGACACATTGGAATGTCATTAGAAATATTTAATGATCAAATGCACCGCGATTTTCATTCGAACATTTGTTCAAAACGTGAGTCATTAGTTTAATAATTGTTCGGCCATGTTGGGAACCACGCAGCAACATAAAACAATAATAAAATAACACTAACACCTACAACGACAATAAAACGCCATTGAAAATAATAATTATTATTAGAATACAGTAATAATAGCAGACAACAAAATTGCCGTATGCATAATGTCAAAAAAATCACCTAAAGTTTCTCGTGCCAATTTTGGAAAGTTCAAATTTCATGTTCCGAATATCAATGTAAAAATAAAATGAGAGGATCAAACATAACACGAATTGAAATTTCAATGCCACGCAATCCTTATTGTCGGGGCAAAAAAAGTTCGCGTAAAATAAAAATTAGTCGTGTATTTCGTTGTTTTTTTTCTTCTGTATCGCCAAGACTTTTTTGACATAGTTTACTCAGTATTTTTGTATGTGAAGAACAGATAACCGAACAGCTGTTAACGTAGAAAGCCCGTCAATTGTTGATGCACCATCGATCACATACCTACTCGAAATAAAAAAGAAACACTTATGATAAAGTTTAATTATATTTCGAAAGTTTAACTAGATTTCATACTGTCTCTCCGAGTCTTCGTTTTTTTCTTCTCGATTCCATTTCGACGAATTTGTAATTATGTATTGACAGATCCTCGACATTTGATCGGATGAATTCACGTAATTTTTATGAACATCCAGAAGAATCTCGACTTTTCCCGAAATCGAAATACGTCCTCGAAGAATCGAGCAAAAAAAAAGCGGCCATCTTGCTTCGCCCCCGCGAATAAAAGATTAGAGGATACTGATAGCCAACGTTGAATTGACATATCAAAAGAGTCCAGCGTTTCCGCCATGTTTCTTCTGGGGTTTCTGCTGATTTCCGCCGTTTCCGCGGAGGTCCATCGGGCTCACGTGGACAATTACATCGTGGAAATCGAGCACCGTGTCCTGAGACGAGTTTCGCCGACCAATCGCTCGTCTGATCATTTGGATCTCTCGGGTTTGCCGTTCGGAAAAGTTGACGCGAATTGTTTCAAGGAAGTCAAGGGCTTGAAGAGGCTCAGCTTCAGGAGCATCAATTTTGTAGACAACCTGCCTCCACTGGTCTTTCGATTTCTTTCCGAACTCGAGTACCTGGAATTGGTGAATTCACGATTTTGGGACCTGCGGTACGTCTTTTGGGGCCTGTCGAATCTCCGGGAGCTCAACCTGACGGACAGCGGTGTAACGTTGATGACGGGCACTTTCGTCGGACTCAGCGATAAGACGAAATTCTTGCTGAAGGGTAGCACCGTGCCCTCCCTGAAGCCGAAGTACTTCCTGGAGCCCTATCCATATGTTGGTCTGTGCATGACCAACGGGATCGTCCAATGGGTCGATGTGCTTCGAAACACGAGGAACGTGAGCGAAAGCTGCACCATGACCTATCTGCCCATGCATAGTTCCACGCTGGATCTCGAGTCGATGGGTATCCGGGGTTTCGAGAAGGGCTGGTTTCGCATTTCCGGTGTGGGCGCCACTCGTCTAAGCCTTAGACACAACGATATCTCGGATCTGACGAGTGACTTGCTGAACGATCTTCCCAAAGATCTGTCGAAACTTGACCTTTCGTGGAACAACATGACGAGCGTGGAACGAGGAGCCATTGACAATCGGAACCTTCGCTATCTGGATCTACGTGGTAATCTAATCGAGAGGATCGACTTTTCCGCTTTTGCCAACACGAGACTCACGTATCTTGGACTGTCCTTCAATTTGTTGACTACCATGCCGCGGAGCCTGGAACAGCTTACCATCGAAGGATATGTGGGAACGTACAAATCCAAGTTTGCAAATTTCCGAGTCTAGGATCATTGATCCTCGACGCCACTGATGTAACTCACCGAACGGTTTTAATCCAAGCTTTCGGTCCGGAGCGCAGAATCTTCTCCAACGCAGAGTTTGCGCGGAAAAAAAAACACCCAATCGCTTCATCGCAATCGTAAGAAAAATCGCGAAGAGTCTCGTAAAAGTCTGTGTGGATTGCGAGGAATTAATAAAATGAAGGATGATTGATCGTTACTTTCAATAAATTGCGGCAAACCAATAACAATGGGAGGAATGGAAAGAATATGTGGGAACGAATAAAATCGGACAGCCAAAATGAAAAGATTCGATAACTACGATAATACTTTTAAGCGTAGCGTTAAATAAATATATATATAAATCTCGAACATTTATGACCCTGGACGGTGCTCACCCAAGGTTGAACATTATTCTGCCCCTGAAATTTCTGATCTGAAGAGCGTGTATCAGATCACTTCGAAATCGTGAGCTGTAATTTCGACTGATTTTAATGAAATAAAACACTACTCCGGATATCCAACAAAGAGAAAGAGGTTGTCACACTTTTATGAAGCACTTTTCTTAAATCACATTTGAAATCGTATTTCTGTCAAAATACTGAAAGACACTGCACAAGATAAATTGTCTGCAAAATAATATATTCCATGGATTACAATTTTTTAAACGTCGCGTGTATTAAGCGAAATATTCATTTCTTGAAATTTGAATCGTCTTCATCCTTAGCTTCAAACAACGTATATTTTTTCTAATAAATTATTTGATCACTAAAAATAATTGTTCATCTTGTTTGAAAAATATTGACAAGCCTCCCACTCCATCGTCGTCGCTGCCTAATATCTCTATGTTCGGCCTTGCATATAAGTAATCGCGAAAGACTCGCCGATTCATCGAGTTTACGTGCACTTTCTGTCCGGCAGCCAGTCGGCTGAAAAACAAATTTTTCCGCGATCTTTTATTTATTTCGATCCACCAATAATGGAGGAATAACCGTTTTGCGTTTTTGACATTAAACTAATCAAATCTCACCAACGAAGCGTAACATTTTATTAACAAACCGACCATCTAGCGCGCCAGGGTAACAAACGGTAGTGCCGGCAATGCATTCTCCGCGTCAACAAGCCAGCGAGCGATACGTACTATTAAGGACGTTGAGTTCCAAATCGCAAATGATAATAAAATTCTGAAAATTTTGTACGCTTTTGTATGAAGTATTTCAGAGGTCGTGTAAAAATTTCACGGTAATTAGAAAGCTTGTCATTGAACAATTAACATTCACAAATTAAATGTTGTCTTATGGAAACTGATGTAACTTTGCAATAAGTTTTTTTTTGACCTCTCAATTTTGTAATATCTACAATATACTAAAAGCAACAAAAACAAAACGAAGTTTATTCATACATTTTTTTCAATTTCTTTCAAAACTTGTTCTTAACAAAATGTTAATTTTGTAATGACGAGCTTCCTAATCGTTGTGAAATTTTAACACGACCTCTTAAATACTTCATACAAAAGCATACCAAATTTTCAGAATTTTCTTATAATTTTTTATTTCAACCCCTAACGAGGTTGAAGTAATGATGATAGAATTCTGAAAATTTTGTATGTTTTTACATGAAGTATTCAGGAGATCGAGTAAAAGTTTCATGACGATTAAGAAGCTATTTATTGAACAATTAACATTAACAAGTTTCATAGGGACTCAACATCCTTAATCAGAAATTCCGTACGTACTTCTCTGCGAAATGCAATTAGGAATATAACTCTTATATTTCAAGTAAATCGAGTGAAAATTGTTGAAGTTATTTGTCACGTCAATTGGAAAAAAGCTGTTTCGAGAAGTTTCGAGTAGTCGGCCATGTTGTACATCGAAAAAAAAAAAAATTCTAACAGCTTGACATTCATACTAAATAGATGTGTCATTAATTTTATGAGTGAATCACTTTTTCATACGAAAAAAAATTGTTAAATTCGCACATGATTTTATACCCGTTACTGTGGCCTAAGGCCTTAAGACCCTACTGAAAAAATATCCAGCCCCGGAGAATTGTAACTGTATCGTAGTTCCGAAGTTGAACGCGAAGGTTACCGCTGCAGTTCAAGAAACAGCGTTAACGGACAACACCACTGCGACCCCCTGTTTTTTTGCCATTTTTCGAGAATTTTTTTTTGTGGGAAAAAAAGAGATATTCGGAATTTTTTTTTTTTGTTTTGTTCGTTGTTTATTGAAGATACATAAAAAAAAATTTCAAATTTTTCACGCCCCATGGTGACGCTGGGGAAGCTCCCGCGTCAGGTACTGCCTGACGCGGGAGCTTCCCCAGCTCAGATAATAAGAGCATGCACTTCAACTATTGTGAATGATGCCACACCTGTAGGGACTGAGGACACTGACCGGTCGCGTTACCTGTTCTCACTCAAGTGTCTGTAACTCCTTCAATTTTCGGACTTGTAATAAAAAATGTTGCCAACATATTTTTCAATATATGTACTTTCAAGAATTTGATTTTCTCTCAAATTCGCCTTGGGAAAAGTGGGAAAGCAGTCACTGTGCATGTTGTTGCACAGTGACGTCCCCCCTTATTTGACATTTCGTATGGAAAGCAGTCAACTTCTCGCGATAAAATTGCGCGCGACCATGACTCCCCCCCCCTCGAAATTGCGTTACGTAATTATATGATACATATTATATATACGTGTATTTAAGGATGTTGAGTCCCAAATCGCAAATGATGATAAAATTCTCAAAATTTGGTATGTTTTTATATGAAGTATTTCAGAGGTCGTGTAAAAATTTCACGACAATTAGGAAGCTCGTTATTGAACAATTAACATTCACAAATTAAATGTTGTTTTATGGAAACTGATGTAACTTTGCAATAAGTTTTTTTTTGACCTCTCAATTTTATAATATCTACAATATACTGAAAGCAACGGAAACAAAACGAAGTTTATTGATAATTTTTTTTTAATTTCTTTTAAAAATTGTTCTTAACAAAATGTTAATTTTTTAATAACGAGCTTCCTAATCGTCGTGAAATTTTAACACGACCTCTTAAATACTTCATACAAAAACATATCAAATTTTCCGAATTTTCTTATCATTTTTTATTTCAACCCTTAAGGAGGTTGAAGTAATGATGATAGAATTCTGAAAATTTGGTATGTTTTTACATGAAATATTCAGGAGGTCGTGTAAAAATTTCATGACGATTAAGAAGCTATTTATCGAACAATTAACATTAACATGTTTCATAGGGACTCAACATCCTTAAGGGGGGATTGTCTTTTTTTTTTCGCAAAATTTACCGCTTTTTGGGAATTTTTTTGTGAAGAAAGTATACAACGGAAAACTTGTGAAACTTGGCATATAGTTTTATTGATCTGTTTACTACATACAAAAAAGTTTTTAAACAATTTCATCAAAAAATCCGCCTCCCACCCCCCTCGACGCGCGATGGTCCTTTTTTGATGGTGTGCACGATTACAGCCTTCACGTTCATCCTGCAACAAAAACCCAAAAAGCATTTTACTTTAGACACATATAGCTATCGTTCGATGAAGGGAAAAAAAAAATTGACGATTTGGTGACGTTTTGAACTTGAAGTATCGATTTTTCGAAAAAAATTGATCGATTTTTTGTTATAAATAAAAAACTATTAAACGTATTGCTTTTTTGCTTCATCAAACGATAGCTATATGTGTCTAAAGTAAAATGCTTTTTGGGTTTTTGTTGCAGGATGAACGTGAAGGCTGTAATCGTGCACACCATCAAAAAAGGACCATCGCGCGTCGAGGGGGGTGGGAGGCGGATTTTTTGATGAAATTGTTTGAAAATTTTTTTTGTATGTAGTAAACAGATCAATAAAACTATATGCCAAGTTTCACAAGTTTTCCGTTGTATACTTTCTTCACAAAAAAATTCCGAAAAAGCGGTAAATTTTGCGAAAAAAAAGACAATCCCCCCTTAATATATCGACATCTATATTCAATATCTGTATTCAATATATCGAAAAATATTATTTTCATATATATTGTATTTCCGTGTAGGTCAGATTACCATTTCTTTCGATCGGCCCTTTCTGGAGGACGGTTTAGGTCTCACGAAGAAATTAAAAGCAGACTTCATGAATGGATCGCTTAACATCACCAGTCTTCCACCATCGTGCAATTCATTTATCGTCTGGAACATGGGCAGAGGTTTTAAGATCCGACGAAGCATATTTTCAATTAGACAAGCATGATTTATTATGTTTCAAATACATGTGTCATTTTATCAACAAACCTATAAAGTCATACGGCCTTTTTTTCATGAAAAGAATGATTTATTTACTTGAAATCAAGGTACGTTTTAATAGAGAAAGGAATCTCCGTCTGCTTTCACACATTTATCCAACCTGTCAGGCAGATTGCGAGTTCTTTGGCGGCAAAAAGATGAGGTTCAGTCGATGATGCTGGTGAGGGCACTTACGGTCGAAAGTATGTTCTTTTTTCGATACGAACACGAAGAGCATTCAGTGCCTAATATGGGCGTTGGTGCAACTGATTTTGCTCACTGTGCTCACGACGTATATTTCAAGGTTACGTTGAGCTGTTGGTCTGGAAAAATAATCTGCTAGGTTGGTATTATACGACGCAGACCCGGAGGCAAAATTTTTCCGTTTAAATATTCAATACAGCTGTTTTTATTCTCGGGCCAAGAACTTATTCGTACGCCTATATTAGGCGTACATGGAGGCGTACATGCCTCCTAACTTATTTATATAAACATATTGTTTATATAAATAAGTTAGGAGGCATGTTTTCTTCTTCAATTTTGACAGTTAACATAATTGGGAGTAATTTGGAGCCAGCGTACGAGCAGCCCGTTCACACTCCGTCTCGCCAGTTTATTTGGAAACTGTTTTATTGATAGAGAAGCCTGCCTGTACGTGTAAAGACCTTCGATACACACCTTTGAAGATAAGAGATATTTGAACAAATGTCGATCCGGGAATTGTGTTTTTTCAGACCAGTTCAATGTTGAAAAAAAAATGCCCATGACTGGAATATTGAGCAAAGTTTGCGGTGAAAAAATTGAACCCAATTTTGCCTTTGTCCATCCATGGCGATAGATCGGATCGATTCTTATCGGATGTAGATACATAGCAAGAAATACAAATTTCTCGTATTTTGCACGCTTCCGGCTGAGGCACGTCAAGACCTGAAACCTTGATTGATCTATGTTCAATACTATCTGGACACTTTTCATACCGATATTCGTTTGCACGAACCATTCGTAACCTGAACCAAACACCAGGCGAATTTTTACGTCGATAATGAATCAATATTGAAATTACTTCGCTGAATAGCATCGCCACGTTTTCATCGATGTGGCTTGAAATTTTGGGTGAAATTTTTCAATAACGGGCTATAAAATGGCTGAACAGTCGTTTACGACGACAAGTTTTAATTAGTCGACACTCGAAGGCAGTTGATGTTCGAAACATCAACTTCGATAAACTCCTGATACCTTCGTACTGGTTAATTCGACTCGCTTCACCTATTCAGAAAACTTCGAAGGTAAGCCCACACTTTTATGCACTTTTGCTCGTAGTCATTTTTCCGAATCTGCTTTTGGAAAATTGCGATGGAATAACTTTTCTATAAACAGTATTCAAGTAAATAAGGCCCAGGTCAAATGATCAATCGAAAATGCGTCTGTACATATTCAATGGGCAAAGTGATTTTTTCGTAAATTTTAATGCATCATGGAACGGAAGTATTTCAAAAAAGGGAACACTCGCGATGAAATTTAATTACGTTGGAAATGGGACAAGGTTCTTCATGATATGCAAACAATTTTTTAACTCTTCGAGTGTAGACGTTTTATTTTTTGGAGCAGTTGTCTTTCCTTTCGAATCGTGTTTTCATTGATATCGTATGCATCGAATTAATTTTCATAATTTTTATTAATGTATCATAAAATTGAGTTCGATTTTTACAAAATTAACGTTTGCTGTAGCGAATTACCTTGCATGATTTTTATGGATACTCCAGAAATTTTGATAGAACTCCGATTTTTATAAAATTATTATTTTTCATACCGGACTGATTTGCATCATTTTTATGAATACTCCATGACATTAATCTCGATTTTTACTAAATTATTATCCGTTATACGGAATTAATTCGCATTGTATTTATGGATACTCCGTAAAACTAATCACAATTCTTACCAAATTAATATTTCGTATAGCCAATTAATTTGCACAATTTTTATCATTACTCAAAAGAAATTATTGCGATTTTGACCAAATTAATATTCGTTATAACGAATTAATCTGCATAATTTTTATGGATACTCCTTAAAACTCATCTCGATTTTTCGTAAAATTAATATTTTTCATACCGAATTAATTTGCATAATATTTATGGATACTCCATGAAATTAATGTTGATTTTTACGAAATCAATATTCATTATACCGAATTGAATCGCATAATAGTTATGGATACTCCGTATAGCCAATCGGATACAACGCTCTGCGCCTTTTATAGCCCGCTCACTGTGTATACAGATGGTCTTATATACTAGTCCGTATGCCCAATGATTAATGCCACAAAAAATATAAAACTTTCCGATCTCCCGTCTAACAAAAAAAAATTTCCTTTTTCTTATACGCCCTCTTTCGTCACTCCAATGACAACTAGTTTAGATTCTAAAATAATTTGCAACAGTGTGTTGGTCTTTCCTTGCTAGCCTAATCATTTTCCCTTGCATAGTAGCAAATTTCCTTCATTATTCCCCATTTTAGCGTTTCGGTCTACCAGTTTCTTACATTTTCTTCTCCTCTTCCACCTCTCTACTTGTCCTCTCCTTACACACAGTTCATTTTCTCCATTGCTTTCCCGCATAATAAATTCCACTGATTCTCATTTCTTTCCACATACTCCCCGCACATCCGGTTTCCATAACCCTTTCTCCCCGTTTTTCCTGTATTGTCTTCATGCAGAGTATAGAGAAACTCGGCTATTTACGTGTCAAATTTGCGTCTGTGCAGTACAAGATTATTGCAACAAAATTTAAAATATTATTTTATTAAAAGTCGGCTAATTGCTGTATGATAAAGTGAAAAAATACCAAAAAGAATAGTAAAGCAAAGAGCATGATACAAGTTTAATAATTCAAGTTCGTATCATACGGCATACCACTATTTCTTTGATGCCTATGTACACGAGACATTAAAAAAAAAAAAAAAAAAAAAAAATTCCTTCTGGATTCTTGTGCTACTGTTGGGCACTAATAAAAGAAAATTTCCCTAAAAAAATGGGCGCGGTCACTCAATTTTTAGAGGTGGCTATCTCGACTTTTTGTTATTTTTTTCATGATTTTACTTAATAAATATGATCATGGTATTAGATTATACCGTAAATAGAATAAATAAAGGAAATAGTATGTTTCACAGCTGTTTTGCGACGAAGAAAAGTATATCGTGCACACATTGAATCCCTAGAAAACAAAATCGAAAATATTCTTATGAATCGGCAAATAAATTGAGCCCAAACAATACTTCAAACGCTGTTTAACAAAATATAATAACTTATTATCATGACGACTTGTTTTATCATCGATAATTTAACGAAAACTGATAATAATAATGAACTAAATAATAAAAATATAATATAAGTGTAGCATTTTGAAAATGTAAATACATGATTTATGAACGAAAGCTTATAATTTGATTTTTCGTAAAAAGTGCGAAATGTTAATGCGTATAAATAAATCTACATGAATAAGGAGAGTAGTATAGACGCCATTATTGACCTACCTGGATTTGAATTGAGAATATTGCAAGCAAATTGTTAGAGTGTTATTTTTGTTACGAAATAGCTGCTGGATGTGATTTTTATCCGTAATCCGAAGCCATGACTATGCTTGATTGCAATACATTCATTAAAAAAAATTCAAATACAAATAAGTCGAGATAGCCACCTCTAAAAATTGAGTGACCGCGCCCATTTTTTAGAGAAATTTTCTTTCATTAGTGCCCACATAATATCATGAGAATCCAGAAGGAAAAAAAAATTTGACTCAGTTCAATGTACACCTTGCTAGCCTGAATCCTTTCCCGGACGTCTCGATCATTTTTATGGATACTCCAAAAAAAATCTCCATCCATGCACGATTAATATTTGTCCTCGAAGCCCTAAGGAAATTCTTTTTCGCAAAGCCACATTGCCTACTTTACACTTGCTGCGGGAATATCATTCAAGGAATCAATCGTGAACCTCTGATTGACAGATCAAAGGACCCAAGCGATTCCATCATGTTGCTGTTGGGTCTCTTCGTGGTTTTCGGTGCTGCCACAGGAGAGTACGCGACCGTGGACAATTGGTTTCTACATTTCCACGAAGGTATCCTGCGTCGAGTTACAGCGACCAACCAAACATCGGATCATCTGGATCTTTCGGCATTGCCTGTTAAAAATCTGGCACCCAATTGCTTTGCGGGTGTCCGCGGCTTGAAAAGGCTGGAATTGCAGATCAAAGTGGACGAATATCAATTTAAACATCACCTGCCTCCATTGATATTTCGGTTTCTTTCGGAACTTGAGCATCTGTCATTGGCGAATTCCCACATTAAAAAAACGGAGTACGCCTTTTGGGGCCTGTCCAATCTCCGGGTACTCGATCTCAGGAACAGCAACATTCATTTGGAACGAGGCAGTTTATTCGGGATTGGCAATGCAACGAAAATCTTGACGGCCGGTAGCAACGTACGGAGAGTTCAGCCGCAACACTTCCTGGAGCCCGATCCGCTAGTGGGTCTGTGCATGAACAACGGGATCGTCCGTTCCCTCGATTTATTCCGGAACATGATAAATACGACGAATAGATGCGACGTGCAGTGGGTGCAGATGTATTATAATCAACTGCACCTTCATTCAATGGGTATCAGGAAATTTCGGAAGGGCTGGTACCGCATTAGCGGCGTTAAAGTTCATCTCCTGGCTATGGTAGCCAACCGAATCATGGATCTGTCGAGGAACTTGATCAACGATCTTCCCAAAGATCTGCAGATTCTTAGTCTCGCTTGGAACAGAATCAAGAGCGTGGAAAGAAGAAAAATTGACAATCCGTATCTACGCGTTTTGGACCTGACTGGTAATCCGATCGTCAGGATTGACCCCACTGCTTTTGCGAGGACAAAACTCGAAGAACTCGTGTTGACGTTAGACTTTATGAGGTACCTGCCGAGGACCCTGAAGTCGGTCAAATTGTTTCGAGATGGCGAAGAGAGGAAGTATACCCTTACGATGTCGGATCATAGCAGCCGCATCCGATGATGGTTAGAGCCAGTAGCGTGCCTACTTTTCACATTCTAGCTCACATAAAACCGTCCATTGATGAATTCAAGATTGAGATTGAGAAGTGTACTCAGAGCACGTAGAAAGCGAAAAAGGCAAGTCTCGAGGAAAACCGAAATTTACGTAGCGTTGTGTCATTTGTTGGAGCGAAAGTTTACGAAGCCAAATTGTTGAAACGAACTCCAAAACATGAGGTAACTGATATGAGGGGGGGGGGGGGGGGGACTCGTATTGTGAGTTTGTTTGTGAGCACGAGTGGATTGTCAGAAATATAATGAATACGCAAGGAACGACTGTTATCGTTATTTTGATAAAGGCTATATTTTGACACATCTTCGCGGCCCACCGAAGAATGAGACTTTTTTGGTGACATTTTTTTTAAGCATATTAAAAGAGTAGCTAAAATTACGTTTGGATGGTTTGCTATACATGTTTTGACGTATGCAAGTTTTTTTTTTATTTTCATGAACAAAAATGCAAATTGGCGACTCATTCCTAGCTACACTGAGAGCATTTTTTTAGGGACTGTCAGGGATGGCAAAAAGATTTTATGAAGCAGCACTTGGGGCAAAAAAAAAACATTCGTCGTTTACAAATGTTTCGCCAGAGACGTACGCACGATTATTAACAAATATGTTTCTTTCGCAAAATTGCATCTTTCGGGTGTTCGAGCTGAGGAACAGCAACATCAGTAGGGTTCGCGGCAGTTCTTTTTGGTATAAGCAATGAAACGGACATCTTGTTGGCCAGTAGCAACATGTTTGGCGTTGAACCCGAGTATCTTGATCAACGATCTGTCCGAAGATCTGGAGGTTGTTGATCTCGCTTGGAACAACATCCGGACTGTCCGACAATGAGCCATTAACAATAAGAACCTACGTGTTTTGGACCTGCGTGGTAATCGACTCGACAGCATCGACCAAGCCGCTTTTGCAATCACAAACCTCACGAACTCGTATTGTCATTAGACGTTAAGGGGCACCTGCCAAAGTCTCTGGAATCGTTTACCATGTTTACACATGACAGGAGGATCACTGACTCGATTGCAAATCGTCGTTTCGATTAAGGAGTTGTGGACTATTGACAAAACATTACCATTTGATTTAAATTTGTACAGTAAATTCCTTGTCATTTACTGAATATAACCTCCAAATTTTTAATCGATCGTTTACACCGTTTCTACCAAATTTATAATTGAAAAAAAACACTTTCCAACGCACGGCCTACGCGTGTCGCTGAATGGCAGTTTTACGCGTGAAAAAGTGTGAAATAATGTTTAGAATGTTATGCAAAACCGTCAAATCACACGGTACATTATGACAATTTTGTCAACAGTGGCATTATGTACTCCTAGGCTGGTCATAGGGATCTCCCAATGCTAGAAAGTGTTTTTCCAATTGTACATTTTATAGTAAGCGTGGAGATGATCGATTTTAAATTTGGAGATTGCATTCAGCATATGACAAAGGACTTAGTGTATACATTTTTAAGCAAATTGTAACATTTTGTCATCTGTCCGGAAACTCCTTAAGGCGGCATATACATTTACAGTGATGGAAAAATCGATTAATTTTTTTCTATTTAAACGATAGAAGTATGTATGTAGAATATTTGCCCCAATGTTTCGAAGCGAAATACGAAAAACTTCAAACGTTACGCTTTTTCTCAAAACCGCATTTTCGAAATTCGCGCGTAGAATTATTGAAAAACTGTTAAGCTGATTGAGTTGAAACTTGGTTGAAATATTTATAATATTGCTACCTTTTTTTCGACGAGGATCGGTTTTGAAAAATTAGAAAAAAAAACTACTTTCTTAATCCGAATTTTACAGAAATTATGCGTGAGATGTTGATTTTTTTTTAATGCGCGAGATTCTGTTGAATTTCCATTTTTTTCCATTTTAATAGCTTTTAAATAGAAAATATACATATTCGAACTGAAAAAAATGTATGATAAGGGTCCGCGTTATTTTGTGAGAAGCATAATTTAAAAAAATTGTTTTGTATGCTTGAATATGTTGTTAAAGTATATTTACAGTTTGATAAATGCGGAATTATATCTTCGTTTTAAAAATCCTTCAAAATTGGTGACCTTTTTTCCGTCTAAATTTATATCCCGCCTTAAGGTGCTACATCTACCTATACAGAGGCTTGAAAAAATGGACCAAACACCGCGGCAACGTTTTCGAAAATTAGGAAACATCTCGTATTATAAGTTTGTTCGTAAGCATTTGTGGATTGTCAGAAATACAACAAATATGCGCGGATACAAGGTTATTGTTTTTTTATCCAATAAATGAATAATAAAGAAACAGACGGAAGAATACGTGGAAGAGTAGAAAAATGGTGCATCGTTTGAGTGCCGGAAAAATCGACGTTTTATCACTTCATCAAATTTCTAAGACCAAATTGTCAAATCGCTTCGAAAAAATTATTGTATACAGTCACTGATATGCATGATGAACACCCTTTTTTGTAATCTGAATTTATTTTGCACTTTTCTGAAAAAGAAATCCCCAAAAAGCCTATTTTTTTGGCCTCTAGAGTGGCCTAAGACCTTAAGTTATTCAAACATATACATACGCCCGTACGTATTATCCGTAACAGATAAAAAACGATTAGGCATCGATACAATAATGAAGTACATGCTCCTACTACCCTAGATCTATATCAAATCGCTCGCACTAATCTGGCAGATGTGCACGTTTACGGCCAAATTTATCGACGTGTGTTCGATCATACGTATACTATTTTACGGGCTCATTTGCTTCAAGTTTCCATCGGCTGTATCAAGAAACATACAGCTAGAATACGTCATTAGCAAGCGGCCAATTAAATATGAGATCAGTACATTTAATTTATTTGCCACGTTTTTGTTCACTTTCCTTCTCTGCCTGGAGTTTCGCTGTTGTATAATTTCATCACCGAGAGACCTATATATTCGCCGGTCAATGAAAAAGTGCTGTCAGTTTTAAACAGTCGACATACCGACGTGGGTAATACAGCTGTGCAACTCGCCTACCATCTCATTTCTGGTAATCTCACCTGCCTGCGTATCTGAGTACCTTTGGCAAAAGAAGATTGAAAGAAATAACTACGACCAACCAACTTTGTTGGAAATATTTTTCAGCATGATCAGAAAGAAGGAAAATTACTTACTGGAAAGTCATTACGCTCGTTAAATTTTATGGTCTTATCCATAAACGACATTAATTTTTGTGCCATTTTCACAAGTGCAGTTTTTTCTCGATGGCAACGAACGTAAAAAAAAGTACAACCAAAAAGTAGTATTTCCGATGAAAATCAATTGCATTTCGAACGACAGTTTTTGTTCCCTTCTTTGCAAGTGATTTTGTATTTCCGGTTGTATACTCATATCTCAGTTCAATTTATTTCCCTTTAAACTTTTCTTTAAGGCGGCTGGAGCGTTAGCCAAAACGTGAGATTAAAGAAGAATATATATATATATATATATTATTTTGTAGAGTAAACATCTTTACACATTTTTTGAAATTATTTCACTATAAAGCACCACAGATGAAAAATAGTTTTATTTATTTATTTAATTTATGTAATTTATTAATATATGTAAGTTTAAGTTACGTGCAGTCAAATGGGCAAGACGTTCACGTTACGGGTGTTGTAGTTTTTTTTTGGCTATTTAGCACCAAGATACACAATTTTTAACGACGCATTAACGTAAACCTAAACTTTTGAAAAAACTTACAAGAAAAAACCGATCTTGGCCATCGAAAATCATATATATTCAATATTGAACCATCAAGGTTCGATAAAAGTTTACGAACCTTGGCTGGCGAATAAAGAGCATTGCTGCCAACCTCAATATCTGCAAGTATGTCGTATATCGGCAAACTTAATACTAATCAATCGTAATAATAAATAATCTCGGGACATAAATATAAATGGGCATAATTATAAACGACTAAAAATATCATTCTCCGTTGTATAAAACATACACTGACGCAGTTTTTCATAATAATCATCAACAATGTTATAAAAATGCGTAATGTTACCCATGAATTATATATTTTATGCGAAAATAGCATTTGCATAATAAATCAATACGTCGCGAAGATTTTGGAGGTATATTGAGAAAAAAAATCATAAACCTCCATTTGACTGAAATAAATTGCTCCAACCTCCTTAAGGGGCTATACCAGTGTAAACGCTGAAAATTTGGGTGATTTTCGCAATTTTTTTGGAAGGAACGTACTCAAATGTTTCGGAAGATTAACAATGTATTTGACCTATATTACATAATTTTTTCATAGACAAATATCGAGATTCAAGCGAGTCATACGCTGTCTCCGGAGGCGCAAAAAAAGTTCCTCCACTGCTGACATGATTCGAGCCGATTGAGTAGCCGAAACCGAAAAAGCTGAAAATATCGTTAACCTGGAAAATATTTCCTGTACAATGACGTAGGATTTTCGGAAAATATAAAAACCCAAAAAAACGGCGTAGTTATGAAAAAAAAAGTTTGTTTTCTTGCCTATGAAATGGTAGTGTTTTTCAATGCCAAATCGTCAATTTTCATCCAATCTAAAATATCCTACGTTATAGTAGAGTAAATATATTGAAGAGTGCTTCCTTCAAATTTCAAGCCAATCACATAATTACTCTCTGAGTTACAATGTCAGCAAATTTAAAAAAATCTCACTTCGAGAAACACGCGTTTAAAGATGGGGCATTGTATACCAACGAGCGGTTGCTATTTAGAAGCTTGCCATTCGGCGAGTATCACAGATACGGCCTTGAAATTTTTACAGGATATTCTTGAAGTAACTGTCGAAAAAGGTTAAAAAAAAACGAGTTTTTGAAAGTGGTATACTGGTATGCCCCGCAAAAACATTTTCATTCCCATCGATGTACTTTTGTCTATCCACAAGTATCGTATACAATGTGTAAGTACGAAATCAATTTGCGCGACGTTCGTGAATATTTCTTAAGCCTTGACCCAGCTTGCATTCGTCAGTGAAGAATCGAAGCAGAAAGACGCTTAACCGATCGTCTCCTTCGTCACATTTAGTATATGCTGCGAGTAAAGTATCCATAGACACTGATAGTAAACGTCAAATCGACAGATCGAGCCCAGCGGTTGCGCCATGTTTGTCTTGGGGTTCCTCCTCCTTTCCGGTGCTCTCGTTAGCGCGGTGTAGCGGATGATTGACAACTACGTTGTGCACATCGAAAACGGCGTCCTGACGCGTGTCGAGCCGACCAAGGAATCGAGCGACCACTTGGATCTCTCGAATTTGGATCTTTTCGAAATCGACGTTAATTGCTTCGAGGGTGTGACTGGCCTGAAGAATCTCAGCTTAGCGAATAATCATTTCAGTCGCAGGCTGCCCTACTTGGTATTTCGTTTTCTCGTCGATCTCGAGGATCTGTCATTGGCGAACTCCAGGGTTTCGAAGTTGGTTTGGCTCTTTCGGGGATTGTCGAATCTCCGGTCGCTTGATTTGAGGAACAATAGAATCGATGTGTTGAGCGATGGTAGTTTCTACGGGCTTCCCAATACGACGAACATCGCGTTGAGCGGTAATGGCGCAAGCGTCATCACGCCGGATCACTTCCTGAAGCCATTTCCGCTTCTCAGTATGTGCAAGGTGAAAGGGATCGTCCGCTGGCTCGACATCTTCAACCTGCGCCGAGGTGACGAAAACGTCAAGGCAAACTGCACCCGGATGTATCGACCATTGATCAACAGGACGGTGGATCTCAGGATGGAGGACATTGAGGGATTCGAGACGGGCTGGTTTCGCGTCAGGGGCAGAAACGTCCATACCCTGAATCTCGCGCGCAACAATATAAATGAGTTGACGAAGGATTTGATCAACGATCTTCCCAGAACTGTCAGGGTAGTTGATCTCTCTTGGAATCGCATCACGAGCGTGGATCGAGGTGTAATAGAGAATAGGACTCTGCGCAAGTTGGAGTTGCGTGGCAATCCAATCGCCAAGATCGAGCCCTATGCGTTCGAAAAAACTAGGATCACGGAACTTGGAATATCCTTGAAATTCACCGAGACTCTTCCTAAGAGCCTGCGATCACTCAGCCTGGACGGACAGATGGGGCATGTGCAATATCAGTGCACGAAGAGCAAAGCTGACGACTTGTGATAACGCTTGGGGCACTCTGTGGTCACTGGGAGTCAAACTGATCCCACTTTCAAGTTTGAGGCTGAATAACGATACGTTCTTGGCATCCCGTGGGACCTAGCCGAGTCACCACCGAAGGTTTCAAGTTCCCTCTGCACATAGGGTCTAACAGTTCCGTGCAAACCAAGCTCGTAGTCGATACCTTCCCGGGCATCCACTCACCGGAGGAGCCACCATGCCGAAACAAAAATCCTCAACCACGTGTCACGTTGAGTCTTTTATTTATTTTTTGTTTGGCTATGACGATGCGCGTCGATGAAAATAAATGGAAATTTTCTGAAAACTCGTTCCTTCTCTGGAGTATATCAAATCTGAGGTTCTATCCTTGCACCTTTCGAACGTCATGAGGATAACGAAAAGTCCACGTATTGCGTAATGTCAAAAATTTCTGGAAAGCGACGTAACGAATGTCAACGGTAATAACGATAAGAAATAATTGCGTGCCAAAATTGTACGAGAGACGTGCACTGTCGTGAATTTTGCGGCTGTCAGGAAATCGTCGAGGGTCCAGGGGAAAGGAAAATTTCTTCATTGTCGCAGAAAGCGTATGTCTTTGGTTAAAGCAGTTCCGTCAAAACGCTCCAGTCCCTCAAGATACGTGTTTTATTCGATTGTCAACACCAGCCTTGGGTTGGATCGAGGCAGCGCTGCAGCTAATGTAAGGGCCGAAACTACGTTTCACGAAAGGAACGTGACTCGGAGCCTTACTTTTTCAGATAGCACGCAGTCTGCTTGCCTTGTGTTTCAAGCTGAACGAGAGCGAAGCGAAAACCACGCTGTTCGACAAATGGGCTCGCAATGGGTAAGAAGGGATAGTGGAAGAGTTTTTCTTTCGCTCCAAAGCTCAACGGATCAAGGTTGCGGAATCGGGTGGTTTTCCCCTAAATTTAGGGGTTTTGTAACCTTAGCCATTTATTTGGATTTTAGGGAGGTTGGAGCCTTAGCCACAATCCAAAATTAAATTCAGAGAAATACATATGTTATTCTCTAAACTATACTGAGTCTTCACGAATTTTTAGAAATATTTTCACCACCAAACACCGGACATAAAAAAAATAGTTTAATGTATGTAATGTTACGTGCGGTGGGATGGGCAAGACGTTCACGTTACGGATGATGTAATTTTTTTCGCTACTTAGCATCAAGGTCAACCATTTCTGACAACAGATTAACGCAACCTAAACCTGTTTAAACATTTGGAAAACAGATTCTATCTTGCTCATCGTTAACCACCTATATTGAATATTAAACCATAAAGGTTTGATGAAAGGTTATGAATCTTGGCTGGGGAATGAAGAGCATTGCCGTCAATCTCGATGTTCGTAAAGTTGTCGTATTTCGGCAACATTCAATATTAATGAATAGCAACAATAAATAATCTCGTGACATAAATATAAATAGGCACAATTATGAATGACTCAAAATTTCATTCTGAGTTGTATAAGACATCCGCCCCCGCAGTTTTTTTTCATAATAATCATCAATAATGTTATATTTTTTCAAGTTGGTAGTAACACTAAGATTTTTCTCAATTGCGTAATGAAAGTATAATAATGTTTCGTTTTGATCTCAAATTATGTGTTATGGAAAATTAGCATCTACAGAATAAATCTATACCTCGTATGCATTTTTTTGAGGTTCATTAAAAAAAATTCACAAACCGTCATTTGTCTCGACTGGACTGCTTCAACCTCCTTAAATGATGCCATTGACACGAACCGCACTGATCTCAACCCTCAATCCGTGAACCTGGGTCGTTTTCGTCCTACCCAAAATCATTCTCTTCGCAGGTTGCTTAATATTCAATGGAAAAAAATACATTAAAAGTAAAAAAGAAAAGGAAAACTTTATTTTTCCTTGAGAAGCACGGCCTGAAAATCGATCATGAATTTTTTTCAGATTTTTTTCGTTGACAATTGTTGGTTTTGTAGTGCAAAAAGAAAAACGACCCAGGTTCACGGTATTGAGGTGCCTCAAAGAACTTCACGGATTGAGGGTTAAGAAAAAAAAAACTACACACGATGTCCAGATCACGGCCGAACCAAAGCGAATCGTGCCGCGTGCGGCGTACGATCTGTTTGGCAAGACTGAACGAAGCTTCGTGGAACTGCGAAATAGGGGGATCATTTGTTCGCGTTTTTACAGGGAAAAAATTATCATTCTCGAAGGCTACGACCACAAACACCTGAAATACCTCCGCGATGAGATGCAATACAGCGCCGTGGACAGTGACGCATTGTACAAGAGATGGAGTGGTCGTCAAATGATCGTGGTGCTGACGGTGTTCGGCCGGGAGCAAGACCTGGAAAATTCTTTCGACGGATTATCATTGCTGCGATAGGCACGTGAGATCCCACAAACCGTCGTACACCTTGTTATCATAAGAAACATGGCCAAATATGAGTTGTTGTTACCACCTGAGAAAGCGGCAATTTACCGACTGGTCAAGATGGCGATCAAGTGGACGATGGATCACAGTTATAGTTGCTGGCCAAACGTACCGCTGGTAAAAAAGAATCCTGCCAGCCCCGATTGTTGGTCGAGAATGACCCACACTCGGCATACACCGTTGGCGAAAAATAATAGCCGTCTGATGGATTTTGTAGGTTTCAGGTCAACGTAAACGTCACCGCGACACTATGATGTCGTGTATGGATCACGTATGTCGCGAGTTCGGAACCAACTGTATCAAATTCGCGAGGTAACAAAGCAGTCGACCTTGAGTGATTGTCCACAAGTGGCTTCTATTTGAACGGGCTCAGACAAGAAGTAACGTCTGTAAAGTGGAAGTTGCCATCATTAGGGCGAGTCAACTTCGCTTGGTTAGCGAGTGCCATGTATATTGTGTAATCTTCTCATGTACAGCAACAGCCAACTGGTCATTTTACGCAAAATAATTATTTGTCTGTTAACGACCTACAATACTCTATCATCGGCCCACTCACTAACTACAATATTCACTTTCATTTTGTGGATTCAAAAATCCATAAGAGGGTACATTACAGTGGCGTTTCTAAACTCCGCGGAGATTTAGAAAATTCATTCCAACCAAACTTATTGTGATATCACCTTTATTTTCCGCATGGTATTGGTATACATGTCAACAAAAGTACCTGTAACATAAAAAACATCTAATTACAGAAGTTATATTTATTATATATTGAGTCTGTCATTGATATTCACTAGATAAAATGTCAATGTCGAGCGACTCCGTCGATAAGGCAGATGTCCGGCAGAGCCCTTTAAAAAGGTTCGAATCGTAGTACCAGCGGTAGATGAGTGTCGGAGACCGACCGTCGATCAGAACGGAAAATGTAGCGTGACGCGTTTGGTCTACCGAAGATCAGTTCCAATCAACATAGGCTAAGGTGACAGCTGCGATTCGAGAACCAGAAGCTTGGCTCCCTGAAAACGCTGTGGTAATTTTCCGGGAGGGGCGCTACCGTCTCTTCATGCGCGGCTTCATCCCTTATAATCGGAGGGGTGGATCTTGGCGAAGCGTTTCATCGTTGCGCGCGGGGGTTCGTCGTCGAGGTGAAAGCTCTCTGGCCGACGTGGCTATCTTCTCCCAAGCCCCGTCTACGCTCCTCTTTGTTTTCCCTCGGTCGCGTACACGTAGTCGATCGTGGCGCTTTCGATCGTGACGAGAACTTTTTTTCCAGCTATGCCGCGGGGGTGGGAAGCCCGAACCCGAGGGGGTGGGGGATAAAGATCGGAGCAGGGTCGTAACGAGGGACAAGGGCTTAAAAGGGCGTAGGGGTGGGTGATAGTGGGGAAAAAGGCAAGCGACGTTGAGAGACGACTTGCTCCGTACCCACCCACCCACCCAAACACACACACACACTCGTATGAGTGAATGTGTCAGTATTGCATGCTAGAAACAAAGGGCTCAACTAATGACGTTTAACTAGGGAACCAAACGCTTAGGGCGCCCTTACGTTGCCAGGCACGTCAAGCATGGTCATATATTGATACATACTTATATATATATATGTATATATATGTGTGTGTATGTGTGTGGCTGTGTAAATATATACGTCGGACTAACGTAGGAAGGCGCCACGCCCGCCCCACCGCCAAACGTCGTTTTCCCAGGGGGTGCGGAGGAGCTCGGTAGAGAGGGTGCACACTCGGCGCAGTCGCTCGCGCTCGTTTTATGCAACCAGTCTTGCTTCGGAGCGGGCGACTCTCGTCCCCGGCCCTTGATAGGGAGGCGTGCTGCTGGTGAATTCTCACCGCGGTGACAAATCCACACACAAACATACACTCATAAACACACAGACGCACTCCCGCACCCCCCTCCCTTCACGTACAAGACGAAACACAAGCAAATATAGGAAGTGTGTGTCAAGCAATCGCGGATATTCGTGGGGAGATTGTCGAGAGGGTGGCCAGAGTGGTGGAGGTGCAGGTTAAGAACGAGATAAGATATCAGTGTGTACGGTGGTCCAGCCTCGAGCAAGTGCCGGCAATCACAACAGTGTGAGCGTAGCGAACGCGAAGGGCCAAGTGGAAAGGCGTGTGTGCGGTGAATGTAATTGTAGAATCGGCAACCACATCAGCTCTCAGAGACCACTAAACGTCCTCGTCTTCACTTCTGACCAACCTGCGGAACGCTTTGACGTACACGATCGTATCGCGTCCAACCTGAGAAGATCACTACGATCGTGATGTGATTGAAGCCAAAGAGGAAGATACGTTCACTCGCTGATGACGATCGCGCAAGACCGCGCTCGTGGATCGAGTTGCTCCGTGTCCTTGGTCAAACTACGTGTTCCTATTTGCCCCGACTGACCTTTTTCCCGGCAGTTCTCGTACGCGAGTGCGTAAACTTTCGGGTGTACGGTGATAATCGTGTTGCGCGTAGTTGGAAACTTACAGCCGGCGCGTGCCGTCGTTCAGCTCCTCCCACGACAACGGCCGCGAGCTCAGCGCGAAACAGTGGCCGTTTTTTTCCTGCCTCGTCCTCTGCCGCGAGTTGTCCAAGGGAGGAGAAATGACGCGCGACTAGGAACGGTGATTGCGAAGAGCCTGTAACGTCTCCTTTTCGTTTTGAATCCACGAGCGAGGTGGAGAGAGGGGTAAAGCTGGAAGTACACATTCGCTGGAAGTTCGCAGTGAAGAGAGTGATGTGTCGATAGGACAAGTGTCGTGTCATTGGCGAAGCTCTACCGCGGTCACCGCACACATTGATATCCAAGTGGTAACGATTCCTCGGCAGTGTGACGTTGACGGGTGCGGTGTACGGTGTCCGTCGCAGCAGATGCACACCACTCTCTAAGCTCGACATACCACACGCACACACACGGGAGACATATGATAACACGCGGTTGCACACACACACACGTACGCACACACAATTTTCGAAGAGTACAAGTGTAGGATTACGTCGAGGTTTCGTCGATCGGTGAACGTTATCGAAAGATATCGCAAGAGTTTTGTTGCGCGCGCGTGTGTATTCTCGTCCGTGACGCGAAGGTTAACTTCCGTGGCGCGAGACAACGGTTCCTCGGATCACGCCGCGCGGTTTCTACGTTACCGTCGTCATGCGTTGTTGGTAGCGTCGCCGCGCCGCCGACGACGTTCCTCCGTACTAGACGGGAAAAACTGCCGCCGCCCGCGGCCACTACTACCACCACCGAGCATCAACGCTTGCCTCGCGCGGCGAGAGTGCGACTCTCAATCACTTGCCTATAGAACCAACGCGGCGCACCTTAGATACGCAAAAGATCCGCGGGAAAGAATCTCCACCACTCTGCAGCTACCGTTCGGCGGGGGTATCCAACGGTTATTCCTATACCTCTGCACCGGGTGTTGCTGCTGTCGAAACGCACCGCTGTTCTCCTTTTTTTCTTCTCGCTAACTCCCGTCGGCTCTCGGCGGTGGCGGTGGGTCGGGGGGGTCCTTGAGGGACTCCACTCGTACACACGCACACACCATGGCGGACGACGAGGTTCTCTTCGATGATGTTTACGAGCTGTGCGAGATTATCGGCAAGTGAGTATGAAAGCGCGCGCTGCACACGCGGCGCGCTAAACCACCCCCCCCCCCCGCCCTCCATGATTACCCTCCTGCGAATGCGTGATAGAGACAGGATTGACGAAGCGGGAAAGAAACTGCGAGGCTGTGCAAAAGAGTGAGGCTTATTGTTTCGTAAGGCACTCGACCGTGTGATGCGCCAAGACGAGAGAGCTGGCGAAAGGAAACCTATAGTAGTCAGGCTAAGCCAAATGGAAAAAGAGAGAGGGAGCTATGTTTATTTCGCGCACTACGTCGTTTACACGCTCGAGGCGAGTTCGGCGAACGGCGAGGGATCGGGCAAAACCGTTAGAGCGAAGATGGAGGGGGCAGAGGAGTAGGGCGAAGACGAGAGAGATAAGTAGCGCTGCAGCCCGACGGTGATCACTGTAGCGAAGGAGATCGTCCGGCACTGCGAGGGGTTGGGTAGGGAAAGAGAGAGGGCACGCGATAGAATGTCTGCGACTCCCAAGAAGTTTAGCACGCGACGCGAACTTCCGCGAAGCTAGGACGGTGGGGAAAAGTCGCGGGAGTGGCGGCAGCGTGGAGTGGGGGTTACCTCGCGCCTGCGCGGACAGCGCTCACATGTACGAGACCGAGAAAAGTGCGGAGTAGGAGAAACGGAGAAAAAGCCGCCGGGAAGTGGAATACTCGATAACTAAAAACCGAAAAATAGTCAAAACAAACGGATATAAATGTCAAATTGCAGTTTAGCGCGAAACTATGACACGTTTTTTTTTTCGTTATTCTTGGCACAGCCATCTGCGGCTCATGTTCACTGGGAATATTCTTTGCCGCGAATTGCGAGATTTGAAAAATTCAGAGATGGATTTTTTTCCCGAGATTTATACTGTCCGGTACCTTTTTAGTTTACAAAACTCCAAGTTTGACTTGAGCATTTTAACATTGACACCAAGTTACTTGGGCATTGCATGATCGGTTTACGTGTATAGAATGACTCCGTGGCTCGTTAGGTCCGCAGAAAATGCAATACAGAAATTTGTATACCTTTATAGTCCTTTGGGTGGTCAGAAAACAAGGCTTTTACGAGCATTTTTTTCGAAAATACTAATAAAGCAATGAAAATCAGGTATGGCGCGCTCATTTTACATAATTGCATGAGGTCTAATCAATTTTTCATTTTCCAAAAAATACAAAATAGCGGCCCACTGGCCGGTAGAAAGAGAACGCCTATTTTAGGGCCCTCCACGGGCGGACTCATTGGTGACGCATGTGAGCACCTCAATCAATTTTCTTTTCATAAGCTACATGAGTTTTGTACATTCGGGACCATTTTTAAAATAGTCGCATTTTCTACAAAAAAGGCTTTAATGAGTATATAAAAAGCGTCATTGTTAGTCAATAGTAAAAATCGTGTGTACTTCGCTGGCAAATTTATCTATGAAGCTACAGTTGAAATTTGAAGTCAATCGTTTGAAAACTGTACGAACTACGAATCCGCCCGCTTTTGAAGATATGGTATTAAGAAAAACGCCTCTAAAGTATTGAAATTATTTTTCGTCGGACCATATTCTTGGGATGTTTATACCTATCGATCATAGAATTCTTGAAGTGTTCATACATCATTAAAGACAGTAAAAAAAACTATACATTCTTTTATTTTCGAGGGTACAGCAGGCCTTAATCACTTCTAAACATAACGAATCAATATGTTGTTCATTAAACAACGGCGTTCTACAAATACCGCCAATTGTCAGTATTTATCATATGGAGCATTGCGAATAGTGGCGAAAATATATCAATCAGTACGTTGTCAAAAACAAATCGTTTATATTGTTCTTTTTTTAGACTTGGTTTGTTCACCGTAACCGAAATAAATTTACTCGAATTTTATTCTTTGAATATTATTCCATTCACTCGCTTATTGTTTGAGTAATTTTTTTTTCAAATTTTATACGAATTCGAGTTTTTATTTGATTTTGTGTTTCATTTGAATTTGAAGTTTTGAATTTTGTCTTATAAATGATTTATTTCTTATAAATGTTTCATTCCAGAAGCTTTTATTACCATTATTGTTATTATTATCATTGCCTCCGTGTCATTATTATCATTATCGAATATTTGAGAAACTTTTACCTGTGGAATAGCTGTAAAAGGGATTCGGAAGAATTTCCGGAACGAAAAACCTGCTTTTATTTTTCGGAAATTGATTTTTGACGAAAATCCGAAGAGACGCCATTGGTTTGAGTGGGTCAGTAAAGGCATGCATGTGCTTCCGGTTTGTGTGTGGGCTAACAGGAGACCTGTGTGACCACGCGCTTGGCACCTTGCCAAATACCTTATTACCATCTCTCGAGCTACGTCAACTTTGCTGTAGCGTCGAATGTATTGGGAGTATTAGGGTTCCACTCAGCGCATTGTCGTCGTCCCCATCGTCGTCGTCGACGGTGTTACTATGAATATACGATGAATCTCAGGTTTTTCCTGTTTTTTCCCCTCATTTTTTTCTTTTTAGTTGACCCAATAACGCATCGTCGGTGGGTAATCGATCGATTTGTCAGAGAGGCTCGTTTGCTTAAAAAAAAGAACGGTAGATATCCCCGTACGAAAAGTGGCTGGTCGAGCATCGTTAGATCAAGGTTTCGTGACTTACTTTTTATCGTTGGATTTCGTTTTTTACTGTTCAGAATCGCAATATAGAATCTCCGTTAGTTTTAATTATGTTAGAGAATTGTCGTTTCTGTCTGTACATTCATTTTTAGGGGTCTGCAGTGAAAAGGAAAACCCTCGCAACTTTGTTATGTCCACCGTCTTCCACAATTTCAGTTTCTACAGTTACAAACCTGTATGCATGCAATTTTGCAAGTAGACGCTGTAGGTGGGAATTTCGATTACCGAGTAGCAAAATAAAAAAAAAAAACATTTTTAGCATTTTCCCCGTATATGTAAGATGGAGGCGAAATTTTTTCTCTTGCGCACCCCATTCAGTTGCCCATCGTAGGATTGGTAATTCAAAATAAAATTGACGTTCTGTTAACCAGTTTTTCTTTTTGCGCCCCGTTTGCGAAATATCAAGCTTCAAAGTGACGAGCAATTTACGCCCCCCCCCTGGACAAGGCAAGTTTGGTCAGGGCCGTACATAAAGTAAGGAATACCCGGTCACATTTCTGCGCGGGAAGTTTGAAGGGAAGAATATTTCAATGAAGTTTTCAGGGAATATAGCCAAAAGGTGATACCATCGAATAAAAATATTTTCGGAAAATGCAATTTTTTTATCCACCTAGGCAGATGTCACCCGTTAATGATAAATTGTGTACCGAAAAGACAAAGTGAGACTTTTACGCCGAGCGCGATATTTTCAGTACGGGTCGTAGACGGGCGCGCCCGGCGAAGACGTACCGAAAACATTGCGCGAGGCTCCTGTCTCCATCGTGTGCACGAGTATTTACATAACAAAACCATGTTTCCCGAGCTTTTGTCTTGTCAGATACATAAGGCTGCAAGCACGTGCAGGTGCAGGGGAAGGGGGCCCAAAGCGGACACGTGCCATAATATGTCAAAATACGTTTACTGAATGTTAAAAATGTTTAAATATGTTCAGAATGTTAAATGATGTTAAAAATATTAAAATATGTTACTCGTTGGATTGGCTCAAGATAGACTAGCAGTCACGGGAGATTGGGGGGAGTAGAGGTTTTAAGAATTTAGTAATACCGAATAGTATTAAGGACCTAGAGATAAGCGTGAAAAGTGTACGAAACTGGCGAGGGAAATGTAAAAAGCGTAAAGCAATATACAAGAGGAAGTGAAAGACAATACAATACAATATTAAAACGTGTTTACTGAATGTTAAGAAGAAACCTAGAAAAAAATAAAGTTTATCAAATGTTGAAAAAAATCGACCCAAATCGAATGCCAAAAAAATTAAGTTTACTGACTGTTAAGAAAAAAGAGGTAAAGTTTTTGTTCGTTTACGATAATAATAATGATCTGTGTGCAATAAAATTTGTGAGTACATTCATCGTTATTTCCCCACGATTCCCTATTTTATTTTTATTTATGCCTAATCTCCCCCTGGGCAATGCGGGCATTCGTTAAAGTTTTCGAATTGGTTTCATTCTTTGTATTTTGAAGATTTATTGGAAATGTGGGAATATACTGTTAAAGTACGATAAATTTAGAACCCGATAGCAAAAAAATGTTTGTATGTGACATTTTATAACGGTTTTTTTTTAATTTCCTTTAGAGTGTTGTCTTTGGGCCCCCTTCCCCTACTGCATAGGGAAGCTGTATCGCCTCGTCAATAAAACATCGAATATCGAACGAACAAAAAATACCCAAAAACCCGAAAAATGAGAATATCTGCAAGAGCTTTCAAGCGATTGGAAATGGTAAAGAGTACGAAAAATGACTGAAAAAATCTTGATTTTGAAGCTTGCATCTTTTGAATGCAACGAAAGTTCTGTTTTTATTTTTATATTTTCTCATTCTCATTATCATCCAAAATCTTTTCTTACGTATTTAGGCTGAATGTCTAGTAAAGTGCTTTTGGAGGCTTCGGGGTTTCTGAACTTTCGTTGCGTTCCAATGATGCAAACTTCAATATAAAAAAAATCGCCTTTCCCACATCCACGTTCCCCACCTCTTCCGAAACGGATTCGGTCGATAAGTATGTTTTAATTTTATGGTTCGCGAACTGTCAGAGCTGCGTAAAAATGTTGTCATTTTGTCAGTATTGAGTTTTCATCAAGTTCGGTAAAAATATTCGACGATTGACTTGTACGAACCGGAACTGTCAATAAGTTAGCTGAATCCTTTCAGCTGTCCGCACGTCGACAAATCTCTTTGAACTTTCGCGACCGTTTACACGAAATAGCAAAAAGCGAATACGTCCGCGTGGCTTTGCCTCTGTTCAGCATTCATTTTCAAACCGTCCTGCTGTGCAATGGGCGCCTTTGTACACCTCGAGCACCTCGCTTTCAATTTTTCAGTCCGAATAAGCATTTTCGCCAAGTTCATTATTGAAAGTATCCCTTGATATCGCTGAAGAGTCGAAGTACACTTTGCGAGCTCTGCGCACCGAATTGTTGATTTTATTTGAATTTAACAATTTGTATAAAAAATGTCCCCACTACGCACACCCGACTATGATGTCGAATGAAAAAAAAAATAATAATTCCGTAAAGATTGCCAATTAATTGTTTTTTTTTTCGAACGATATTTCACAAACGCCAATAATTGTGAGAAATTTTTTCGAATTGTCAAATAGATGGAATCTTGTCAAATGTGAAAAAAAAAACGTTCCGTCTGTTTTTTTTTTCGTCACCAATCATTCCACAGTTATTGAAATTATTTTAATGAAAAATTGTCACGAAAATTGCCATTTTCGTAAATTGTTTTAGATTTTTAATTCAAACGTATGCGAAAATGGAAAACGGAAGGGCGGGGAGGTCGGAAGGACCTAAACAAACTGCAAGACTTTCCAAACCACTTGACAGACCACTTTCCAAAAGTAAATTTCGTTCTACTCTTCCATGGATTTTCTAAAGTATCCGAAATTCCCACATTCGTTTTTAAATGTCTACATTTCGTTTGAAAGATTTGCGTAACTTTGGTCTCGCACTCCGAGTCCCAATTCGGAGAATAATAACAAATTTACGCGAACAATATTTTCCGGGATGAATGAGGGTTGTTTCGAGACAAGGGGCTGCTAATTTTTTGCCCGGCGTCTAGCGTTTTTTCGACCCTACGAGGGGTGGCCGGCCCACGAGCTTTTCGTGACCGCACGGTGACCTGGAGAGCACGTGGTCTAAATTATTCATTGGAGCCTGGCATTGTATAATATTTTTTTGGAGGGGACCACCCGAGCGATACGTAAATCCATTCTTTTCTCGAATTATACTTGGTACGTATACAAAAGTCTCCAGGTCTTCGGGAAAAAATCGATTGAATGTAAGTAAATTATAATCTACGAACTCA
This sequence comes from Ophion costatus, assembly GCA_951751655.1. Lineage (NCBI taxonomy): Eukaryota > Metazoa > Arthropoda > Insecta > Hymenoptera > Ichneumonidae > Ophion > Ophion costatus. The sequence goes on from OX632361.1 coordinate 38,699,668, forward strand.
AAAACCTGGAGAATTCCTTAGGATGCTAAATGTATGGCACTTTGCAAATTGTGCGTTTCCAATCATGAAGAATTATTAAGGAGTCTTCTCACTTTAGACGCTAAAAAAAGCTATTTTCATTAATTTTTTTGATCGGTTTATATTATAGATATTGATATAAAAGTTGTTACACTCAATAAATACACTTTCGAAATACATTTAAAAAAATGTTTAATGTATTTATGTAACCCAACCAAACTTTAAACGCGTTTTTCTCGAAACAACGTTTTTCGACGGCTGGTTGATAAAATCTTCGAAACTACTGAACCGATCCTTGTGAAATTTTAACCATATATTCTTTACAACTATAGCTGTAGCGCATATGAAGGATTTTTTTTTATTTTGATTTTTTTTGCCGAAATCGGTGAAAAAAGTTTTTTTTGTCCTTTTTTGAAAAATGTTCGCCTTTTTGTTATTTTTGCATATATCAAAAATCGTATGATATGCGCTATTGCCATTAACATACTGAATCCAACACCGTTTGATTTTTTTTGTTTCGGATTTCCGAGATGTCATCAACATCGCAGACTTACAATTTTTTTAGGACATTTTCCTAACTACTATTTTCGTCTATAAATAGTGAGTCGAATAAATCATTTTTCAAATGTATTTCGAAAGTGTAGTTATTGAGCGTAACAACTTTTATATCAATATCTATAATATAAACCTATCAAAAAATGAAAATGGCCTTTTTTAGCGTCTATAGTGAGAAGGCCCCGTAAGGGAGGTGACCACTGTGACGGGTCGAAAAAACGGTCGGTTTTTCGATTTTTTTTATTCACTAGATCATTTATTTGAGTTTGGAAAAAAGGCATCTTATTAAGCTACATGGAACTTATTCCGTTTAATTTTACGTTTAAAAAAAATAAAAATTTAACAACGATGTTGAGCCTTTGTGTAAAAAATGTGTTCCAATGGCCGACTCGATAACTTATATAGAATGGTTGGTCTGAAAAATAAAAATTCTATAATCGATATAAATTCAGTACTCGTTGTACGTAACCGTTTTTCGAAAAAAAAAATAACAAAACGGCGGGTGTTAAAAAAAGTTAAATTTTTTACCTATTTTTAGGGTTTTGAAAAATACTAAATTTCAAAAACAAGAGAAAACGGCTGCGTACAACGATAGCTACTGCAATAACGGAAATTTCGTTTTTTTTAATTTTTAAATCGGTCAATCACAGCTAAAGTTATGACCAGGTTGAGAAAAGTCGTTTCAAGAAATACGCGATTGATAGTTTTAGTGTAAAATCGTTGCGCTCCCTGGTCTCCTTAAATCTTCTGTAAATTAGTCAATTTTCAATATTTTACCTCGAATGTAATTAATGTTAATGCGTCGTTAAACCACCATGGCAACTATTTGTTGGCAATTAACGTTAATTGGTTCTCAATCACCATGGTGATTAGGTGTTTGTAATTAAGTTAATTAGTTCTAAATGATCCTGATGATAGTTCGTTCGTAATTAATGTTAATTAGTTCGTAATTATAATAACGGTCATTTGTTATCATCATGTGTCCGTACTTCATGTCGATCGGCTCATCATTACCGTTTCGTTTGTTCATAATTACCACTACAATTATTTTCTCTTGATTAATGCTTTTTCATGATAATGGCGACGATCGTTTGCTCGTGATTAACGTTATCTTGTTCGTAATTAGTGACATTTTTTTCGTCATTAATATCAGTTCATAATGAATGTTAATTGATTCATAATCAATCTTAAATTTAGACACCAGTAATGTCAATTTGCTCCTGATTAACTTTGAACTTGTTGATGATCACCGTGGCGATTATTTTTTCATGTGCTAATTCGTTCCTAATGCTGCTAATGTTTTTATGTTCTAATTCGTTGCTAATGCCAATTCGGTCATTATTATTGTTACGATGAATAAGTTAATAACTTTTATTCACTTGTCAGTACAGTTACAGGTTAATTTATAACCTAAACAAACCTATCGTGTTATCCTCTTTTATTTCATTCTTATTGCAGTAAAATTTGAAGAATTTCGAAGGGGAATTTTTGGCCTAAATTCTATGAAACATTTTTTTTTTAAATTCTGTCGTAAAATGATTTTTTTTTCTTCAGGAAACGTATTCTGCCCCTGTAGTTTATTATTTTCGATCGTTCAGCATTAATTTTCAAAATCCGACCTGTAGGCAGACTGCATTTTCTCAAATATCAATAATTTTCCACCACACGTATTTGTTTTTATTCCAAAGACCATATCGTCTCAATTTGTTCGAATTTTTTAATATTTAGTTTTATATTTTTTTAGTAGTTTTGTATTATTTTTCTATTATTATATTTTTTCCATTATATTTTTTATTTCAAACACCATATCGTCTCAATTTGTTCGATTTTTTAATATTTAGTCTCATATTTTTTTAGTAGTTTTATATTATTATATTTTTTTAGTAGTATTATAGTTTTATATTGAGATTTTTTTATGGGTCCTGGATTGGTGAAAAATGGGTCTTTCGTTGTTCGTTTCCTGAGCTATCGATCACGTGTAATACGTGTCACGGTGGGAAAAGGGATAAATCCTGATGAACAATCTCGAGGAGGAACACGCGGTGTTTCGTTGCTCGATACGTCTCCGCGCTGCTCCGTCTATTTCTCGCGTCACAAACGGCTCTGCTTTCGGGCTGTGGTTTGAACTGAGCCATTGAAGTGGCCATCAGCCTCCGGAATTTCTCTCTCGCTTAATCTGTTCAAGTGATCCTGAATAGTTGACCTTGTTTATCGCTCGAATCGGATTCGAGAGCTCCGGATAGCATTGCCGATCATTCTTGCGATATCTCGTCGATGTACAGGAGTCTGCAGAAATCGTATGGCGCCTGGGTGACCTACGAAAATTGTCACTCCTTAATTTTACGAAATAAACTTTCTCAGATGGTGCTGAAGTTTGACGAAAAGCAACGAACATTCTTTTCTGCCTTTTCCGTCTTTTCATTATCATATCAAACATTTTTATGTACATTTCAATCGCAAATTTCCGAGGAAACGTCTCAAAAAATGGTTCAATGTTTTTCGTGCCTAAAATCGTCCGAAAGAAATTCGAAGTAGTCAAATTGAACCATTTTCGTTCCACTCGAACGATGCAAAGTTCAATCTCGTTATCTCAGTTCGAAAAGATTTTCGTACGTTCCATGAAGATTTTTTTTTCTTTCTATTTTTACTGCTCCCGCGCGAGCCCTCACGAACGTTTACGATTCCGTCCCTTTCATCTTTGGCCCGAACTTTTCGCTTCTCTATTTCCACTTCCTCAGCGGAGCTTCCGTCCGAGCATAGCCCACACCCATGGGGTCATTACCCTCGGTATATTCCTGTTCATGTGTATTCCCATTTTTTTATACTGAAGTATTTTGCGCAACTCCGATAATTTTGGCCTTTTTTTGCCCTCGTTCCCGTACACGGAAATCGTTTCAACGGCCACGGCGAATAGGGGACGGAGCTGTATTTCCTCGGGAATGGCGCGTCAACGTCGACTCTGATTTCATTCTCGTTCCGCCTAGAAATTCTGGATGGTATATATCCATAGGATACCAGAGACTGGGAGGAGCCGAAATACTCCGAGCTGTTGAGTGCGTTCTCGATGCTCGCAATCTTGTTCAGTTGCATCCGATGCCATGTATCCAAGGAAAAACGTATTTGCCTTCAGGAAATTGCACGTAACCCTGGCGCGTTTTTTACTTCTCGCGACGGAAGGACGAAATTTTCATTGCTCTTCCTTTTTCTTCCGGCAGTCTTGCGTTGGAAATTGGATTGTACGTTTTTTGGGCGTCATCCAAATTCGCATCCAGCTTGGTGGAATTGACAGATGGATTGGGGAAGAACTTATCATTGTTTGAAAATTTGTCAGCTCGTTGAAAAAGTGAGTCTGCGGGCTCGGATGAAATTCGCGAATACGATCGACCGCATTCAATTTGGGATCGTTGCGACTGAAATTACAATTAAAAGTTACTAGAAATAACCACAAGATGTAACTGAAAACTCCGACGAGAAATTACTAGAAATTACCACGAGAAGTTACTAGAAATTACCACGAGGTGTCACTAGAAATTACCACGAGATGTCACTAGAAATTACCACGAGATGTCATTAGAAATTACCACGAGATGTCACTAGAAATTACCACGAGATGTCACTAGAAATTACCAGGAAAGTTACCAGAAATCATCACGAAAAGTTGCCAGAAATTACCACGAAAAGTCACTAGAAATATACCAGGCGCTGGTACTAGAAAATACCACGAGACTTTACTCGAAATTACCACGAGAAGTTACTAGAAATTACCACGAGTAGTTACTAGACATTACCACGAGCAGTTACTAGAAATTACCACGAAAAGTTGCTAGAAATTACTACTAGAAGTTACTAGAGATTGCCACGAGAAGTGACTAGAAATAACCACGAGAAGTTACTAGAAAGAACCACAAGAACTTACTGGAAGTCACGAGAAGTGACTGGATATTACGACAAGGAGTTACTCGAAATTACCACGAGAAGTTACTGGAAATCGCGACGAGAAGTTACTAGCAATCGCCGCCAGACATAATTAGAAATCACTACTAAAACCTAAATTAGTATTAGTACTAAATTAGTACTAAATTACTAAATCACGAAAAGTTACTAAAACTAGTATTAAATTAGTACTAGTAAATTAGTAAAACCTTAATCACTCCTAATTAGAAATTACTAAAAAAAACCTAAAAAAACTAAAGAATCACAACTACAAGCCACTAATAATCACGACTGGAAGTTACTAGAAACCAACACTAACGTTACTATAAACCACAATTAGAAATTCCTCTATGTCGCCACTAAAAGTTGCTATACATCAGTACTGGTAGTTACCAGAAATCGATACCGGTAGTTACCAAAAATCACCATCACCAATAGTCACTAAGATTTACGAGATGTCACCATTAGAAGTTACTGGAAATCGCAAATAGAAGTGAAGTAAAATCATTACTTCACGTTACTGGATATCATCTGTACAAGTCACTAGGAATTGCAACTAGAACTTACTAGAAATCACTACAAGACGTAACGTGAAATTAAATTTTCAGTAACTCATTATTCCCAAAAATGGAATTTCTAGTACCTTCTTGTTACTAGAAGTGCAAGTTCTAGTATTTTCCTGTGACTAGATGGCCAATTTTCAGTAACTTCCTGTAACCCGAAGTGGGACCTCTGGTAACGTTTTTTTTTTACTAGAAGTGTAATTCCGAACAACTTCTTGTCACTAGGAGTGCAGTATCCAGTAACTTCTTGCTACTGGAAGTGCATTATCTCGTAACGTTTTGTCACCAGCAGTGCAGTTGCTGGTAACTTCTTGTCACTACCAGTGCAATTTCCAGTAACCTGTTATCAAATATGGAACTTCTAGTAATTTATCGTGAGTAGGGGTAGAATTTCTGGTAACATTTTTTTCACAGGGAATAATAGTCAGGTATAATAACCAGAAGCGAATATCCCCTATATTCCCGTGGAAAACATACCAAACCTCTTTTTCTAAAAAATGTCAACGTTTTCTGAAAGGAAAAAAAATGCATACATGAGTGCTTCGAAAATTCGTGCATAAGGCATGTCTCGTAGGCGAAGCGACGCGGTCGTGCAAACGAGCGCCGCTGAATGTGCCCGGTCCGTCGTCACCTCGAACGAGGACGAATTGATGCCAACGGTATTGCATATGCGTCGCGCGTATAAATATTTACGAAACTATTGAAAACGATCGTTTCGTACAGGCGCCTAGATGCGATTGAAATACTACGGGGGTGACGGAAGAAAAAGGAGGATTCGAATTGAAATTCATCGAGACCGAAAAGTGTGACGGGCGTGCAGGAGTTTGGGAATTTGGGTATCGTGCATATTTATTCACCTCGCTCGATCGTAGGGAAAAGCGTATCTCCGGGGTACCCGCATTCTGTGCTTTATATACAGGGACAGGCACATCAAGTGTTACAGAGAAATAGCACTCAAATTATTGATCATATCCAAAAATGTTTCAGAACCTACGTCAAGGTCTACTTCACTTTTTTAAATGGAAGCATGTATTTTTTTTCGATTACATTTTTACCGATTTTAAGACGAATTCAGCGACCTACAACACAAGGGCATTCTAGTCACGCAAAGTCATCGAAAAACATACATGGCTCCATTAAAAAAGTGGAGTTGACCTTGACATAGCTTCAGCGGCTCCACCGATAAGAAAATAGGGTGGTCCAGTATGACGGCCTTCTCGAACACTGAAGTTTTGTCTGAAACATTTTTGGATATGATCAATAGTTTGAGTGCTATTGCTCTGTAACACTTTATGTGCCTCACCCTGTGTGTATATATATATATATATATATATATATATATATATATATGTGCGCGTATATAATTGTCCCAGGCTCCTGTGCAGTACAAATCGCCATTCGGATGCAACCAAAATGTAACACTTCGCTGGTTATTTTGTTTTTATGCTACAAGAAATTATAGTGCAGGCGAGATTTATTTTTTGGCGGAAATTCTGAATTTCGATAACCTTAAGCGACCACTAAATATTCATTGGCCGGCTAGAGCTTTGGTGAGGTTAATTTAAAAATTATAAAGCGTAAAATTCATGGGTAAGAAATAGACGAGAAGAAAAATCTAGGTTTTAATAACAATTTGGATTTTTGAGAGACTTCAGCGACTTTTAAATATTTTTTGACCACTTGTAGCTACCGTGACAATATTTTTTCTGTCAAAAGTATAATCGAATGGTGAGAAAAAGGAAAAAATAGAGCTCAAATTGGTGCCACCCTGATATATATATATATATATATATATATATATATATATTGTATATTCACCCTTATATATTTATATATAACCTCTATATATATATATAAATTTGAGCACAATCGTTTTCCTTTTTCGAGCAGAAATTTTGGACAGGCCTTCCTTTTAATATTTTAAGACAACCCCTAAAGGGATTTTAGGGTTTAGGGGTGGGAAAAGAAATTTCTCGTATCAAGGATTTTTTTTTATTTGAAAGAAAGGTGTCAAGAAAAAAAGACTTCCGGAAGAGGCGCGATCGAAGACAGCCGTGAGCGAGGGGTAAAAAAAGGGAGTAGATTAATAAACGATATCGCTAACGAATTCATTTGCGACTAATTCACAATTATTGTCGATTTTGTCTGTTAAAAATAACTTCAACCTATTAACCTCTTCGTTGGCAGAGAGCATTCGACAAAAAGTGCCCAAAATCTGAACTCAAAATTCAGGAATTTACAATGACGAACAAATATGGCGAATGAAAATACAAATAATACCGATTGATTTACATGAAACTCGGTACTCGAGCTTCATATATTTTCACCTATTTATTGTATTGTGCTCAATGTTATTGAATTCACCATGAAAAATTCCTTCATTTTGAGTTCAGCATGACACTCAGCGTCCCCAAAAACCCAGAGTACCAAGATTTATCCAAATCGAGCTTTTTTTGCACTTTCGTCCGCCATATTGGATCCGCCATTAAACATTTTTGAATTTTGTGTTCAGATTCGTAATAAACGACCCCGAAAATCCCAGAGTACCAATTTTTATCAAAATCGAGTAAAATTTTCAATTTCGGTCCGCTCTTATAGCGCCGCCATTTTGAATTTTCAAATTTAAAGTTCAGATTCATAATAGGCGACCTCAAAAATCCCGGAGTACGAATTTTCATCTAAATCGAGTAAAGTTTTTGATTTTTGTCCGCCATTTTGAAATTCCAAATTTTGACTTCAAATTTGGATTCAGCGAGCCCAAGAACCCCCGAGTGAGGCTCCGATTTCAAATCAGAGCAAGTTAAATAGGGAAATAACGGTTGACGAACTATTGCGTCAATGCCAACGAAGGGGTTAACCCTTCCTTGACACACTCCGTCATTATGACCCAGACAAATTTGAAATAAAGTTTTCAATCATTTTTTTATATCAATTCAATTTTATACATACCGACTTTTAATTATGCAGACATATTAAGAAATGTTTAAACTGTAACCCGATTTTTTTTCAATAAAAACCCACCGAAGGGTTGTTAAGGCCAGGTGGATGAATTACTACCCGGGTCAAATTGACCCAGTGTGTTAAACACGTGGCCAAAATGTGTCAAGCAAGGGTTAAAAAAAAGATCAACGGGACTCTCACTCTTCAGTCTTATACACAGGCTTTGGAGGACTTCCAGTTTCGAAATGACGGTGAAGTTTGCATCGTAGGGATACAACGAAAATGATTTTTTTTCAATTTGCAAATTCCCTTTGGCAGATTTGAGCTACAAAAATGATTCAAACATTCTTACAAGTCTCATTGAGCGATGTGCAGAGTATGATTTTGTATAATAATGAAAATAATGAATTGAAAATCATTTTATCCTTCTGGTCCATCTCGTCTTCCTGCACTCTTGTTAATAACTCATTTGCTCCGATGACATTTCTCGTTGTTTTCGGAGCACAAATTTTGGAAAGTTGCCAACAGTAATGTGCGAGATAGACGAGAATAGCATATAATGGATATTCAATATCGTAATACCTAACTTCGTCTTACACAGCTGGCAAGACTTTAACGCGCGTCGATGCTGAAGTATCGAGCCTGCGGATATTGCACACTGCAAAAAAAAAAGAAAAAAAATACCCGGGCCGTCTAAGCCGTCATTGGGAGATGCCAATGAATTATTTATTGAAAAAATGGAATATCACGGTATCTGGAGAATTTTTTTTCCATCGAGCAATTCCGATGATCCAAGGGGTTTTTCCTCTACCTGACTCGCCGCGTTTTGCCGGTTTTTTAAAAATCAACATCGAAAAACATCGAAGAGATACGGAGTAAGGTTCCGGGGGGTGGCGCCGATCGAGCTGAAATTTTGCACAAACCTTCTCTTTGATATTTTAAAGATGTTGAGTCCCTATGAAACATGTTAATGCCAATTGTTCAATAAATAGCTTCTTAATCGTCATTAAATTTTTACACGATCTCCTGAATACTTCATGTAAAAACATACCAAATTTTCAGAGTTCTATCATCATTACTTCAACCTCCTTAAGGGTTGAAATAAAAAATGACAAGAAAATTCTGAAAATTGGGTATGTTTTTGTATGAAGTATTTAAGAGATCGTGTTAAAATTTCACGACGATTAGGAAGCTCGTTATTAAAGAATTAACATTTTGTTAAGAACAATTTTTAACAGAAATAAAAAAAAAATTATTAATAAACTTCGTTTTGTTTCCGTTGCTTTCAGTATATTGTAGATATTATAAAATTGAGAGGTCAAAAAAAAAACTTATTGCAAAGTTACATCAGTTTTCATAAAACAACATTTAATTTCTGAATCTTAATTGTTCAATAACGAGCTTCCTAATCGTCGTGAAATTTTTACACGACCTCTGAAATACTTCATACAAAAACATACCAAATTTTCAGAATTTTATCATCATTTGCGATTTGGGACTCAACATCCTTAAGACAACCCCCAAATTGATTTTTGGCGTCGCGCAATCGATTTTGGGTTTGCCTTTGTATGGGTGTGTTCAGGTATTGTTGTTTGGATAAATCGGAGAGCGCGATATATATATATATATATATATAAGGGAACCCTTAAAAAAAACTTTAAAATTCAATATGTCAAAAATTATTGGGAGTCGCCAAAAATCTCTTTAGGGGTTGTCGTGTAATATTAAGAGGAAGGTTTGTGCAGGTTCAAGGTGCGAGGTTAAACTCGATCGGGGAGGGGGGGGGGGGTCGGAACCTTATCCGAGATACGTTTGGAAAAAAATCGAGGATTGGAGAACAGAATATTTTTTATTATGGACCGGAAACCGGAAGTCTCGGACGTGAAACATTGCGGAAATGTGACAGTGGTGGAATTCGTGCCTACAGTATATTAAGAGAATTTCCCGTTGGTTGACGCATCGAGCTTCGATTTATCGACGCGCTGCCATTATCCAACGAACCGCGTGATCCGATTGTGCCCGTGTAGAGAATGGACCGCGCGACGACAATGATCGATCCTCGTCGTTTCGTTGATGCGCGCAACGGAGTTGGCCAGGAAGTTCCGATTTCTTGTTCTTCTGCTTTTTGGTTTTTTTTTCGTTTTTTTTCTATTCTGTGAGCGGGGAGTCGTTGACTCGCTCGCCAAATCTTCCGATAATTCGGCCCAAGGATAATAATCGGCAGCACGTATAAATATTTGAAAGACGGATAACTCCGACGAATTTGGGCGAAAATAACTTCCAGGAACAAGAGTATGTGGAGAAATAACTTTGTTTTTATTCCTCGATAGGGCAAGGTAGATGTAATGTTTTTTTTTTACATTAATTCGGGTTATTGTTTCAATTTTTCAAATAAATTTCTTGTTCTTTAAAAATCTGCGTGTTGATGCTGCGCTTATGTTTTTCAATAAAATATTGTTATGTCTTATACTAGAAGTTCATACTGAATAAACTGAGAGAAAATAATTTGCGGAAATATACATTTTTTTTATAATTTTTTTTTCAAATATATATATTTAATTTAGTATTACATTTTTTTTCGGATTTTGGTTGGGGTTGTTTGGGATATAATTTTTAGCTTGTAATAAATGCGTTGCTTATAATAAATCTGCATGTTTATCGTGCGCTTGCGTTTTTCGAAAGTAGCATTTATTATAGGTTTTTTTGTTGGGAGCGTTTTTCGCAAAAGTTATTTTGTCAAAGTTGCAAAAAGATTATTTCAAAATGTCGTAGAAGTGAGGAAAACAGATCGCGAATCGCAAACCTGCATATCGTTTTCTAATCATTTTACTGGATTGTAATTCCACCATTTCACATTCATCTTCACCCAGCAACCATTTCATGTTATTAGTCTTCACCCAGCGAAGTGTCCCGTCCCCCATTCTTGTCACCCTTTGGATTGAAAATCCGAAATAATTCACGTGAATAGCACTCCATGAGTGTTTCAAAGTAAATTTATTGTGGTAGCTGTAAAATAATGAATTTAGAAAAAAATCGGTTGTTTACAAAATTCCACCTGTTATATTTTCGACATTGTTTAAAAAATCTCAGGCTTTAAGTATCGATTATTATCGACGAATGACGTTGTCCAGGAAACGTCAGATTAATTCGCAAGTCTCGATGATATTAACGGGTCATACCTTGCTGTCACAGACGAAACCAGTTTATTTTTAGTTTTTTAAAATAGAATATCGTGATGATAAATTTCTACAGAAACTATGGATTCGGAAAAGTATGATCCAAAGAAGAATCTGAAATATTTTTCTGTCCAATTATTTAATTAACATCGATTCACAGCCGTCTTTTGCGGTGAGCAATGCCCTTTCGAAAATAAAAAAATCATAAAAAATGAAATTCAAAAAAAATCGCGCGTGTTCAAAGTGAGTCTCGATTTTTGCGAAAAAAATGGGCATTTTTCGTCCATCAAATCGAAAGTACACATCGGAAAAAAAATCTTTCGATCAAATACTGTACGATTCCATGTCGAAAAACCCCCAAAATTTCAAAAAAATCGGTGCAGTAGTTTTCGAGATATTTCGCTCGCCGACTTTGAAAACGTAGCTACTTTCGAGAAAAGACGTGTTCAAAGCTTCGAACGACGCTGCGAGCGTCCCGACGGGCGTCAACATACCAGCCCCCAAATCTGTCAATTTTTAATTCAATCACCTCGAAATATTCAGGAAACATTTATAAGCTGTCATACTGTCAAAATCCACTGGTTTTGAGAAAAGTAATTTTTCGACTTTTACAACCATGCGTACCCCCTTAATGAAGTATCAATCAATTCTACGCTACAATGTTGTACCTGAGAAGTCTCGGAAGCTTTTTTCTCCACAAAATTCGATGTTCCAAAATATCATCCACCAAATCCGTTGGCTGTTCCATTCCCGTGCGAAAATTCTTCGCCTCGAGCACGTGCCACATAGGCAACTATTTTTCGCCGACTTTTGTCCCAAGGAAAGAGGAAAGACTACAGGGGAAGAAAAAGGGGACTGATTGAAGAGGCGCAGGCGAAATAAAATACAAAGAAAAAAGAAAGCGAAGAAGGCCCTAGTCCAAAACGAGAGATGCCGAAGAGCAAGGCATGCCTAGGAAAAGCACAGCCCTTTCGCTTTGACGGTGTGCAGGGTTTGAGCTTTCAAGGCGTACTTTTGCGCGCGCTCAAGCGAACATCAAAAGCTCACGGCAAAGCTCGGAAAAAAAAGTACCGTATCCCTGCCGTGGCTTCGGCAGATGGATGATTACGGAAGAAAAAGAAAAATGGAATAAAAACGAAGGTGCCTCCGATGTGGATCAGTCGTACGTCTCGCGTTGAAAGCGCCTAACTGTACGCAACGTCTGTGGACGACTCGTTGAGAAGACGTACATACGTTTTTAGACAGAGAGCGAGGGAAAAAGAGAAACAGACAGACAGAGAGACGTGCTGTCTCGTCCAGGCTTCCTTCTGGTTATGGGTCTCGAGCCGGAACGTCGTCAACTTCTGTCCGACTGGAAAAGACCAAACGTCATGCCTACACGGACACGAAACGTTTAATTATACGAGGGGGGCTATAAACTATACGCGCTCCTGGCTAACGGCGAATAAACTCGTGTCGTTCCGAACAGTCGTTTGAAAACAAATGGTTCTGACGTTTGCATCGTTGGAACGCAACGAAAGTTTATTCCCCATTTTTTTTAATCATTATAGAAGATTTTTCAGAAATTGATTTATATTGTAGATCGCTAAATGAATAGCCAAGAGAGTGGTCGAAGGATTTTCGTAGGCAAGACCTGCAGTGGAGATTGAAGGAATTCAGAAATATGAATTTTTGCTGCACTCCAACGATGCAAGCTTCAGCCTCATGAAAAAAAAAAGTCAAACGAGGGATAATTTTGCTTCGCGAGATTGAAGCTTGCATCGTTGCAGTGCAGTGGAAATGCATTTTTTCACTCCGTCAATATTCCAACAGATTTTTCGTACGAACATGACCGAACCATTTTTTGAGGGGCTTCTTTGGAGACCTGCGATCGAAATGTGAAGAGATACATTGAGAGTAATGATAAAAATGAAGTTTCGTTGCATTCCAACGATGCAAACTTTGGGAGGATATTTTTTGCGATCGGATTAGGAGAGTTTTGCGGGAGTCAGAATTCGTCCGGGGGACCTGAACAAACTTCGACGGTATTTTTCTTGCGATCTTTTTGTTCAAGGGAGTTTCGCGGAATGAGGATTTGTTAACGGCTTGTATACCTTTGGTTCGTCGAAACACTAAGCTTTTTGGGCTTTTTTTGAAAATACTAACAAACCAATCAAAATAAAGTTTCGAGAGTTTATCATATTTACATTTGCAATTACATATCTGCAGGAAGTCAAATCAATTTTTTATTTTCCAAAAAGTGCAAAATAGCGGTTCAGCGGCCGGTAGAAACAGACCACTTTTTTTGGGCACTCCACGGGCGGCCTTCACGTGTGGACAAGAAATAAAAATTTGGCGTAATCTACATGAGTTTTGCTAGAGAAGTACACACAATTATTGCAAAATATTACTTTTTGCAAGTTTGGCAACATTTTGGAGAAAAAGGTCGTACTTTTTACTAAAAAACGGCTTCAAACTGTTTATAAAAATTGTAATTGTAAATCGATCTTAAAAATCCTGTGTACTTCGCTAGAAAATCTATCTAAGGAACTACAGTTGAAATTTGAAGTCAATCGGTTGAAAATTGGAGGAGCTAAGAGTCCGCTCGGTTTTAACAGTAGAGTTTCATGAAAAAGGCGTTTAATATTTCAAAACTATTTTTCTTCGGACCATATAATTCTTGGGATGTTTATACACAGAGGCGTAGCCAGAACTTGCTTCAGGAGGGAAGGGGGGGGGGGCAAAAGCGAGAAAAATCGATATGAAGTACTTATTAAATAATTTTTCTAAAAATTGTGATCGACTTCAATCATGTCGAAACCGTATGGCGTACCTGGGAAATTTCCACGGGCGCTTCGCTCATCTGCAGCCTTCCCTATCCTGGTATAGCAGCTCTGACCTAATATCGTTGGCCGTTAAAATGTAAACTTTGGCAATCCTTACATTAAAATAATAAGTATTTGGGGACAATCAGTAAAATTTGAACATTCACGTTAATTTTTGCCGAATTGTTAAATTGCTCATCAAGTACTGTCGTGTTTCTAATAAGACCTTGATTTATTTCTGCACAATTTTGGATTTGAAAAAAAAGTATTTTTAAATCTCTGATTTTTATTTATTCATGTTTTTTATATTTATCTAAACGTCAACAGTATTGCGATTTGAAATAGTTATCGAATCGTGTAATAAACAAACAAAATTTAAGATTTATTTCATAGATGTTTGCAAATACGTTTTTTACCCACCGTATATATGTGTCTTTACGAATATTTTCATTTTTCCTATAATGCCATAACGAAGTGATCGAAATGATTGATGATGGAGAGGCCCTTGTACCCTTGTATATCAACGTTAACGATGTTTCCGTCGAACTGTCGTAGAAAAAGCCTGGTGAACGTTATTTATTCCCGGCTATCTCTAACAATGCTATTTATCGGCTCCAATTCCCCATTCCTTCGAATGCTACATTTCTCTTGTAGGTTTTCGCCTGCTTGTCAGTGTCGGCATTGACCGCTTGAACCCGTGCCATTTGTCTGTGCCCGAACAGAGCTCCAATTGTCCGAGGAACGAGAAGTCTCCCAAATACATTGGAACGTTAATACCTCGATAGCTCTGGTGTACCCGAGCTCTTGGGCATCTCCGGAATATTGCCCGGACTCTCCGCAGTTCATCCACAAAAGCAAACGTATATATATTCGTGGTTCAGTGACTACATACTCGATGTACTCGTGAATTCCGTTGTCGTTCGGGTATGCGTATGTGTTGTAAATGCACATACTGGATGCATACAGGGTGTTCGAAGGCTCGTCGTTGAGATTTTTGCGGTATAGGTATATCGTGAAATTCCAAAGCGAAAAGTCCTTTTCCATTTTTCTATGCGGGCAACCGTTGCTTATTTATTAATTATTTATCGATAGCCAACCCGGTTTGCCGGGTGGCGTTCCGCTGGGCTCGAGCCTATGCGACGCGGCGAAGCGGGCGGGGCGTGGCCCTCGCTCGACGCGGATTGGCCAGCACTCATCAGTTGATATCTGCATAACGGTGCATCGGCGAGAAAAGTGGAATAAGAACTTTCTGCTCAGAATCTCGCGATCAATCTACCCTGCAACTATCGGACCAAAAATTTGAGACACCCTGTAGCTGCAAATATCCACGTACGTGCATAAGGAGGGCGTGTATGATGCGCGCGTCAACCGCGAATCGGGGAGCTACCAATTTCGGTTGGATATGAGGTTTTCAGCCTAACGGAATGTAGGGATTGATCGGGACATTGGACAACGCTTGGAACATCAAATGACCCAATTCACAAACTTTCCCGTCGTATCCTTCACTCACGAAGATTTAATTGCCTGCTCGAAACGAAATGTCCGAGACATGCATACGTGTGTGCCGTTGCGGGACAGGCGAATAATTTTTTTGTCGTCACCTATCGTACGATTCTGGACCGATTGCACGTCCATTTCACGATCCTTCACCTCCGACGATGCGCTTCCGTTTGGTCGGGTTTTTCAGTTATCCGAGTGCGCTGGCCTGACGCAAATATTCTTCCGATGAACAAAGGGAAATGAAATCCGTGATGGCCAATAAACATTTTCAACATTTTCCATTATGAAATGAAATGTGCCTCGGTATGACTGAATCGTGCAATATTGATTGTCATCACAATATTTATGAGGATACAAAACAATACAAAAATCGGTAAAATGTAAGTAAAATCTTCGCAACTCCCATATCTGCATTGACTTTCCTCCCAGTATCCAGTCTAACATTATCAGGATTCCGCCAAGCGTGATCTGATAACTTTTAAGTACACACCCCCATGCACACATCCACAATCCGCGCGATGGCTTCAGAAGACCATTTGGTTCTTTTAGTAAATGTTGCAACCTGCCTCCGGCAACGGAGTGTTCAGAACATACGAGATAAGCGTTGGTGTTTTCGTCAAATGCGGAAAACATCAAGTCACCATACAGGCAGTCACCTAACGGATACAGAAACGATAACAGTTGCGACGTGTGATCTTTGGTTTTCCTCGTAAGTCCGATTAGGATCGCTGTGTACCTCGTGTTCAAGTTTACCAAGTGTACGAATCGTCAATGACTGACGGTTCGCCAATGGCGAAGATCAAGTCAATATATCGTTAACTCGGAGACGTGGAACGTAGGGGATGGTTTTCCGAAGGTCATTGACATCGCACGCGAATGATACACCTTTAGTGATATTGTGCGGCAGCCACCTCAGCCACGTGATCCTGCCAGCGACGTCGTTGCAGATGAAAGTCTCGTCTGTGATCCTCTCGATCCATGGGTCGTTCAAGCCAATGAACGCGGTTGCCTTCTGAGTGGCAGGATTGTGAATGATCTTCCAGAAGTACTTTGGTACCGGAAAAGCTCTTTTGGTGCCACTGACGTAAAGGTAAATGGGCACTCGATTGCCATTGACGTCCTTGAGGCTACCATTGGCCCAGGTCCCCGTGTACACCTCAAGATCCGTATTCGTCGAGGCCGCGTAGTTCCTCACGCCTGCCTCCAGGTCGTTCCAATTACCGGCGTTGAAGGTTTGCCACTGGGGTGCCGCGTTCAAGTACCAAAAGGTCGACGACTGAGCCGCTCCGTAGACGAAGTCAGCCTTGGCGGTCAAGTGTCCACGAGCCAGGAAAAGACTCTTCGAACGGTCGATGTACTTGTTCGCCAGTTTCACCGAGCCAACCAGCTCAGCGATCGTTCTTGTTTGCGTTGCTGCTGGATAGGACCTGTCGAGGTCGTACGTGCCGTAATAATCGCCCGACTGCCACTTGTACGGCCTTGGAAAACCGCTCTGGTACCCTTTGATGCTCGAGGTCAAGTGGAACTTACTCCAGTAGGTCGTCATCGTCGCGTCGTTCCGGCATATCTCGATCGTACGCAGGAAACCGCTTCTCAGCACGAAGCCGATCTCTACGTGTACCGCGTCCTTGTAACAACGATTCTTCGTACGGCGAGCCTCGTGCCTAGGCAAGAATTTGCAGGCCAAACTCGCCAATTCAAATCGTTCGGAAGCCACGGCGAAAGTCTTGCCGCCCACACAACGGGCCTCGATCTCATTGGGTCTCTTCGGGTCGTTCACCCCCTGGATGTAATTGCCTTTACCGGGACAAGCGATCATTATGCCCTCGCCGGTACTCATCTTCACGGTACCCATCTTGTCGATCGGATCAAGAAAGCTCGAACCGTTCTTTCCATTTTTTAGCAACAGCGGCTGGGGCTCCTTCAAGTCTCCGTGAAGATAGTTTATCGACAACGTGCAACCATCTGAAAACGATGAGGATTGCAGGTAAAAGGGACGTCATGATACTCTTTGAAGAGATACACACAGTTCATCAGAATACTGAAGTATTCTAATGAATTGATTCGTTGATAAGGTCCACAAAAGACTGAGACCTGCCTTGTTGGATCATATCGATGAATCAATCAAGCAAATAAAAACAAATACTGATAAATTGGTAACTGGCGGGCGTTTGTAAGTTTCATCTTGAAAAGAGCAGGTTATGGAGGACTAGCCAAATCGCGGTCAGCTACATCTCCACTTTGGCGAAACTTGTTTATGCCATCGAGCAACCAGACTTGATTTGTAGACATTCATCCAGGTCCTCGCATTGGGGAGATTCATTTCAGGGGTTTAATAACCAGATGGCGCTCCAGTGACTTAGCTAGGGCTCCGGTTTGGGAAGTCACGTAGAGTGTTCGTGACTAAATTGATTACTAGAAGCTGGGCTAACATAGGTCTCCACTTTGGCCAAACTCATTCAGGGTGTTGAGCAACCAGATTTACTTCCTAGATACTTATCTAGGTCGTCACTTAGGGAAGACTCTTTTGAGAGGTTAAATAACTAGATGGTTCTTCAGCTCCTCAGCTAGGTTTTCGGTTTGGGAAGACACGGTGTAGGGTCTTTATGATGACCAGTTTGATTGCTAGAAACTTGGGTAAACCTCACCACTTTGGCAAAACTTATTTAGGACTTTAAGCAACCAGATTTACTTTCTAGAGGGGTAGTTCTAGGTCTTCATTTTGAGACGTCTTTATGAGGGGTCTTTATGACCAGTTTGATTGCTAGAAACTTGGGTAAACCTCTCCACTTTGGCAAAACTTATTGAGAACTTAAGCAACCAGATTTACTTTCTAGAGAGGTAGTTCTAGGTCTGTACTTTGAGACATCTCTATGAGGGGTCTTTATGACCAGTTTGATTGCTAGAAACTTGGGTAAACCTCTCCACTTTGGCAAAACTTATTTAGGACTTTAAGCAACCAGATTTACTTTCTAGAGAGGTAGTTCTAGGTCTTCACTTTGAGACATCTTTATGAGGGGTCTTTATGACCAGTTTGATTGCTAGAAACTTGGGTAAACCTCTCCACTTTGGCAAAACTTATTGATGACTTAAGCAACCAGATTTACTTTCTAGAGAGGTATCTAGGTCTTCACTTTGAGAAGACTCATTAAAGGTGTTAAATAAGCAGATGTTTCTTCCATGACTTAGATGTGTCTCTGGATTGGGAAGACACATGGGGTGTTCATGACCAGATTGATTATTAGAATCTTTGATAGGTCTCCACTATAGCCAAACTCATTTAGGGTGTTGAGCAACCAGATTCACTGCATATACACTTATACGGGGTGTCCCTCTTATCTCTGCCACCTGAAATAACTCGACAATTATCGACGTTACGAAAAAATGTTCCAAACACAAGTTGTACGGTGTAAAGAGGGCCATCAAATGCGACCAATTTTTGGTTCGGTGGAGGCGCTGATGCACAGTGAACGTCACCTCCACTTTTTTAAATGGAACGGTACACCTCTTCAATCATCTTGTGGAGCACCTCAAGCCGCATAAAAACGTTAAGTGGCCAAAGTCGTTCAAGGTCACTCAAGGACACCTATTGAACACCCATTAAAATGAAATATAAGTCTAAATATTTCGAGATATTTAGATTTGTATCATCGATACTGACCTTCACTGAACTTGAACGACTTTGACCCCCTAATGTTTGTACGCGACTCGAGGTGCTCCACAAGATGATTGAAGAAAATGTACCATTCCATTTTCAAAAAAGTGGAGAGGCTGACGCACAGTGAAGGTGCGTCAGCGCCTCCAACGAAATGGAAAAAAATGGTAGCATTCGATGGCCCTCGTCACACCGTACAACTTTTGTCTGGAATATTTTTTTTTGACGTCGATAATTACCGAGTTATTTCGGGTGGCAGAGATAAGAGGGATACCCTATATAGGTATGCACATTGGGAGGGCCCATTTAAGGGGTTAAACAACTAGATGAATCTCCCGCTATTGAGCTGGGTCCTTGGTTTGGGAAGACACGGCGTAGGGTGTTCATGACCAGATTGATCACCAGAAGTTTGGGTAAGTCTCCACTTTGGCAAAACTTATTCACGGCGTTAAGCAACCAGTTTCACTTCCTAGAAACTCGTCTAGATCGTCACTTTGAGAATACTCATTATGGCATTAAATAATCAGATCCATGGCAACGAATTAACAACTCGATAATAGAATAAATGTGTCTGTCTCCGATTCATTTTACCCCGGTACTAATTTGCCTCTCCTCATAACGAACCACAGCAGAGCTTCAGTTATCTCGCGACGATTGCATATTTCTTTCATTCTCGGAATATTTTTTTAGTCTCCGAACTTCGTTAAAAGAAAATAAACGAGCAATAACAATTGAGAGGGGTGCGGCAGAGGGGGGATGATCGATATGACGCAGTTGCCGATAAAAAGACTTTGATTACAATTGAAAACATTGCGTAATGGCCGAATTTGAATTCGGAATTTGAATTTGGCGCGGCATAAGATTTAGCAAAATATTGCGACAGGCGTTTTGCGAGCTTAAGGGGCGGGGGGCAGACGCGTGGACTCAATGGAGACATCGTTTGCTGAATTCTTTGTGCTAAATTCGAAGTGGAATTTGCAAATTTTATTTACTGTTGCTTTTCACCAAATGTCAAGTAAATATTGATTGAGACTTTTTGGGATTTGCATTCCCCAGGTTTGTTTGGGTTTGCTTATTCAGGGTCCAAGTGAATCCCCCTTAACGGTCTTTGGTTCAAGGTGAATTCCAAGCAAATAACTCGACAACGTGATATCAGTTCATTATTTTTGGAATTTGGAGTACGCGCGTGTTTTTTTTTCTTGTGTTTTGCGACTTTTTCCTCGTGGTGACGCGAATATAAAAATGGCGGACGGAGAATTAAAACACCTGATTTGTTTGCTCAATACTGTTCAAACAACGCGAAATGTCATTTCGGAAACTCTTGAGCCCCAAATTTGTTTATCTCGCAATTACCAACGCTCAACGGACATTGATGATCATTCCCATCATTATTCGAACTTTGAGCAGATTCAAACGCGAATTTAGTGACGAATGAAGTTCTCATCTTTTCCTGAAATAAATTTAGGCTTAGATAAGTAAAAGAAATCAAATATTTCGAAAATTATGGTTTTTGCACATTCTCTGTTTGGGATATACATTGGAACTTTCATATTGTTGTACAACGTTATTCATCACAATAAAAAATACATTGTGAAAGGAAAAAATATAATAGATGGTGAAAAAGTTGAAACAAATAAAAATTAAATTAAAAACATTGAATTGAAGCAAATTAAGAAAATAATACGGAGCACATAATGACCCCCGACTTCCAGCCTCACTCGCACCTCATTTTCATTTCACAAAACACGCGAGGCACCAAAAAAAGTAATGTTCTCGCAATCGCAAATCCCAAATCGTCAAGATAAAAAAATCGCAAAAATACGAGGTTCAAATTTTCATCATAGGAATGGCAAGAAATTAAAAAAAAATATTTTTTCAGCCCAACCTAAACTTTTTCGCATATCGAGGCTTTCTTAAAAGAAGGCCAAAAAAACTGCGCACTCAAATACCGGTCTAAAAAGTGGGAAAAACCGTTATTGCATTCCAGCACGTTCTTGCATATCGAGGCTTTTTCAAAAGAAGGCTAAAAAACTGTGGTCTCAAAAACCGATCTAAAAAGTGGGAAAAACAATGTTATTGCATTCCAGCAATGTTCATCAATGTCGAAAATAATCGCAGATTATTTATTACTGAATCATAAATAAATTACTCCGGATTGCAGAGTAATAAATAAAAATCGAATTTCGGAAACCAAAAAAACTGCTGTTTTTGAAGTACAATTTTATGGACTCTCGATCGAGTCTCTCTCTCTCTCCCTCAATAAGACTCGAATCGTAATAAGATAAAATTATATTTATTAAACGACTTGCCTCGAAAAACTGCGGTTTCGACGATCGTCGCGAATGCGATCAGCGCGAGTACGATCAGCGATGACTCGTTCATTGTCCCTTCAAGTCCACCGGTTGATCGAACGATTGTGAGCACCTCGATACGATTCTATAACGCTTTATAAAGGAGATAGGGATAGGGAATATAAGAGAAAGAGAGAGAGAGAGAGAGAGAGAGAGAGAGAGAGAGAGAGAGAGAGAGAGAGTGTGGAAGGATATTGCACGTGAGGAAACGACTTGTCGAACGATATCATTGCGATACTCGCGTGATCTGCACGAGACGACATTGCCTCGCGGATAAACGCACATACGTGCGTATATCATGTGTTCAATCATACCGCACCGTTATCTCAATGACTGCCCATCAGATACCGAAACTATATTTCGCGATTCGATTATACGATGGAATCTCGATCATCCGGTGCGATTTGTAATCAGGTGACGCGTTGAATATTTTTGATTTTCTGAATTACTCGCGTGAGAATAACGAACGAGTCAGTCGAGACAATTTTTTATTCGAATATTTTTGGTCTAAGCAAACTTCAATAATATTATACATGGACAATAACTGCAGTACTGTAATACTCAATAAAGTGGGTATTATAATAAATAAATGAGTATTTTTAAATTTTATTTTAAATTTCAATTTAGTATATAAATTTAAATATAAATAAATTGCGTATTTTAATACGATTAATTGAACTTTGTTATTGTAATATTTGTATGATTATCAATGTACAGGAATTTTGATAAAAACAAAAACATTTGCAAAATTCGACTTTTTTATTGGAGTATTTGCATGGATATTGAATTTGGACATTTTCGTTTTTCAAAATTCGTTATTTTACAGTTTATTGAACTATATTTGAAGCAAAATTCGTATTAAGTTTGGTATAATGTAAATTCGGTAAAGTTCGATATATTTGATGATAAGGAAATTTAAAGAGGAAAAATAACTCGGGCTTTCTCTGTGAGACAGAGATAACGACAATTAATCAAACGTTTTATATCTCTTAGCTAAATAATATTCTAGTTCACTTCGAACCGTGCATCGCACCTATTTGGACGACATTCCATTTTTTTGGGGTTTTTTTCTAACATTTATTCCTTCGTTGGAACCCAATGCAAAGGCATGAATAAATATTTATACAATCCATCACTGAGCCACCTGGTTCTCGTCTGGTATTTTTATACCTCATTCCATACAATAAGCTATTCGGTTAGATATTTAGACCTGCAGTCTAAAAAATAAACCCACTTGCCCGGCCCAATATTTACGACATATATTTAAATTTTCCAATGTTTAGTTCCATATCGAAAAAAAACTCCAGAAACGTATTATTTTCCTTAATTTTTTAATCCAGTGGTCAATTGACAAACTCATTCAGACAAACTCACAAATTAATTTTGTAATGGTCATAATTACGAAGAAAAGACCGTTGCCATAATTTATCGTAGACTGAACCATAAATTCAAATAATATTTGCCGCCAAAATCACGCAGACATTTCAGCAACAATATATCAGTCGAAATATAAAAAATATTTCTATTGCATACACGATTATTGATCGCAGTCCCGAACGCGTTAACGAAACCATTGATCGAGTTCAATTTCCCATCCTTCTCGGAGAAGTACTCATCCGTTTCGTTTTTGGTCCGAGTGTCCGTTGGCCATTGTGGAAACGGTTTGCCCGTTCGTACGGATGTTCAATTCCGGATGTACAACGTTACGTGGGTTCTCCCGCCATTTGGTGCTACCAGCGAGCGGAGTTAATACCTGCCAGATTGGTGCGACGGGTGCACTCGAATAACACCTACATTTATGAACGATATTCTCCAATTTTGTGAATGGATGTGAGAAGACTACAACGCGAGAACTGGGAATTACGAAGCAATCAATTCTGAGGAATTCGAGGCTTTTGGCATGACATGAAGTTATAACAAGATAGCAAACAAGAAACAGGCGGGGAGGCGGCATCAAGAACACGAGGCAGACTGAGAAGGACCTCGTTCACAGATATACACGTGCCCGTTACATCCTCTAATGGGCGGTTATTGTATCTGACACACTGGCAAAACAAGTAGACAATTCCGCCTTTGAATGTATTCCGTTTTGGTAAAATTAACCTCCAATTATCATTAGAATAGACTCAGAATTTCTATTTACATTTTATCATCATTGAAAAGGATATCGCAGAGCTCATGTCTCCCAAACTTCATTCCCAATAACATTTCCCGGCTTGGAAATTTGATAGTCCATGGCAAATATCGAAGCGGCTATATCAGAATATCTAGATCGCAAAATCCTGAAGAGAAAAGTCCCGATCCATTTTTCTCTCCGACGTACCGTTCCAAAGATACAAATCGTTGAATGACAACCAATCCGGCGTGTCGATCGACTATGCGCAAGACTTCAGCCTATCCGCTGCGACAAGGAGGGGGCGAAGCGCGCGCTCCCATTTGGCGCGTGCCCCCCTTCTCCTAAAATCCGCCGGCCTGACGCAGCGTATTGGTTATCACGGATTAATCGATACCGAAGCAACGGCGCGCCGTAGAGAAAAATGGATAAGGACTTTTTGCTTCGGGATCTCGTGATCTATATACTCTGCTAAGTTATAGGGCAACTTTTGCGGCAATATATACAATGTACCCAATGTACGCCTTGGGGTAATACACACTGGGTCCATATCAGAGCTTACGGTTGTTTACTGTCATTCAACACGACAAGAATCCCTTGATGCACAAACAAGAAGTGGGCTCAAAGCGAAACAATAGGTAGGACCGCGCGTGCAAGTACATCGCAGCGTCCCGAGAAAGCTTCAGGTTTCTATTTGAGGGATATTCATGGTTCTAATATAGCGGCGAGAAAACATTGGGAAGGCGAGAACGAGTGGCTGCCTCGCAATATAAACCTGGAGGACAAGTTACCGCTATAGGTATACAACCTGATACGGACTATACTCACGGCACAGCCGTTGACCGATGTAGTGTGAAGGTGTACCAGCGGATTACGGACGGTCTTCAACGCATACACCACCGACTGGGGGCAATTACCTTTGGAGAACGGCGAGAAGAGACCTGATGGAATATTTATGACATACCAGGGAGGAGCAAACGGTGTATAAACATAAATTACACTACGGCGTCAAAATTCCACCGTTATATATAAACATACACATCCGCAATCTACTCTACTAAAAGTCATCCCTTTCTGGCGTCTTGGTACTACAATCTTCTACCTTCATATTACGTCACATCGCGATACAGTGAAGCGCCACGTGCACGTTTCCACTCTATTCTCGCTCCGAGACTATTTGCCATAACTCTTCAACGGGCGTGAGATAACTCCGAAATGAAACGTCACTTCTCAAATGAAATTGAATGGGATGGATTCTTCTATTCACTGCCCCATTTCGAGTGGACAGCATTGCAAGGCAAACTTGTTTTCCATTTCCAAATGCGAGTTTTTCCTATCTGTTCAACCAAATGGTGGCCAAGGAAGAGAACGACGAGCAACGTTGGCGTCGATTGTTTTTCGGATGGGTGACTGCTTGGCAACATCAGCCTAGGTTTTCCTCAGTTATCCAGATACGGATGAACCAAATTGCATGGGAATTCCGGATACCTCTATTTTCACATAACATGGGTTCAGGACAAAAGCTCAACCATTTCCACACCAACTTCGCGCAGACAATCAAAATTTCCCAAAATGCAGACATCGCCGTACAAAGAACACCAGTCAAGTGTCTACCTTTGATTTTGTTGAAACTCATCTATGTGATAAAGTACTGAAAATCATTGGACACTTTTCTTTTATCGGCGGAAAAACGACTTAGGGGGGGGGGGGAAGCACCTCTCGAAGAAAGGCGCCTCGATGGGAGATTTTGCAGTCTCACCCACAAGCAGTCCACCTATTCGAATGTAACAAAAACCAAAATTCTTCTAATGTAAAGCGATAAAAAACTCCACTACTACAGAAGCATCGAAAAAAAATTAAGGGATGACACGCTTTTATTTGAGGGGCGGTTTTGCCCCTTAAAAACGTTTTTTCGGCGATAAAAAAAAAATACGTAAATCCTTGAGTTACCGGCCGCGAACCGCTCGATCCTAAAAGAAACGATTTTTTCTGTCACAAGCTTCGCGACACTGCTTTCCCATCTCGCCAATGAGACCAGGACTTGGCAGGATACCTCGCGGCTCGGTCCCTCGAAGATTAATCACGAATGACGATGAATCTTGTCTCTCTCACATTGCGACACTTTTCGCTTGTTGCTCCCCACCCCCCCGACCTTGTAAAAAAATGGGATTGGTATGTACATATACGAGAAAAAGAAGAAAAAAAAACAACATATATGTACATTCGCCGCTTATCGATGATTACACGTTTCGTCGCCGCGGGTTTGCAATTGTTTGCATAAAGCTCCATATATCGCCGTTCAATTGCGCCTGACGAAATTGAAATACAATAATCCCCAGATCGTAGTGTCGACGGGTCTCGAATGAGCTTTCACTCGTTCGAGCCTTAACGAGCAATTATCTGAGAATATTCACCCTGTATTACTTGGGTTCCAATGTACCGGGGGGTGGGCCTCGATAAATACAGATGAAGATTGAGGAACGAAGTGAGGGGCAGAAGGAAAGGGGTAAATTAGCTCGGATGGGCTACGGGATCATCCCCGTAACCAGTCAGGGATCATAGAATGCTACTACGCTAGATCCGCGATCCAATTGAATTGAAGGTTTGATCGCGTCACCTGTATTGGTCGCTGCGACACGCTACTAATACCAGGATGTTCGTTAGACTCTCACACTGTTCAACGAATTATATACAATTGTTTGAAGCACCTATTTGTTCTGCGACACCGCGTAGACTTTAATTCAGTTAGGGCAATAGTGTTGTCAATGTACGAAGTTCCTTTATACATACATAAATACATACATGCATACATATATTTTTATATTATATCTTAGAGTTTTATATTTTATATTAGGGTTAATATTTTATTTATATTAAGGTTATTATTTCATGTATCAGGGTTTTATATTATATATTAGGGTGGTTAAAAAAAATCGTTTTTTTTTCTCATCGGAAAATTGGAGCATGTTAAGAAAAAGAAAGTTTTGCAAAATTTGAGGGTTCTAAACATTTTTTTAGTTAGTGCTCAAACGTCTTTTTCATGTTTAATTTTTTCACGATTATCGGAGTATTAATTTTGTTTATCTCGATGCAGAAAATGTTAGTGCGCGATCCTATGTAAATCTTGGATTAATTTTTGCTGTAACAATACCCAATTTTTTATTTACAATTTGCATTTGTAGATTAAAAATTAATATATGTAATTCGGTTGTGAAAACTATATCAACCACGTCATGAACAAAAAATACATCAGTGAACGTCTAACAAGTATGCGTGCTTTTTTTGAGTAATATGTTGTTTTAGAGTAAAAAACAATTAAGAAAAAAAAATTTACGAAAAATCGAAAAAAAAATATTTTTTTCGAACCACCACCATATATATATATATATATATATATATATATATATATATATATATATATATATATATATATATACATTTAGCGAGAGAGAGAGAGAGAGAGAGAGAGAGAGAGAGAGAGAGAGAGAGAGAGAGAGAGAGGGAGGACTCTTATATATTGTATAGATATAATACGAGAAAAAATGTCAAGGGGTTATGACGAAAATCAGGCTTATTGTGACAAAAAATCTTTTCGACGGAACAAGATGATTGAAAAATCCTTCGAATATTTAGTCGTAGGTATTATAAATATATTAACAAAATTGCGTACCAACTTTCATTTGAAAATATCAATAGTTAAAGAAGTAATAGACAATCTCGTGAAGGACCGTTCAACGTGAGGGGCTCAACGATGTATTTGTTTTCAGCCACCCATTTGATCTGAACCAAAAAACCAAGTTTCTTCGTAAAATAAATAATATTGGCTAAGACTTGACCGAGTTTTTTGCTGTATGGTGTTCCAAAAATCGAAAAAAAAATATTGATTTTTTTTCGTTTCTTCGGAGAAAAATGACATTATTATTGGCAATAACTGATGAAAAAAGTGTTAAGAAGAAAAACGTACGTCAAGCCTAAACTACTATCACCGTGAATAAATGTACCAAATTTCAAGTCGATCTGTTTATTAGATGTTGAGAAATCGTGTACACCGTTTTGTAAATCACAGCTTCGAGAAAAACGCGATTAAAGTTTTACTAGCAGTTTTATCGTTGTAATCACAAGTTTACCTTTGTTCTGCGATTCCTGCACCATATGTTGGACCTTCCTCTTCAACTCGAGTTGCCGCAAGCGATGAACCCTTAAACAGTAGAGCGAGAGAGAGTGAAAAATGTGTATCTAATTAAAAAACTTCGATGCATTTAATGAATTTTAAAAATATGTTGAATATCCTCACTCCCTCCCTTCCTCGGTCGTCAAGCTGCACTTTAGCATCAAAGCCGATATTTAAAAAAATGTTAAGTTCTTCCGGTTATTTTCGTTACTTCTTTATGCATAATGCACATTATTATTTTATTATCGTACACTCTTATATTAATTGATAGGCTGCAATGTTTAATCGAATAGATGTATATGAATCGAAAAAGTGTGTATGTTTTCTTCGTAATTACCCGTTTTGTCATATGGATGTAATCGAGGCACAATTGAACCATTAATCAAACTCTGTTCCACTCCCCCTGCGTTCATTTTCCTATCTCTCGTGCAGTTCTCGCGTATCACAATTATTGTTTTGCAGTTACATCGGCGATATATATTCTATATGAGGTATTCCATGTGAATCCGGTCGACTTTTTCCCTGACCCCCGCCAAGTTGATTAATTTTTTTTATCTGATCCCATTGACTCGAAAAAGCACGATCTGAATTTTTTTTACACTTTTCGAAACAACCCTTAGTCAAAAAAAACATTTCCAAGCCATCACCCGCAGTGGAATTATGATTTTTTCGTTAGCAGTCAAAAAGTTTTGATATTAAATTTAATTGAAGTCGTATTTAGCACAGAAAAAATCATACTTCCACTGCGGACGATAGCTTGAAAATTTTCACATATAATCAGGTATTTTTGGGAATTTTTTCAGGTTCTTAAATCGGTGCGTTTTTGTTCGGAAATTTTTTTTTTTACTAAGGGTTGATTCGAAAAATGTAAAAAAATTAGGGTACTTTTTAGAGTCAATAGAATCGGATAAAAAAAATAAATCGATGTGGTGGGGGTCAGGGAAAAATTCCACCGCATTCACGTGGAATATATATATCACCTCATATATATAAATATATAAATATATAAATATATATACATATATATATAGCTGAATACTATTTATACCAACTGGATATATTATTCTTCGGTTTTGCACCGACAATTCAATTGCGTGGCTCCAGAATCATTAGGTAATAATCGATCTTCGCAATTCGGCGATGCAATTATCGACACAACGGCGATGAATACTGTTTATTTATTATATATACTTCCGAACTTCTCGTTGTACTTTTATTTTCCTGCGGTGAATTTTCCTACGTGTGAACGAGTCGTGTTTCCCCACAATATTGAATGGAGTATGGAATCAAATTTTCAATTACCTCTCCCAGGCTAGCGTAAGCGGAAAAGTAAACAAAAAGGCCCATGAAAGGTCGACTTTATTGAGAAATTATTTTTCATTGGAGTCAATACTGCAAACTTTCGTTTGTTTTTTTTTGTCGTATCAAATTACTTGTCATTTGGAATTATTTCACTATGTACAGCTGCGTCCATTCTGTTTCAGGGGACCATTCAGCGTGGTAAGGAAATGCATACACCGCCAGACCGGCCAGACGTTCGCCGTCAAAATCGTCGACGTAGCGAAGTTTACCTCGAGCCCGGGGCTCAGCACTGCCGGTGAGTTTACTTCCGTTCCAAATGTGCGAGAAAACAAAAAAAGTCCGTCCACCGAACGCAAAACAAAAAAGAAAATGGTACCTCTTGATTCTCTCGTGATTACTTGGATTCGGGTTTAAAATCGTCAGCGTAGCTACGAGTTCACCGAGTTGGTACTGTTTCACCCTCTACGTACCTGCATTTCCATGAGCCATTGCAGGCTAAATGGCACGATTAATCCCACTATTTTTTTTTGTCATCGACAGTAGCTTCGAGCTATTGAATTTGTTCGTTACTTTATTTTTCTTTCCATCGAATGGGGACCGTTTTTATTTTCGCATAACTCGCAAGTTTGACAATTCATAATCTCCCGCTTGGAGGATTTGGTCTGAAGTTGCCCGTAGACGTGGGTGGGTGTGGAAGTTGGCAGGGCTCGTCACCCTGTCGGGGCATTGTGAACATTGAATGGGACACCGAGCTATTGTCGATTTGAATCTTTTTTTTTGTGCCTTCGAGGTCGTGATTTACCTTCGTGAGACAGAAAGAAAGAAAGAGAGAGAGGGAGAGAGAGAGAGAGAGAGAGAGAGAGAGAGAGAGAGAGAGAGAGAGAGAGAGAGAGAGATAAAATGATAGGGACAAAAACCTATCGAGGCCATGCATACTCGAATATTTTGCCATATCGAAGACAACAAACCCCCAACCTTTCCCCTGAAAACGTTAATTACCCGTATCGGTAAATACTCGGAAGGGGAGCTTCTGCTAGAATCAGGCTAATTTTCTTCAAGGTTTCAAAGGAACCCAAACAACCCTAAACAACCCCAAAAAACCTCACATAACCCCAAACAACCCTAAACAAACCCAAACACAAATTAGCCTGATTCGAGCAGGAGCCCCACTTCCGAAAATTTACCGCCGCGCGATTCGTACTCACTTCTATACATATACGATATTCCGAATTCTACCCGTTATGCCCTGCTCCCTCGCCTTTTACCTTCGATTTACCCGAGGTAAAAAAAAAACATGCGGAGATACAATCAATTTACCAAAGACAAAATCGACCTCGCTTAAGGATGTTGTGTCCCTATGAAACATGTTAATTGTAATTGTTCAATAAATAGCTTCTTAATCGTCATGAAATTTTTACATGACCTCCTGAATACTTCATGTAAAAACATACCAAATTTTCAGAATTCTATCATCATTACTTCAACCTCCTTCAGGGTTGAAATAAAAAATGATAAGAAAATACTGAAAATTTGGTATGTTTTTGTATGAAGTATTTAAGAGGTCGTGTTAAAATTTCACGATGATTAGGAAGCTCGTTATTAAAAAATTAACATTTTGTTAAGAACAATTTTTAAAAGAAATAAAAAAAACATTATCAATAAACTTCGTTTTGTTTGCGTTCAGTATATTGTAGATATTGTAAAATTGAGAGGTCAAAAAAAAAACTTATTGCAAAGTTACATCAGTTTCCATAAAACAACATTCAATTTGTGAATGTTAATTGTTCAATAACGAGCTTCCTAATTGTCGTGAAATTTTTACACGACCTCTGAAATACTTCATACAAAAACATACCAAATTTTCAGAATTTTATCATCATTTGCGATTTGGGACTCAACATCCTTAACGAGAATCATAGCATAACGCATATAATTTTTTTTTCAATACCACTCACGTTCTCATTGAGCATGACACGCTAAAAATGAATCCTAAATAGGAATCGACCTCCATTATCCGGGTACAAATTTATCGAAAATCAAAATATGTTGGTGCACGATTTTCAGAATTTTCGGCAATTTGTGAAGAAATTGAAATCAGTGTCCTCTGAAACATTGAATAATTGATGAGACCTTTCGCTCTTTTGTGCCTCGTTACAAAGAGCCATACTCAATCGATCAGTTGATTAATATTTGAATGCCATTTGATTTCAATGAACTACAACGTGCCAGGATTTTTATAAAATTCTACACGAAATTCGTGGTGTGGCTTCATGGTGTTCGATTAATTCGGTTTTTTTGAGCATCGAAGAGTGTTGAGGATTTAAGGTTAGCAAGTCCATTTGGGCGATTAAGGAAAAAGATTGAACATTTTTTGAGGCGGGCTTTGCCGCGGGCTTGGAGGTGCTTGAATGAATTTTGTAACTCATTTTTATACACGAATACACACACACACACAAACACACATTTATATACGCAATAAGCTATGTATTAAAGAGGCTATCAGCCAAACGATGTTAAAGCGATCGGAACAAGTGAAAATCCGATGGAGCAAAGTCTGGTGAATACGCCGGGTGTGGCAAATGACGTTGAAATCTGCATCATTGAAATGCAACGAAAATATATATGTTTTTTTCGTATTCCCGAATTTTTCGGCATATTTCGCTACGAACGTCTCTCAAACGATTTTGGAAATCCTTTTAAAAAATTGATAACCAAAAGCTGCAAGTAAATTAATAATAAAATAATAAAAACGAAGATACAGATAATAATAAAACTAGAGAAATTAAAAAATCAAAGAGTATATTTCGTGTCATTCATACGATGACAACTTCAACGCCATTGTGGCAAAACTTACCACCCCAACGAACCCAAAGCCCATGTGGTCCTTTTTGCTTTGTGTGATCCGGCATGTTCATGCAGCAAACGACTGGCCTAGGTCCTTTGCCTTTGTATGGCCGTTTTGAATTATGTCGAGCTTTTTTACACGACTGGAAATGTCTTCGTGTGTAACTCCTAATGCAGCAGCAAGCTCCAATTGCGTTTGGCAAGGATCTTCGTTCAGCAACTGCGCCAAATCCTCATCTTCGAATTTCGTTGGTCGTCCTGCTCTCCCGTCATCCTCGAGGTCGAAACTTCCACTCCGGAACCTTTGAAACCACTTCTTTACGGTTCTGATGGCTACTGCATCTTCCCCCAATGCCCGAAAAATCATCTCCTTAGCCTCGGAAGTTGTTTTTTTTTCAATCCGAACGCGAAAAGCATTCATTGCCTAATATGCGCGTTATTGCGACTCATTTCGCTCGCTGTGCTCATGATGTATATTTTGAGGCGTCGATAATTACCGAGTTATTTGGGGTGGCAGAGATAAGAGGGACACCCTATAGATGAATATATAGATATATATGTGTGTATATATATATATATATATATATATATATATACACACATACATACATACATACATACATACATACATACATACATATATATATATATATATATATATATATATATATATATATATATACTGATGTTCAAACTCCCGTTCGTCAGTCAGTTGCACGAGAACGAGAGGGGTGACAGTGAGCCCCAAGGGGCTGAAAAGTTGGAAAATCTTGAAGTCTGCTGGTCGCGTCTTAAGAGCAGTACACCTCTGGGCAACATTTGGAAACGTATCCGTGTATGTCAGGTGTCAGATGGGTAACGAGGTCAACGACGTTACACTCGGCGTCGTTCGCGTCGTCTCGTTTGTTATAAAACGTTCCAGCTTCCCTGAAACTTGAGGACCGCAGAACTCCACACACACACACACACACCCAACGACGCAAATGTACGTGTGTGTGTGTGTGTGTGTGCGCGCGCGCGCGCGCGCGCGTGTGTGGAGGTGTGTGTGTGTGTGTGTGTGTGTGTGTGTGTGTGTGTGTGTGTGTGTGTGTGTGTGTGTGTGTGTGTGTGTGTGTGTGTGTGTGTGTGTGTGTGTGTGTGTGTGTGTGTGTGTGTGTGTGTCGTTGCATAGCTCGGTTTCACTCTTGTTTTATCTTACACCGAGAAGAACAATGGTATTTGCGCGCGCGCACACACGCACACAAACAGATCTGTGGGCAGGAAAAACTTTTCCTTCTGCTCATTCACTCGCAAATAAAAGTTCATTTGACGACGAAAGCAACAACGATAGCAGTGCAGCGAAGAAAAAGAAGGAAAAGAAAAAGGAATAAGAATATTCATATCCTAGAGACGAGGCTGACACAATTCCGGCTGTATATTCGTACGATTATTTGTTCCAACATTTTTCTCTGCACTTCGCGATCTTTGGTTTCCGTATCTGCATCTAACGGGCACGTCCTAGGGAGCCGATCGACTATGCTTCGAAATTTATATTCGAAATTATTTTTTAACTTTGGTTTTATCAGTAATTTTTTGAATTTCGTTTTTCCAATTATTTTCCATTTTTTATTTTCCAATCAGTTTGCGAATTTCGTTTCCTCAATCTTCGAAATTTTGTTTCTTTATCTTGATTTCAAATGCTGTTTTCTATATTATTATTCACATTCTATTTTTCAACTGTTTTTCCAATGTTGTTTTGTCAATTTTTATTTTCTCGATTCCACATTTCCACATTTTATTTTCCAATTATTTTCGGTCTCGATGTGCGCGAGGCAACCAACCATCGTTCAACGTGTTTGTGTCGCTACATAAATATCACGGATACTCGATTGTATCGCTGTACCGAACGTTATTACTCGTGGCAACCATTGACTGCGGTACACATCGTTCGCCACCGTTTAATTTTCTCACAGCTCCCGCGAGAGCTTTGTTCAATGCCGATAAAAACTCCCCCCACCCCCGCCGCTTCTCTTTTTTTCAATGCCATTTTGGTCTTTTTTTCCTTTCGGCTTTTTTAATAACATTCGCCACGATTCTCTCCGGATACCCACATACTTGCAACTATTGTTGTTTTCGGCAAAGTCCCACGGACGATGTATAGGAAAGCGAGTGCTGAAGCAAACGCGTAGTGTCGTAAAAATGAATTTTAAAAAGTATCTCTGTACGGTGACGTTTTCGGATAAGCATTCATATATGTATTGTGTACATGAATAATAAAAATGATGCAAATGTGTGTGTGTAGTATATACGTATTTATAATACGAGGAAATATTTTACGGGTCGTCCATCACATGAGGTTTCTCAGGCGACTTTTTGAGTCCCCCCTCCCCCATGGTGCTATGTGGTGAGGCTCTACGATACCCTCCCTTCGGCTACACATCGTGTGTAGTTGTTTTGTTAAGAAATGTCAGCCATAAGCTATAGAGAGTACGGTATTTAATTGTGAAAAACGAAGTAATTTATGTTTTCAGTATATTTAAATGGCATTGTCCGCGTAGTTGCCGAAAAAAAATATCTGGATAAGTCACACCATGCCCCCCCCCCCCCCCCCAGTGTGATCAATTGTGATGTTATCCAGCCCCCCCCTCCATTTAATCCTCACGTGATTAATGGACGACCCCTTACACAGTGTTAGTAAGACATGTTTTATAAAATTGAATCCATCAAGTATTATTGAATATATTTAACATTTAGGTGTATTGATATTAGTAATCTTTGACATTCTTTAGAGACTGCCTAATATAATATAATATAATATAATATAATACAATATATATATCTATATATAATATATATATATATATCAACAATAGAGAAGCGTTCATGTTTTTATCGGCATCGTTATTATCGGAATGCTGGTAGGCGTAAACGACAATATAAAATATGAGAGAATCGGAGGGACTATATTCGTGTAGACGATAAAATGCGCACGATGAATTTTATCACGAGGTAGCTTAAACGTCGCGTTCTGCCAACATTTTACACACTTATTCGACTGCAACGTTTTCCTCACGTGGCGTGTACTAAATATTTGACAAGAACGTATGTTCGACGTTACACGAACGCAATACCGGAGATCCTTGCACATTTTTCTTCCTTTTGCAGATTTGAAGCGAGAAGCGACGATATGTCACATGCTGAAGCATCCCCACATCGTCGAGTTACTCGAGACTTACAGTTCGGAGGGCATGCTCTACATGGTCTTCGAGTAGTGAGTGTTAACCAAATATGCTCAAACGTTTACTCAATGAGAACACGATCGAAAATTGATAACACGCGAGAGAAGAAATGTTTAATGCTAATTATTATTTGGGAAAGTTGTGTGAAGATTTTCATTTTAATATTTCGCTTTTTATTTGTATTTAATTATAGTAGATTATGAAAATAATATTTTAAAAAATTAGATAAAATGTACGTTTGGGGAGATTTTTCTATCAGTTGATAAAGTCAAAAAGCAACGAAATCAAGACTGAAAATTTACCGAACGATTGCCAGCCCGAAAAAGTTAAATCAGTGTATCTTTATTTGAAAAATATACTTGACTAAAAAAGGGGTAAATGATGGAATTAAAAAATAATTATTTGTCCCTAAGGTTTCGAACTTTTTGTTTCTAGGGGGGAGCTCAAATATCGTTCGATCGAAAGTACAATTAGCAAACTCAAAATATATTCGAGAACAATCGGCCAACCTTTTTTTTTCGAGGAGACCAAGCTTTGGCAATTTTTTGGCATTGCGATTTATCGGCCGGTAATCACGTCTATGTCGTGTGATTTTTTTTCAGTATGAACGGATCGGACTTGTGCCTCGAAGTTGTGAGACGCGCGAGCGCAGGATTCGTCTACAGCGAAGCCGTCGCTAGGTGAGAAAACATATGTCGAATTAACAATAAAGTGAGAATATTTTTCGAGAAAAAAAAATATACGAAAATAAATACAAAAATATATTTTTCAAATATACAAATATCATTCATCGAATTAATTTAAAAAATCGAATTTTATACGAATATTATGCGAAAAAATAATACATGCATTATTATTTCCAAAGAATTATTGATTCAATCATTAATATTAATATTAATTCAATAATTCGATATTTATTGTATTTTATTTAGTCATATTCCATAAATATATTTTTTTAAATAACGAGTTCAATAATTTATATTTTTATATCTACAAAAAATAAACAAGTGGTTTAAAAGTATTAAGCAACACAGACATTAAGTATTGAGCAATAGATACGAGAACAGAGCTTGTTGCTTTGACCAGAAGTTTTGGCCATCTCAGAAATTGATTAGTTTTAAAAAATCGCAAAGTTTACCTGATCGAACTGACAAGCGGTATCTCGTGTGCTGATTCAAATTATCTTGATTGATCTTTCAATTCATGCCGATGCTTATCCAGCAATCGAGACGCGATTGATTCCACCGTAAGTGTCTTTTTCCTCGATTCCCCTATTTTGAGATTCGAAAACGGTTAATTTGGCAAAGTCGAGTATTTTTTTTTTGTTTTATTAACTACATTTTCGCACGTACATACGTGCTCTTTATCTTATCAAATTTCGAAAGTGTTAATTAGAAAAAAAATTCGTAAGAAATTCATAACGAAATCGGCACGATCCGTAACACGATTAAGGCGTTACCCCCACTCGTAGCGCAAAAAAGGCCACTTTCATGATTTTTTTTAAAGAAAACTACAAAACTTTTTTACTCGATCAATATACCATCTTAAAGAATACATCTTGAAGAACTTTCAGTAATTTTTTTATTGAAAAATATTACATTGTTTAGTGGCAAATGGCCGTCAATGAAATAATGTTTTTATATACACGGTTTGCGGTGACCAACATTGCGGCGAAGTGGATCATCTGAAAAAAAAATGCGGATGGATTTAGTCAAATATAAGTATAAACTAGTCTTTAATCGAAGGATTTTAAAAAATATTCATTTTTCACAAAATGGCGGACAGTCAAAGTTAATGGTTCGATTTTAGCGAAAAAAAACGGCCGTTTTTTGGCTATAAAACGGCCATTTTTTTCGAAAAAAAAAATCGAACGATTAAAGACTACATTTTTATGTATTAAATAAGCCTGCAAAATTTCAAGAAGATCGGTTCATTAGTGTTCGAGTAATCTTGGTCACCGACTTCAGAAATGCCATTTTGAGAAAAACGCGTTTAAAGTTTCAATTTCAGTTCTTCAATTCACGGATTCATCTCTTTCAACGCTCATATCTCAGTGAATTTTGTTCGGATCGACTTGAAATTTTCAGGACATATTCTCAGATACTTATACTTGAAAAAAATGCAATAAAAAAATCGATTTTTTCAAAATCGCAAGAGGGGGTAACCCCTTAATCGTAGCTCACAGGAAGTGTCAATGAAATCGACACGTGGGGAAGTTATTCTTTTTAGGACAAGCCCTCCCGCCACCGCACAGAAAAATATGTACGTCAAATTTGTTATTTTTTGGTACATCGGCTCAAACGAATCTGTCAGTTTTTTCTCTAGCTCAGGGTAAATTGCGTCTCAGGTGGGTAAATTCGATTTGGAGTTAACGCAATCGATTTTTTACATTTTTTTGAGGACTAGAAGATTCAAGTTTCTGATGTAAAAAAAAATGAAGACGAATTTCAAAGCCTGACGTCCGAACAGGGTAGCGACAGATATGAAGGACGTATACGATTTTTACGTATACAATTATAATTTATTAATACGACGTATACGATTTTTCAAATGTTTCCTACCAATTTCGATATGCCCGATGGATTTTTACAAAATTAGAAAAATAAATCGATTTTTCAATTCGCGATCTAGATTAAATTATCTCAATGTTTAAAAACGTCTAACAAATCAGCATTATTTATTCTTAGCTTAGGACGTAAAAACTAAAATATGGCATTTTTACAACATTAGAAAAATAAATCGATTTTTCAATTCGTGATCTAGGTTAAATCATCTCAATGTTTAAAAACGTCTAAGAAGTCAGTATTATTTATTCATGGCTTAGAACGTAAAAATTAAAATATTGTTACTAACTTAAACGTGCCTCCTCCTGAATTCTCCATTCTTCTCAGTTTTTCGTTAAATTTGTTTTAAGCTTTAATCACCTTTTTTTATTTTTGTTTCGAGCATTTTTGTCTGCTTGCTAATCTGTATTTAGCTTCTTCTCTCTGGCTGCTAAATTAATTTTAGCCTTTTTCTCCGCCTGCTAAATGAATTCTAGCCTTTTTTCTCTGCCTGCTAAATTAATTTATCCTTCCTTTCTCCTCTTTCTGAATTTATCGTAGCCTCTGTTTTCCCACACTACATTGATTTTTTATCGTTTTTCCTCTCGCCATATATATTCGAGGCTCTCCCACTGTCTATATTAATTCAGCGCTTTTTCTCTGCTCGTTAAATTTGTTTCACTTTTTCTCTCCTCTCTCCTTCCTGTACTATAATTTTTCGCCATTCACAGATTTTTCCCCATTCTTCTCCCCTCTACCCCAACGATCGAGAACTCCAATCGAAGATCGAAAAAAAAAACAATCGGCTCCCAATGGGAACCTCGTCGATAATCGAAATGTTGGTCGCTTTCATGTCACTCGTGACCTCAAAGTGCCCTCTATTTTTTTTTCCAGCGCGACTCTAATCGCGACTATTCTCGTCGCGACAAATTTTGTTTGGGTTATCGCCGATCCATTAAGGGGGGACATACCATTAGCCGAGGAAAAAATGGCTGACTTTCATGATTTTTTTTAAGGAACGATTTCTTTACCATTTTCGGGCTGTTACATGGTTTTTTTTATTTTTATTATTCTGAAAAAATGGCGGAGGTATGTCACGGTTTTGTAAACGGGTCACGGAGGACGTTGTCGGACGGCGTGACACGCGGCGTCTGCGGGATTAATCCGAAAAATAGCCAACGAAGATTTTTCTTCCATTAATACTCATACTCGGAATATGAACCAAGAAAAAATAAGAAATATTGAAAATCGATTAAATGGCACACTTTGAAACAAAAAGATTGAATTTTCCGAAAAAAATGGCTACACTTTGCGAAAACAAATGCTTTGTTTTTTAATTTTCGAAAACATTTAGGGTCACGTTTTAGACAATAAAGTTAGAAAGATTCATACCAAATTCCTTCAGAATCGGTCGATTAGTTTTTTAGCTATTCGTCATGCCAGTTCAAAAGTAAAAAAAAAAAAAAAGGAAAAAAGTAAAAAAGTAAAAAGTAAAAATGGAATTTAAAAGACCGTGCCAAACCTTCGCCATTTTTGAAGATTAATATAAAAACATACCATTTAACAACCAAAAGTAGTAATAAAACTTACCCTAAATATAAAAAATGGCGAAGAAATATTTTCTTTCAAAAAAAATAATAAAAATCGCCAATTTTTTTCCTTACCTAAACGTATCCATCAAGGCGTCTCCTCACTTTAGACGCTAAAAAAGGCTATTTTCATGAATTTTTTTGATACGTACATATTATAGATATTTATATGAAAGTTGTTACAATTAATAAATACACTTTCGAAATACATTTTTTAAAAAATTAATTTTTTTAAGTCACTGTTTATAGACGAAAATGGTAGTTAAAAAGCGTAAAAAAAATGTAAGTCTGCGCTGTTGATGAAAGCTCGGAGATGGATCATCCGAAACCAAAAAATCAAACGTTTTTAGATTCGGTATTGATGTATTATATTCAGTATTAATGTCTATAGCGCATATCATGCGATTTTTGATATATCGAAAAATAACCAAATGGCGTACATTTTTCGAAAAAAAAAGAAAAAAAAATCGTGTTTTTTCACCGTTTTCGGCAAAAAAAGTAAACATCAAAATTCAACGAATATCCTTGATATGCGCTATAGCTATAGTTGTAAAGAATATGTGGTTAAAATTTCATAAGGATCGGTGCCAGTAGTTTCGGAAATTTTATTAACAAGCCGTCGAAAAGCGTTATTTCGAGAAAAACGCGTTTAAAGTTTATTCAGGTTACATAAATACATAAACATAAAAAAAAACGAATTTATTAAGTGTAACAACTTTTATACCAATATCTGTAATATAACCTATCAAAAATTACGAAAATAGCCTTTTTTAGCGTCTAAAGTGAGAAGACCCCTTAAGTTCTACGCTCCCAAAAAAAAAAAAAAATCGACAAGTCCAAAAAATGGCAGCGATATTCGAGCGAAAATTTAATCGCCCTCGGGAATTCCCAAGAGTGCTTTTAAGGATGTTGAGTCCCTATGAAACATGTTAATGTTAATTGTTCAATAAATAGCTTCTTAATCGTCATGAAATTTTTACACGACCTCCTGAATACTTCATGTAAAAACATACCAAATTTTCAGAATCCTATCATCATTACTTCAACCTCCTTAAGGGATGAAATAAAAAATGATAAGAAAATTCTGAAAATTTGGTATGATTTCGTATGAAGTATTTAAGAGGTCGTGTTAAAATTTCACGACGATTAGGAAGCTCGTTATTAAAAAACTAACATTTTGTTAAGAACAATTTTTGAAAGAAATAAAAAAAAAATTATCAATAAACTTCGTTTTGTTTCCGTTGCTTTCAATATATTGTAGATATTATAAAATTGAGAGGTCAAAAAAAAAACTTATCGCAAAGTTACATCAGTTTCCATAAAACAACATTTAATTTGTGAATGTTAATTGTACAATAACGAGCTTCCTAATTGTCGTGAAGTTTTTACACGACCTCTGAAATACTTCATACAAAAAAATATCAAATTTTCAGAATTTTATCATCATTTGCGATTTGGGACTCAACATTCTTAATTCTCTCTGTGCCAGTTTGTGTGCTCCCGTGTAAGATCGCGTGTCGAATTTTCCTCATTTCCGGTTGAACGATGGATCGGTAACAGAGCCAGTCCGCGTCTCGCGGCTGCCTCGGAAGTTCACCCGAGGCAATAAGAAAGTATCGACCAGGTCGGAAACTTATCGCTTTTTGCACTCCCGTCCCCGTTGCCACTCTCGCTGACCCAACGTACGTTGCACGAATATCCTACGAAGTCGAGCTTTTACCTGAAAACTTCAATCTCCCTTTTGCTCCCGTTGTACATTTTCACTCGGGCAATGCTGGACGTCTTTCCGGTGAATTCGTTTCTCCAGCGGCCTCTTGCTCGCAATTCCACACACTTTTTCACTCCTGGACTCTCCACGACTTCTCTCGTAAACTCGCAGGATATACTCGGCCCTTATAAATATACGACTCGGCCGCAACGACTTGGAAAAACCCTTGCGCAGGTTCCACCGAAAAACTTGGATGCTTTCAACATAAATACAATCTCCTTCCCATTCGGCTGTAAACTATTGTTTATTTTTACACTCGCCTTTATTATTTCAACTTTTAATACACGTTCTATGCTTTTTTCAAAAATTCACGATCGCTGGTGGGGACGAAATATTTTTTTTCGTCATTACTCCACAACGTAATTTGAAAAATAATTTTTCATCGATTTTTATAATACTTTTGTGTTCTTTTTAAATAATTATTGATTTTTGTAATACTTTTATTTAGTATTATACAATTATTTAGTATTATAGATTTTTATAATACCTTATGTGTTCTTTTTAAATAATTGATCGATGTTTATGTTATTTGTAATAACAATACGTTATTTCAGTGGGGATGAGTTACTTGTTTTATTTGTATTTAATAAGGATATTATTATTACTATATTTTCTCATTTTGTTGGTTGTCTTATTAGAGAAATGGGCTTCGTGGATCATTTTTATCATAATAAATTGTCTATCTTTCATTCATCATTCGTTCATTCAAGAATAATAACAATAATATATGATTAGAGATTTTTGGATCATTCGTATGAAATGGTACGCTTTAAAACAAAAAGAGGTAAATATTCGGAAGTGGGGCTTCTGATAGAAACAGGCTAATTTTCTTCAAGGGTTCAAACAAACCCAAACAACTCCAAACAACCCCCAAACAAGAATTAGCCTGATTCTAGCAGGAGCCCCACTTCGCAATATTTACCCAAAAAGATTGAATTTTCCGAAAAATATTACGACATTTTGCAATAAAAAATACTTTTTTGAAAACTTTCAAAAACATCGAGGGTTGAGACAAAAATGATAGACATAGTTATAGCAAATTTTATCAGAATCGGTCAATTCGTTTTTTAGCTACACGCCACGCCAGTTTTGAAAATGCAGTTTGAAAAACTGTGCCATACCACCCCCATTATCGAAGATTAATTTTTAAAAGTACCACGCAACAGCCAAAAGTAGAAATAAGACATACCCTAGGTCTTAAAAACGGCGAAGACATCTTTTATTTTAAAAAATCAAGAAAATCAGCAAATGTTGATTTATAAATTTAATTTTTCAAATCAATCAATTCTTACTAAACCCTCACGATTTCTTTACTCACAAGGAGCATCACTTCGGTGTCCTCCTCCAATTTTGTTGAGACTTTTTTATGTGGAAGTGTATAAAAAACTAAGAGACACGTATTTTTTTATCGGGGGAAAAACGGTTTTAAGGGGCGAAACCTAGCCTCAAAAATGGGGATGTTTTTCGTTTTTCCTCGATAAGGTTTTAACGGTACGAGATATAAAAAAATTCAAATCGCCACAATGTTTATGAGATGAGAACGATAACGTTATCGACGAAAAACGAAAAATACCCCTCCATTTTTGAGGGTGCGTTTCACCCCCAAAATCGTTTTTCTGCCGATAAGAAAAAAATACGTGTCTCTTAGTTTTCGATACTCTTCCACGTAAAAAAAAGTTTCAACAAAATCAGAGGAGGACACCAAAGTGATGTTCCTTGTCAGAAACGATAACTCGTTTCT
The DNA here is from genome assembly GCA_951751655.1 of Ophion costatus. Lineage (NCBI taxonomy): Eukaryota > Metazoa > Arthropoda > Insecta > Hymenoptera > Ichneumonidae > Ophion > Ophion costatus. The sequence goes on from OX632361.1 coordinate 38,742,452, forward strand.
TCAATAATAATTTGAGTGTGAATTCTTCATCTCGTTGGTATGCTGATAAAATCGAGAAATGTAGTAACAAAGGGATAGGTGGAATCTCAGTAGACAGGACAAACGAGGCTTGCGATATCACCGAACAATTCGGTCCAGTTCACATGGTAGTCCGAAGCCTCGAGGGGGTCGCAATGGCAAGGGGTTTGCTTTTGGCAAAGACAGATGCCCGGTTTCACAAGAGCTATGTACCTGCCCTCATTCGCTCACGCTCCAGGACCACCTAAACTCCTACGAGACCAACCCGGAACGCCGCAAGGATTAGCCGATGATTTATCGAGTTATTTAAACTGCCTCGACTGTATAATGCAATATCTGCTTTTTCGCGTTCTCCTCTCTACGATTCGTAATACGAGCGTGACTTTATTCGACTATAAAAATTCACCTTTAAATCTCCACGATCTCACTCTAATCTCCGGTACAATAGCGAAGAACATTGATCCGTGCTGTGGCCTCATTTAGAAAAGAACATCGTGAACAATAAACATGCTTTACGCTTTTGTTTTCACGCTATTTGTTTGTTAACCCTCTGTAGTCAGACAGAAGGTTGGTAAATTATTTTGCCAGTAAATAATACATAGACGGTAAATGAATATATCATAAATTAATAATATATTAAATCGTAATTAAGTCGATAATAAGTAAATGAATAATTAATCATAAATGAATAAATACCAAATTAATAAATAGAAATGGCTAAAGAGTTCTTGGTACTTTTTTATTTCCCATTTTTCATTTCTTTTTCATTTTATTTTCAAACACCCTGTTAAGGGTGTTTGCACATCCTCCAACATACAAATCCCCCTCGACATTTATGAATTAATAAATAAGTTAATACAAAGTTTCTGTAGGTTATTTTGGTTTTCATGGTGTACCCTTTAAGGGCGTTTTTACGTAGTCCCCCCTCACATACTATTCACCTTTGAATTCATACATTAATAAATAATAAATTAATTAATGACCAATAAATAAATAGTTTTGGGCAGATTTTTGTTTTCCATTTTCCATTTCTTTCTTATTTTATTTTCCATGTGAAAACACCCGTTTAAGGGTGTTTAGACATAGTCGTCCCACATAGAAATCCCCTTCACAGTCATAAATTAATGAATAATAGATCAATAAATAGTTTTTGGTAGTTTTTTTCCATGGTATGTCCTTTAAGGGTGCCTACACATAGTCCCTCCTCACATATTATTTTACTTTACTTTATATTCATAAGTTGTTGGATAATAAATTAAATAATAAAGTAACAAATAATATCAATAAACTCGATAAACATAATTCTGCAACGTTGCACACGGGGGTCAATGACCCCAGTCGTTTGCATTATCGGTCCAAATGGATCGACATTCCAGAACATGGAAAATTCGAACTAACGTGGGAAAACGAATAATAAAATGGTTCAGAAAAATCTTGAACATCGAAACTCCGAAAATAATGAACTATTTTCACTTGATATCATGAGTATTCCATTCTGGCTAGGGTGATCCGAAATGGAAAATAACAAAATGCACTTTTACTATAAGGACAAAAAATTTTATGATCGCAGACTTTTTTTGGAATTCGGAAAATTTCAGAAATGGCAAGATGTAGAAAAAAGTGTGATTTTCGAAAAAAAAATAACGACTTTTATTTTTAATAATAATTATTTATTATTAACAAATTTATTTTAACTTTACTTTAATTTTACTTTTAACTATTTATTTATTGAACACATTTATTATTAACAAAGTTAAAATAATGTATTATTAACAAATATCTTCAAATGTGATAAAAAATGTTATGAACTATGCCCCGTTGATTTTGAGATACGACGTGCACCGTCTATAAAATACAGAAAAATGCAAAAGAAAAACGGATAAATCGCTGAAGATTCGCCGTAGGGCGAACTGACGACGTTGATGTGTGTATCGTTGGAATGCAACGGATTTTTTATTTTCTATTCCACTAACATCGTTCCACCGAACCAGGCTATTTACATTACTAAAAAAAATTTATGTATTCTTATTCGAGATTTACGATCTCAATTTGCAAAAAAAAAGACGAGATAATGATTGAAAAAATAATGAAAAGTGCATTCAAAAATCGTCGCATTCCAGCGATGCAAAATTTCACGTCGTGCGATCTGACCCTTCACAAAAATCGTCCTTGCTGGATGAATTTTTTGAATTTTTCCAAAATCTTCGCTGCTAATTGAAGTTAAGGCGTTACCCTCACTTGTAGCGCAAAAAAAGGCCTTTTTCATGAATTTTTTTAAAGAAAACTAGAAAACTTTTTTAATTGATCGATATACCATCTTAAAGAACACATCTTGAAGAACTTTCAGTAATTTTTTTATTGAAAAATATTACATTGTTTAGTGGCAAATGGCCGTCAATGAAATAATGTTTTTATATACACGGTTTGCGGTGACCAACATTGCGGCGAAGTGGATCATCTGAAAAAAAAAACGCGGATGGATTTAGTCAAATATAAGTATAAACTAGTCTTTAATCGAAGGATTTTAAAAAATATTCATTTTTCACAAAATGGCGGACAGTCAAAGTTAATGGTTCGATTTTAACGAAAAAAAACGGCCGTTTTTTGGCTATAAAACGGCCATTTTTTTTCGAAAAAAAAAATCGAACGATTAAAGACTACATTTTTATGTATTAAATGAGCCTGCAAAATTTCAAGAAGATCGGTTCATTAGTGTTCGAGTAATCTTGGTCACCGACTTCAGAAATGCCATTTTGAGAAAAACGCGTTTAAAGTTTCTATTTCAGTTCTTCAATTCACGGATTCTTCTCTTCCAACGCTCATATCTCAGTCAATTTTGTTCGGATCGACTTGACATTTTCAGGACATATTCTCAGATACTTATACTCCAAAAAAATGCAATAAAAAATCGATTTTTTCAAAATCGCAAGTGGGGGTAACCCCTTAAAAACTAGGGGTATAAAAATGGACGATAAAAAAATCGTATTTTTTCCATTTGAAGCTCACACAGATCCCTTGACACGACACGGACGTTTTTTGTTTCGACGAGGATATTTACAATCGTAATTTTGCGCTTTTCCAGCCATTACATGAGACAGATCCTGGAGGCGCTTCGCTATTGTCACGAGAACGACATAATACACCGGGATCTGAAGCCCCAGTGTGCTCTCCTCGCCGGAAAGGAGAACTCGGCGCCGGTGAAGCTTCGCGGTTTTGGGGTTGCTGTTCAGCTTCCTTCCTCCCAGGCAAACGGTGTCGGTACGTTTCTCATTTGTGTCTCAGCTACGGCCAACTCCTGTCACATAATTAAGGGCGTTTTTCTATGGATGCCCGAATACGGCCCCTTAATTTACTCGTTGCACGAACGAGACGTGCCGCTATTCATTGTCCAACAATCCAGCGTCTTACATTGCTGAGGGTGAAAAAAAATAAATAACCCGAGACAAAGGAAACGTCCCTCAAGTCTTCACGTCAGCATAAAAAAAAAAATAACCTGTGAAATCGAAAGATAACGTGATGAACAAAAATCGTGGCACGAGTTGAGCATTTTTCAACATTCTTTTTATAATCAAAAATTATTTTTTGCTTTTATGCCGCTTTTATTTATGCAGTTTTCAAAAATTGGACTTGAGTGACGGCCGGCGAAAATGATTGAAAAATGAACAAATAGTTCCATAGAACAGTGATGAAAAATCGGTATATATGTTTTTTTTTATCGTCACAGCTGTTGCCGATCGCCATTTACATTCATATATTAACACTTACTTGCCACTGTGGGGCTCGAAACACCCCACTCACTTTTTTTTTATGCGAAAATGTTCCGATGGATATTTTACAGAGGGGTGGCAAGTAAGGCTTAAGGGGTCTTCTCACTTTAGACGCTAAAAAGCCTATTTTCATGAGTTTTTTTGTCGTTATGTATTATAGATATTGATATAAAAGTTGTTACACTTAATAAATACACTTTTGAAATACATTACATTTTTTTTGGATTTACGTAATCCAAAAAAACTTTAAACGCGTTTTTCTCGAAACAACGTTCTTTCGACGGCCTGTTGATAAAATCCTCGAATCTACTGAACCGATCCTCATGAAATTTTTTTTTTTACAGCTATAGCTATAGCGCATATCAAGGATTTTTTGAAATTTTCATATTTGCTATTTTTTGCCAAAAACGGTGAAAAAATAAGGTTCTTTTGTTTTTTCGAAAAATGTTCGCCATTTTATTATTTGTGCATATATGAAAAATCGTATGATATGCGATATAGCCATTAACACACTGAATTTAAAACCGCGTGATTTTTTTTTGTTTCGGATGATCGATCTCCGAGATTTCATCAACAGTGCAGACCTACAATTTTTTTAGGACTTTTTTACACTACCATTTTCGTCTATAAATAGTGACTTAATAAAAAAAATTATTTCAATGTATTTCGAAAGTGTATTTATCAAGTGTCACAACTTTTATATCAATATCTATAATATAAAGCTATCGAAAAAAAAATCATGAAAATAGCCTTTTTAGCGTCTAAAGTGAGAAGACTCCTTAATCTTTATTTTTTGCTAAAATGCCTACGTGGACTTCTAAAGTAAACTCCTTAGATGGTCTGACTAAATTTCCAAGGAATAATATTTAATAGTTTGTTCTTTATAAGAAAATTGTCGCTGGGGTGTGAATTAATCCCAGTGTGCCAAGTACGTGATTCTACAGAAGTGTAGGAAGTAAGGGCTGGGCTTGACGTGGGGATACAAGATGAACTGAGGAAGGGCATATCATAGGGCAAGGCCCTCGTACAGATAGAATATCAGTATTAAACATAAAACGAGTTTTTCCGACGACTTTACAACACCCCCCCCCCCCGTTTCCATATTCTCGTAAGCCTTCGCCTAAAAAATATCGAATAATTCATAAGCATTGAGTTCAGTTTCCGAATAAAATAATCGCAGTAACTGTAAAATCGTTAATTACGGGAAAAAAGAGAAACGCTTTCTAATGCGACGAGATTTCGTCGTATCCATAAACGTTTGGAAAATTTGCAGCGTCGAATATCAATAATTATCGAATGTTGTAAAATAACACTTTTCGATAACCAACAAATCATTTCGTAAAGTGAGTTAGTTTCATTTACAATGTACTGATACAATATTGAGATTGAATATTAAAAGCATTCGGATATCGAATTTAATATTCAAATTCACTTGCATATTGGAATTGCGAGCTCAAAACTGAATATTGAATTGGACATCGGAAGTAAATATGAAAATTCAATTCAATATTAAAATCCCGAGCGTGTCCAAAAAGCCCAAAACTGAATATTGAATTGAGCGTCATAATTCCATGTTAAAATCCAATTTGATGTAACAATTATCTGCGCGTTTAAAAATAACAAAATTCAGTACTAAAATCAACATAAACATTGAATATTAATATCAATATTTTAATTGAATTCAATTTCAGAATGACGTGCGTGCCCAAAGAACCCAAACTTCATTATTAAATTCGACATCAAAATTCAATTCAATATGAAATTCAATTCAATATAAAATTCAATTCAATATAACAATTCTATTAAATATTAAAATTCAATCCAATATGAAAATTCAATTCAATATAGAAACTCAATTTAACATTAAATGTCAATTCAATTTCAAAATTCAATTTATGTTTTAAATTCAATTCAATATAAAAACTCAATTTAATATTAAATGTCAATTCAATTTAAAAATTCAATTTATGTTTTAAATTCAATTCAATTTCAAAATTCAACTCAATTTCGAAATTCAATACAATTTCGAAATTCAATACAATTTCGAAATTCAATTCAATTTCAAAATTCAATTCAATTTCAAAATTCAATTCAATTTCAAAGTTCAATTCAATTTCAAAGTTCAATTCAATTTCAAAATTCAATACAATTTCAAAATTCAATTCAATTTCGAAATTCAATACAATTTCGAAATTCAATACAATTTCGAAATTCAATTCAATTTCAAAATTCAATTCAATTTCAAAATTCAATTCAATTTCAAAATTCAATACAATTTCAAAATTCAATTCAATTTCAAAATTCAATTCAATTTCAAAATTCAATTCAATTTCAAAATTCAATTCAATTTCAAAATTCAATTCACTTTCAAAATTCAATTCAATTTCAAAATTCAATTCAATTTCAAAATTCAATTCAATTTCAAAATTCAATTCAATTTCAAAATTCAATTCAACTTCAAAATTCAATTCAATTTCAAAATTCAATTCAATTTCGAAATTCAATTCAATTCCAAAATTCAATTGAACATTAACATCCCATTCGCTATTAAAACTCAATTCAATATGAAGATTCAATTCAGTATTGAAATTACGCACGTGCCCGAAAAGCCCTTCCTCCACATAGGAAAACGATTCCGATCAGGGTGAGAATAGGGTCTAGTCGTTCGAGAAGAGCAGATCGCAAAAAGATATCGGCCCCCTCTGCCCCCCTTCATATTCGCGCATTCGTATAGATCCTCGTCACATCCGGCAACCCGAGCGCAGTGTCGCGGATCTCGGAGGGAGCTTTACCGTCTGCGCCCGTTGCACGCACGCAGACGGATATTGCGTGGATATACCCGTGATGTCGCAAACTTTTTTCCTCATCTTTCTCCGCTTACGTTCGGGCTTTATCCGGATGGAATGTATATGCGCGACCGCGACGCCGTGGGTAACGCAACAACAGAGGCCACGATAAATACCACCTGGGAAAAGCTTGCGCACAGAGGCGTGTCCCCGGGAAAGAGGTTATGTACGGTTACGTACGCGTATATACGTCCGTAATGGTATATTGCCCTCGGGACGTCGCGGAGCTTACTTAGTGTCACTGCCATCTCGTACAACGTACATACGTATGTATACATACATACATACATATATATATATATATATATATATATATATATATATATATATATATATATATATATATATACATATGTACAAATGACAGCTGTACGTAAATTTACACGTGGATTGCTTTCCAACGACCACACGTTTATTTATTCCCAGTCATTCCTCTTGGCTATCAAAAAAGATCAGCCTTCTTTCCTTTTCGTGTTTTTACATTTTTTAGTCAAAGAATGTTCGAGCGTTTCACCCTTGAACTAGTCAGGAAAAATGAAATGTTAACCCAAATAAACCGTCCTTTCTGTTTATATTTTATCGTTTATAATATATGTTTATTTGACCAGCTTTTAATACTATATTCAAGCATGATGTCTTAAATATTCCATTGTTTATGAAATTTATTTATTTTTGTCAGCCCTTGATTATGAATTCAAGTATTTTTAGGAGAATTAACTTTGTGTGATTTTTTTTTGAAGAAGACTCGTTTTAGCCTATGAACTAGTCAGGAAAGATGAACCGGAAACCTTAACAAACAGCTTTTCTGCTTATATTTTATTGTTTACAATATATATTTATTTGAGCAGCTCTTGATTCTTCGTTGGAGTATTTTTTTTTAGTATTTGATTGTTTATAATGTATGTCTATTACTATCAGCCCTTGATTCTGAATTCAGGTATTTTTTTTAAGAGGATGGACAATTGTTGAGAATTGAAGCACCCGACAATTGTGGAAAATTGAAGCTCTGGAGAAAAATGTGCGGAAATAATAAATTACTGGATGCTTAATAATCATTAAACGCACGGCAACAAGTAGTCGCTAATTGTTGAGCGACAAATTCTTAATTATCAAATAATTGGGAATGGATAATTATCATAGATTTGTAATCATTGGTAATTGTTGAATATATTGGATCACGAAAGTAATGTATTATTGATTATTCAGTATTTACATATTTTCGTAATTACCGGAGTAATTGGTGTAATTTATTGGCAGTGGGTAACGAAACTTGCAGTCGATAGAAGCCGAGAGGTGAAGCGTAAATACATTTTGACACAGATTAGCGAATACGATTTAAAAAATTGAACGTTTGTTTTATGAACATTTTTTTAAATTTGGATATTTGTATTATCTTACGTTTCTTTTTACGTTTGATTTTTATTATTTCATTTTCATTTTACGTTTGATTTTTATTATTTCATTTTCATTTTACGTTTGATTTTGATTATTTTTTTTAATGTAAATTTCATGTAAAATGAAAATTTTATCAATATTTTCATTTTACGTTTGATTTTTATTATTTTACATTTAATTTTTTATATTTCACGTTCAATTTTCATTATTATCCGTTTAATTATAATTATTTTTCGTTTGATTTTTATTATTTTACCGAAAATATCCATCTCCTTGAAACTTCGCCGCTGCAACGATGTGCCCCGTAAAAAAAAGTTACCACGTAGGCGCACATGAGCGGGCCATGTGTGTCAGGATCGTGTTTATGAGCAACGAACAACGATCACCCCGAGAGACGAAAAAAAAAAAAAAATGCGGAAGTGGGTCAACGGGGGAACAAAACGTTTTTATACTTTTCCCGAACGTACATAGTAGCGTGATCATGTGCAGGGGGAAAAAGATGCCCGGATCGATTCACGAGTGCACAGGACAAAAAGGACCACTCCCGAATGGCGGCCATAGGGTACGTGACTTCTTCCCGTTGACGCATATTAAAAGTCCGCAAACTGGACGGGTCAACCGATTAAAATGCACGCTGGGCAGCGGTCCGAGCTCAAGTCCTCCCACTCACTATTTCCGAAATGGAGCGGATACAACCGCCGGAATATTTCGCGACTCTAATTTTTTATTTAATTTTTCTTTCTCAATTGTGGGAATATTGTGAGTAATCTTTTTGATTGAGACTGTCGAGCATATGACGAATGATGACTTTACAAAATGTAGAATATTTTTTTATTTTCTTCATATTTTCTAAAAAATGGGAGAATTCATAATTTTTCATCTTTGGAAGTCATGGAATATTTTAGTTTTTTGTAGAGTACTTGGATTTTTTGTATTGCAATTATATTTATTATTTATTTTTCATTAGGACCCTTCGAGTGCACGCCTTTTTTGTTTTTTTTTTTGTAGAGACGTTTTTTGTAGTAAATTATCCATATTTTATGGCCCTCAATTTATTTTTCAACGAAAACGAAAATTAAATGCCAAAACATTCGTTCAAAGTGGGGCACACGTTGAACAATACGTACTTACACGAAAAAAATTTGGGGTCAAAATGACCCCGTGTGCACTCGAAGGGTTAAGGATGTGGAATACATTATTATCATTCTTATTCATACCATTGTTACTATTATTTTATATTCTGCTGTAGGACACTTGGACTTTTCTCTTCGGTTATATTTTTTATTTATTCTTTATTAGGACTCGTGAAGATATGGAATATATTATTATTATTTTCTATAGAATGTGGAGCATTCAAATATGTTTCATTTTTATAAAATATTCGATCTTTTATTATGTTTTTTTTTTACCTCTACCCGGTACAGAATGTCATTACTTTTTAATATCCACGCTACATTTAACTTGATTCCAGGAATATCTTTTATTTATTTTTGATTCAATTTCTCAAGGATATACGTTTTATTATTTTTAATGGGAAAAAGAAATGGGCTATTTTATTATCATTCATTTTATATATATTATATATATATATATATATATATATATATTATATATATATATATATATATCTACCAGACGAATATAAAATATCGGAGAATTCGACCCCACAGGGTATAAAATATTTTATTATTTTCCATTCCCCGCGGCTTATAAAAAATGTTATTCATTTTTCTCACCGAACATTCAAAAATAGAATCGGCTAGGCAATAACTCTTCTTTCGTCCTAAGCCGGAAAGGCTTTTATTAAAATTACCGGTCTACTTATCGACCGAGTATGCCCCGGGTACTTCCTCCATCGTGTTCTCTCATTTCATTTTACTTTTCATCGGGCTATAATTGACTGCATTGTGGGGCGAACGCTCGAAAGGAAAAGTCTCGAAGTTTGCGGACGGTAATGAAAGCTCGGATATACAGAGGGCGCTTTATTATTCAACGGCACGAGCCCTAACGAACGTCGTCAAACGCGCGGGCAAATCTTTTGTACTATTCCGGCAGAGGGCGGCACGCGCGAGCGCGGGATAACGCGGCGAATCTACAACCGGAGTAGAGCAAAGGATAGGACTCGCGGCCGCGGGTCTTTCGCATCTTAAATGATTCAGGCGACGAGGCCGAGCGAGCTTTTTCTTTTTTCTTTTCTTAAGGGTGAAATGAAAAAATATTATCGCCCCAGGGCCACCGAGAAAGAGAGAGGGAGAGTGAGAGCCACGTTGACAAAGCTCATTAACCCGATGTTTACCGAGGGTTTCCCGTTTCCTTTTTGCTTTTGTGTATACACGAAGACGACGACGAGGAGGCAGTGCCTCGAAAAATGAATCTCGACGCCCTCTCCGCGCTTTACGAGATCCGCAAATGTCGGTCGGTAAGAAGAAGATGGAAATGCGGGTAGGAAAAGAAAAAAGAAAGCGAGACTTGAAAAAGACTCTTTTCAGTGCCTCGTCGTCATTGACTTACGGTCCGCGCATTCGCTTCAGAGACAACCCCCCCCCCCTCTGCCCCTCGTTGCAGCGGAAAAGTTTCTCGCTCTTTTCACCGCACCTTGCTCCTGATATTTGCACAAGGAAAATCTCATCAAGTCGCACAAAGTTTTGCGCTCGAAAGTAAAAAAGAAAAACACTACCTTTTTTTACATCGTGAAAAGATATATATGAGCTATTCCACGTGAATCCGGTGGACTTTTTCCCTGACCACCGCAAATTCGATCAATTTTTTTTATCTGATTCCATTGACTCTGAAAGACACCCTGATTTTTTTTACATTTATTGAAACACCCTTAGTAAAAAAAAAGAATTCCGAAAAATATGACTCGATTTAAAAATCTGAAAAAAAATTCCAAAAATGTGTGATTATGGGTAAACATTTTCAAGCTATCACCCTCAGTGAAATTATGATTTTTTCGTTAGCAGTCGAAAAGTTTTGATATTAAATTCAATTGAAGTCGTATTCAGCACAGGAAAAATCATACTTCCACTGCGGGTGATAGCTTGAACATTTTTACATCTAAACACGTATTTTTGGGAATTTTTTCAGATTTTTCAATCGGGGCGTTTTTTCGGAATTTTTTTTTGCACCCGAAAAAATTAGGGTGCCTTTTAGAGTCAATAGAATCAGATAAGAAATAAATAAATCGATTTGGTAGGGGTCAGGGAAAAATTCCACCGGATTCACGGGGAATACTGCCGGCCAAAACTTTGAGTACACCAATCGAAATTTCTTGTCACTCTAAAAGTTAGATAGCAGACTAAACAATTAAGATCAAAATTCCCCAGAAGCGTTTTAAAGAGGATAAATTTACCTTCATTTTGCCGTTTTAGAAAAATTTTTACCATCTTTTTTTGTGTTCATTACGCCTTTTTGAAAATGGCTATTTTCACTTTTTTGACCGTCTAAAACTGCCCGCATAACTTCTAGCGAATTTATTCATTCGTTTTTTCCATGATAAAGTTTTTTCCAAAAAAAAGTAAACAAATTTTCTTTCTTGACGGATTGTCCCAGACCCCATAATTCCCAAATGGAGCCCCTCCACTCACTAGAGTCCCGACAAAAAATAGTAAAAAAAAATGTTTTAAAAAAAGTTCTGAAAAATTTCTGGCTACCCCAGTTTGAACCTATGCATTTTTTTACCCCCTTGATATTTTCGCTGAAACCCCATAGTTATTGGACTACGCCTATTTTTTTGAAACATGTCTTTTTTAGCTAAAAATGCAATATTGGGGCGAAAAAAAATTGTACAAATCTTTCTAAAAATGGAAAAAGTAGGTTTTAATACCCTCCTTATGTTTCTCATGGAAAAAACGAGCGAAGAAATTCGCCAAAAGTTATGCGGGCAGTTTAAGACGTGCAAAAAATCTAAAAAATAGCAATTTTCAAAAAGGCGTATTGGGCCCAAAAAAATTGTCAAAAAATGTCTAAAGAGATCAAATGAAGGTAAATTCGTCCTCTTTAAAACGCCGCTTGGGAAATTTGATTCTCTTAATTTTTGAGTCCGCTATCTAACTTTTAGTGCGGCAAGAAATTTCGACTGCTGTACTCAAACTTTTGGCCGGCAGTGAATTTTTATTTCATAATTGTTAAATTATGAAATATCTATTATACATATAATAGATATTCCATAATTTAACAACTTCAATGAGAAATCATGCTGAATCGAAAGTTTTACCAACAAGGAACATCACTTGAGTGTCTGTCTTCGATTTCATTGAAACTCATATATGTGATAAAGCATCAAAAACTATTAAACACATCTTTTTTTATCACCAGAAAAACCGTTTTAAGGGGAAAAAGCACCCATCAAAAAAGGCGTGTCACCCCTCTTTTTTCAATACTTCTATAGTAGGGGTAATACTTCTATTTTTGAGGGGTGGTTTCCCACCACCCCCCCCCCCTAAAACCGTTTTTCCGCCGATAAAAAAAATACGCGTCTACGATCTACTATCTGTTCCTTACGAGTTGCGCGATTCAAAAATTGACAAAATTTCTAAAATGTCTCACCTATTACGGACAATGGATTTTTTTTTTAATTTTCACAGCTTTTTCTTAATAAAACTCGCGAACAGGAAAAAAAGTCGCGGTGAATTTTTGCAAAGAATTTTTACGATCGTGTGAAACATGGCGAACATTCGAGAAATCAGGAATAAATGTCATTAATTTTCCGACCGGTCTTCGTAGAATTTTCGACAGCGGCTGCGATTAAATTGAAGTGAAAATTCGTTAACGTCAAGCGAATCGACAGATCGGAAATCGATGGAAACTATCCGGATTGCCCGCGAACGACGAAGCCGGATCGGAAATGCGATCAGTGCAATCCGATCCCCCCCCCCCCCCCGTCTAACGCGCTAACAATTCGACGTCCACTCGGATACTTTCGAATTTTTTAAAACGTTATTATTATCGTCGCTATTGTTGTACCCGATTGTGAACGAATTGGTGATATTCCGTTTTTTTGCTCGCTTATTTTTTTATAAATAAACGAAACAGCTTAATCGTCGTTTGACTGTTTTTTTATTTAAAAAAAAAACATTTATCAGGATTGTTTTCAACTCTCGGTGTTTTTATATGTGCGTGTGTCTATATGCAAAAAGTCAAACGCTTTTTTCAGTTACCGAATGAATTAGCTGTCTGTTCTTCGCTTACGTTTTATTTTTTTACCGTCAGAGGGAATTAAACAAGTTCGATTAATTTTGGTCTTTTAAGGCCTTAGGCCACAGTGACTATAGTATAGGGGTATAAAATCATGTGCGGATTGAACAATTTTTGTTTACGTATGAAAAAGTGATTCACTCATAAAATTAATTACACATCTATTTAGTATAGATATCAAGCTGTTCGAATTTTTTTTTTCGATGTACAAAAGGGCCGCTACTAATATTTTCATCCACAATTTTTGACCTCAAAGAAAAAACAAAAATTCTCGTTAATCTACACGAGAATACCTAGAGAAGTACGTACGGAATTTAAAAAATATTGTTTTATTCAAAAGTAGGTATGTGAACTTAAGAAATGAGTTTTCAGTGAAAAATACTGAATTTTATTTAAATTGAAAAACATTCATAAACAATAAAGTTATTATTATTGAACGGGTTATACCTAGTTGTGGCAGTCTAAAATAGCTCATTTTTGAGATTTAAAAAATAGAAAATCGCAATGATAAATTTCTTCAAACATCGGGTATTTAAAAAAGTATTATCTGAAGAATGCTCTGTAATGTTTCCGGTAAAAATATTTAATTATAATCAATTTACAGCCAGGTTATCTAATATAAAAAAATCAGATTTCGTGAGTATATTAATTTATCCTGTGATTAATCGAAGGAAGTTTCGAAATATAAAATTTAACAAACAAGGTGCATCTTTAACGTGAGGGTCTTGATTTTTGCAAAAAAATGGGCATTTTTTGTCCATCGAATAGAAAGTATAGACCGGAAAAAATTCTTCGATCAAATACTATATTTGTTCATCTAGAAAAATCCCTAAAGATTAGAGAAAGGGTAATTGAGTTGTTTCGAACAGTTTTGACAAAAATTGATTTTTCGACTTTTACAACTATGCATAATCTCGTAAATAAAGTACCGCCGTTGCTACATGGCCAATCGGTGTAGTTAGTCCTGGCAACTAGAGTCTCAAATGAAAAATGAGAAAATGAACTTTTAGTATAATAATAAAACTTCCGTATGACCTGATACGTTTTGAAATTTTGAAAATTCCGAAATTCGCACGCTGTAAGAAAAAGTTTGTCATTGACAAAGGGAAATAAATTTCATCATTTGAAATGAATAGATGGATAATCGAATGAGAACATTACCAGTCAGACGATGGAAAATGTTATAAAATATGCTCTGCCCGAATTGGAGGAGATTCGACGATCTGACCCTTCACAAGAATCGTCATGACTAGCCTTTCAAAATTTGGACAAATTCTTACTTGCGAAATAAAGTTAAAACCCTACGCTACAAAACAACCCAGTAAACGGTATTAAAAAAAAATGCAAGCTCATGTGAATCCCCCAACGCGGGAGTCTGAATTAGAAGCTCCAAAAAAGCGTTTTTTCGGAAATTTTTTGAGAAGGGAAAAAACAGGTGAGCCGAGTAAACATTGAGACATCTTTTAATGTATATTTAAAATGTATAAAAAAAATGTTTAACATGAAACAATAAATGACTGGACATTAATCAGTCTATTCCATATGCGTCTTGCCACTGCAGTCCCCAATCGGTGGGAAAGATGGAGCTCGTAATTCTTGACTGAAACAAAATACCAATTCTCATATATTTTTCTTCTCGGTGATTTAAGAAAAAGCTGAAAATTCGGAAATAATAACTTTCCTCAGGTTAAAAAAAAAGTGTTTAAAAAACACTTCACGTGCTATAAAAATTATTAAAAAAAACTTTTTCAACGACTTTTTTAATTCACTTGGAAGATATTTTCATACCGAAGAAAATAAACTTTGGTTCGATTCAATAATTTGTTTAGTTTTTTTTTCTATCACGCCTGTCAACGTGGAAAAATCATTAAAATCAAAACTGGAGAAAACGCGTTTCAAAGTTTTCAATAGGAGGAAACATCAATATCAAATATCAATAGCTTCTCCGCTTTTTCGAAAAACTTCGAAAATATTTACAATTGGCCTCTGTAACTTTGTAAATATATTCTTGGATAATTTATCTATTGACTTAAGCAATTAAAAAAAATGATTTTTCGGACCTTCTAATTCGAGCTCCGGCTTTAAAGTTTCCAGAATTCAGTTTTAATTCGACACGTAACGTCGAGATTTTAGCGGCAATTTAAAAAAACGAGAAAATCCGCAGAAATCCAAATAAAACGATGATGTATTCATCCGCGCGCTGAATCTTTCGTGTAGAATCCGATTTTTTTTATTCGTAAAACAATCCCGATCATGGGTGGCTCGTTTGCCGCCGAAATTGGCTTTCACGAAGCTGCACTCGGGAATATTGGGAAGAGGCGACGGTTCGAGCCCAAAACAGCGGGATGCAAAATCAATTATAACAAGGATGCACGCTCCGGCAGCATTTCCATTCCCATATACTCGGCCACAATATTCGATCAGATACGTACCACACATGCAAACGAGAACGAAGAGATTCAACCAACGAATTTTCTTTTTTTTTCCCTTTTTTTCGTAATACGAACGATTGTGTTTGTGAACGTTTTAGGCTCCGTGACGTTTGTTCGTAAATCCCAAGAGATATATCATTTCAGTAGGAAGGGGAAGATGGAATATATAAGCAAATGTAGAACACATTACATCTCGTATGATCGCAATAAAGTCTTTCGTTTCCAAAAAATGATATCCGCGAGCTGCGGTGCAGCCACGCAAAAAATAGAGAAAATCGAGACAGCTGTGGACTACTGGAAATAATGTCTCACAATTTATTCTCGTTTTAAATTTCATTGCAGGACTCGTTAGATCGAGGAAATAAAAAAAATTAATAAGATTTCGACCCCCCCCCCCCCCCCCCCCCCAAACGAGCAGAAATTATTTACAAACCTTCCCTTTAATATTATAATGCAACCCCCAAAGGGATTTTGGGCAACTCGCAATAGATTTCAAGATATTGAATTTTTAAGTTTTTTTTTAAACATGCTATATCTATATCTGCTACGTCTCGGTTCATATCTACATATGTTATCGCGCTCTTCGTTCCGTCCAAACAAAAATACCCAAACCCAAACAAGCACCAACAAAAAAACCCAAGCAAACAAACCCAAACCACAACAAACCCGAACCAAAACAAACCCAACCCCAAACAAACCCCATCCCAAACCTAAACCCAAAAACTATTGTGCGTCGTCGAAAATTCCTTTGAGGCTTGTCTTAAAATATTAAAAGGAAGGTTTGTGGAAAATTTCAGCTCGATCGTTGGGGGCGTTTGCGGAACCTTACCCGAAAAAATCGTAAGCTTTTTTCATATTTCGGATAGAGTTTTTTTTGGTATCTAATTTGTTTACTTAACATTGACATGAGAACGAGTGAGCCGAGGGTGGTCGCGATAGAATGTGACGAGACTTTTACCCTGCGATGAACTAAAAGACAAAAATCCTGGATTTATTGAGCCCCCTGTTGTTATTCACGTTTATTGGTGATCGAAGGGATAGCCGATAAATGAAAAAAATCTTCATCGTTGTTACGTGTCGAAAACATTGACGATCCATAAATAACAACCCAATTACAGGGCCCCGGAAAATTCATACGTTAATGAATAATACGGTAGATTGCTTTTTTTAAACGAGAAAATAGCAAAAATTGAAAATACTCGAAGGCACCGATACAAATGCAGATTAATGACCTGCAATTTGGTTTCAATGAATACAGAGTGTTACGCGACCGAGTATCGTCAGTGTCTGAGCCCAAAGGGGCAGCTCTACTTGAAGGCCGACAGCGAGGGTAAGCCTGACCTCTCAAACGTTTTTTCACAAATTTCGCAGGTCCCATGAATGCATCATTAAGCCAACACAATATATATATATATATACATACATATCTATATATAATTTCATTAATTTTAATACATATATAGTTTTCGTGAGTCACTAGAAAGTAGACACTCGCAAACGATTTCCAAGATCGTGAATTTGTTTCGCAAAAAGTATTCGAAGAGGAAATAAAAAAAATAGTTTTCTAATTTTTTACACGTGTTTAGGCCTTGCGAAAAGTTTATTTGGATTAGATAAAAAAATGTCTGATCAAAAAAATCAGTACGTTCGTTACCCGTCTCCGGCTGGACTTGCATTGAAAAAAGCTGTCAAAAAGGATTAAAACCCAGGCTTTCCACTTTTAAAATTTGTTTCGGACTTGAAATAAGTTTGTTTGGGTTTAATAAAAAAGGGTCTTCAGTTAAAAAAAAATTAGCACGTTCATTACTATTCTCTAGCTGGATTTGTTTTGAGAAAAGCTGACGAAAAAAAAATTAAAAATCAACGTCTCTCAGTTTTTAATTTTTTTTTTGGCTTTAAACTAAGTCTATCTGGGTTTGTTGGGACTCAGATTAAAAAAAGCCTTGAACAAAAAAAGGCCAAAAGTCAATCTTGACAAACCGTTCGAATTTTGTTGTGGACGTTTTTTTTTGCGAAACGGGTATTCGAAGGAGTGTAGAGTGTTTAATTTTTAGTTGCTCACCCAGTATATATGTATATACGTCAGTACACATTTTCGATATCACCAGAGTCACGGCAAATTAATTTCGCACACAATACGCAATTACTATTCACTTCAATGGCCATTTGAGGCTCGTTTCATGCGTCCCACTTCACACCACTCACTTATTATTATTCACTATTGCTATCAATTATTATCATTGTCGTTATATTATGATAATTATTAATATAGGAGCTGCCACGCTTGCCTGCTTGCTTTACGCGTTTATCACAATTTTCACTCGCGATCACGGTCACCACATGGATGGATTATAATACAGTCACCATTCAATTAACGTTTTGCGCGTGTGTGCACATGTTAGTGTGTACAAAGTAATGATTAACACGTACACATGCACGCAACACGGTACTCCGAAAATTAATCGTTCATCGAGCCTCCGGGAATTCAACGATTAGTGTAAAATATACACCGCTTTTCTCAAAATCACACCAAAAACCAAGAAATTATGAGAAAACCGTATTTTTTTTTTCACGTTCTCGCGGACGATGTTTCAACAGATTTTTCGAAAATTTCACGATGAAATTTGTTTCGGGTATTTATAGAGTAATTTTTGGAAATAGACTCGTATTTCTTCCGTCAAAGAAAGTAAAAATTGCAGATTGGTCGGTGGAAAAATTTGTTCCGAAAGTAATGCATCGAATTAAAATTATTTTTATTTCGTGAAAAAACGTAACGTAATGTCAAACAAAATTTGAAAAATAGTTGACTAATATTCGTCGTTAAAACCCGTCATCAGAAATTGGAGTGAGAGAAAAATAATTTTCATTGCACTCCAACTATGCAAATTTTTATCTCACAATGTTCTCACCTTTATAGATTTATATATATGCCAACAATTATTATCACCCCCCTCATACCTGTATACCTATGTGTATGCATATATATTTATTACGATGTTAATTAGGAACTCTATTTGTCACGTTCCCTTGTCCCAAAGTTTCACACTTACGATTGGTGTTGGTGTCTCGATGTTATTACCCTCCCATTCCTATATGTCGACTTTTTCGAGTGCACACTGTGCATATGTTGATGGGCCGCGACGTCTGACCCACGACGACCACCTACCACTTATCATTTGTCTGCTTTCTTTTTTACTTTGACATTTTCTTTCGCTATTTTTTATTCATTTTAATCTCTCATTTCGATGTCGAAGAATTTTAATGAGCGCGGAGCCGTTTTCCTCGTGCGTAAGCGAGGCTCGTACTTTATTCAAGAATCTTCGAGATTCGCGCAGGAGCGGTGAGACTCGTAGGAGGGTGCGAGGATGCCTCGGGTCGCAAAACTCGAGATATCTCACGACTGCTGCCGACAAAATATTCTGTATTCACGCGAAGTGGACCCTCGATGCTGTTCCATTATTTACGTTACCAATATCGAGCAGAGGATCCGAACCATGATAAAGTAGACGGAGAAGGAACATTTTCAGCCCAGGACATAGACGAGAGAAACGGCTGTTTCTCCTTACTCCGGGTCAACTCGCGGTGCGTTCGATCGACGTATAAATGTAACATTGAATTTTCGTCAAGGTGACGTAGAATCAGCAGGCTTATCATTCTCAAGTGAATTGTGTAGCGCGGTCTTTTGTTTGGCTGGAAAATATGAGTGATACGTGAGAAAGCGTTGCGAATTATTGTTACCGATCGAGTTTGGGAATAAATATGAGCTTAAAAGCCGCCTGAATTCAACAGTCGGTAAGAGCTCAAAAATCGGCATGACTTCAGAAATCAGTATATTCTGAAATTGTGGAAGCACAATGCAATCGGTACATACTAAAAAATCAGTATATTAAAAAAAAATAATACGCACTTGAAGATCAGTATTGCTGAAAAATCAACATACGTTCAAATATCAGTATATTCTCAATAATCGGTATAAAATCCTAAATCAGAGCATACCAAAATTCAAACAAACTCGAAAATCAATGCGTGCCAAACAAAATTATTTAAGTGCAGAGATGAATATATATTGGACATCGTAAAGAGTAAAAAATTATAACATGTCCGAAAAAGAGTTTATGCTAAAAACGAATACACCCAACAATGAATATTACTTCAAAGTTTGGAACGAGCAAAAAATCTATCAATGCTTAAAAATCAGTATGATCTCACAAATCAGTATCAGCTAAAAGATCAATATAACCTCAGAAATCAGTAGAACGTTAAAAAATCAAGATGTCCTAAAAATCGGTATGTCCTAAAAAATCAGTATGACCTCAAAAATCAATATGCCCGCAAAAATCAGTATGACCACAAAATCAGTATGACCTCAAAAATCAGTATGACCTCAAAAATCAGTATGACCTCAAAAATCAGTATGACCTCAAAAATCAGTATGACCTCAAAAATCAGTATGACCTCAAACATCAGTATGACCTCAAAAATCAGTATGACCTCAAAAATCAGTATGACCTCAAAAATCAGTATGACCTCAAAAATCAGTATGACCTCAAAAATCAGTATGACCTCAAAAATCAGCATGACCTAAAAAATCAGTATGACCTCAAAAATCAGTATGACCTCAAAAATCAGTATGACCTCAAAAATCGGTATGTTTTCTAGTTTTCATGCGAATTCGGACCTTTTTCCAGTTATACCGTTACCGAGCGTCCTTTTCTATTACTATTTACCAAACCAACTATCGATCACTACCGTGTTGTAATGAGGCTCGAATGCTAGTCACGTTGATCGGATACCAAAATCTTGATGAAGGTCTTAATCATTAAAGGAAAACGAACGTGAAAGGAATTGAAGCCTGAGGCGAAGAGCTCATCCGTTGTTCAGTCTAGATTCACCGTCATTAACGTCACTCTCGCTTTTCCTCTGTACATCAGAGAACTCGGGAAAAATATTCTTCCAGCGTGTATCTAGAACGACCTGGAGGAAGAACGCGGAAGTCCATTGTGGCTAACAAAGTGTTCCTTTTTCCCGGACTACTCGAGAGTTCAAGGAAATTCGGTCAAGAGCTACGTTATCGCTCTCCAGAGGGGATAAAAACACCCTACGGAAGGTTAGGAGCTCTTCGTTACTCGCCTTGCGCCAAAGAGATAAGACCACTTTGTCGGTGTGGTCGCTCGTCGATCCGATAAGAAAAAAGACCTCATCGAAAAAATGCATCGCTGCGATTGCCGCGGATCGAAAACTCGTCCCACCGGTCCACTGTGCTTGGGAAATTATAGGTCGCTTAGGTACAATTATTTCCGAAACTTACGTATCATGGTCTCGATCGGTGGGATTAGCACCCTCTCATGTAAATGCCCCGCTGACGAGGCTCGAGTCAGCAAAACGTGTAGATCATCGAGGAGGATGTTATCTCAACCGTGAGTCGAAATCATTTTTGCAGTTGAAGAATAATACGTCAAAACCCCATGTGCTCGAACATTTTATATTTTAAGTACATATCGCGAATCAGGGAAAATTTTTCAAACTTTTGCTCGAGACCTGCCATCTAGAAATGTAAAATAATTCACTAAAGTTGAATTTAGCGAGCACTTTGGAAGAACATTATTGCGGTTAGTGTAAAATAATTCTTTTCGGAAAGCAATACAAGAAAACGGTTTTTAATTTGCTTTTCGTAAAATTGTACACGTTAAATATTTGATATATCATTAGTGATAATATTGACAACTATCAATGTTAATTGATGTATAATCGATATTGATTATTAACAATATTCATAGATGCACAATCGATATCGATTGACATTGATTAATATGTTTGATAATTATCGATATTGATTTTTGTATAATAGATATGAATTGATATTGATAATTATCGTTATTCATTGATAATGATTAATATACTATTCAGGGTACTAATCAGGGTAATACATCTCGAATATCGATATTGATTGATCGGTATATTGATAATTATTGATATTGATTGGTGTATTGACAATTATTGATATACATTGACGTACAATAGATATTAATTGATATTGATTAATATACTGAAGATTATCAAGGTTTGTAATATATCTCGAATATCAATATTGATTAATATATTGATAATGATCGATATTGGTTGATGTATATCGGTATTGATTGATATTGATAATTATCGATATTGATTGATATTGATTGATATATTCATAACTATCGCTATTGATTAATGTATAATCGATATTGAATGATATTAATAGCGATCGATATTGAATGATATTAATAACGATCGATATTAATCGATATTAATTAATACCGATAACTATTTGTGTTTGCAATATATCTGGAATATCGATATTGATCAACATATTGATAATTATCGATATTGATTGATGTATCATCGACATTTATTGATATTAATTAATATACTGATAATTATCAGTGTTTTTGATGCATCTTGACACAAAAATATGTAGGTCGCAGACTTTTTTATTGGCTTTGAAAAAGCAATTGAGTTTAAATTCAGTATTAAAATTACGTGCGTACCTGACGACCTCACTGAGGGTATCGAGGTCGAAAAGCAAAAAAAGACGAAGCGCATCAAAGCGAGCACTCTTTTTTTCCCCACCAAGCACAAACGACGCAGATCGCGAGCGAAAAATTGGAGCACTTGTTGCTGACTCAATCCCTTCGAAAAAAAAAAATAAATAAAAAAAAAAAACGGTCAAGAGGATCCGAAAGGTCGAGAGGTAAAGAGGATGAAGAAAGGGTACAAAGCAATCATAGATCGAGGAAGAAGGCAACCGTCTCGTTACCAGCGATCATGCAATGTCGTAAATTGCGAAAGAGAGACAAAAATGTACTCCAAGAGGCGCGATTAGCTCGACGAACCTCTCGATTTTTTCATTTCGAATTTTTTTTTTTTTTTTTTTTCATCCGCTAGGAGTGTCGGCCCCGAGCTGCAATTTCCCTTTCGAGGACCTGACCGACGCCGAGGACTCGCTAGCGAGCGACACCGAGGACAACGCGATGCTCGGTATATCCGCACATGTGCCTTTTCATTTTCCTCGTAAATATTGAGATTGCCGAGCAGAGACTGAACAAGAAAGAAAACGGAGAGAGAGCGAGAGAGAACGGTGGGTCTCCGAGGTTGGGCAAAAGGGGCTCGGATCCGGTTTTAATTGAAAATACAACCTGTCGCTTCCAAAAGGATTTGACTCTTTACCGTCTCAGTTCCCCGTCGACGTGCCCATTAATATGCCCGAGGCCGAGTGTTACTTGAAAAACACTTGAAAAAGTTGAAAAATACAGAAAAAAAAAATTTGTTCTCGTTTCCTTTTAATAAAGTAAAGTATTGTAATTTGAAATCAAAGCTCCGTTAAAAAGTTTGCGTGTTATTAAACATACGAATTCATTTTTTAACAATATATTAAGGGATTATTGATTATTCAAATTCATATTTAATTGAGATCCAAATGACGTTTATTTTCCTTGGTTTTTTAAAAATCTTTATCCAAAGCCATTTTTTGCAAATTGAAGTCTCAAATCTCTAACGAGAATATGTAAAAAGGTTTGGGTGGCTCTCGTCGCCTGAATCGGCTGGAGAAAATGTGTTGAATTTAAAACGAAAAAATTGTTGCGGTCCAACGATGCAAACTTGAACGTCATCAGATATATGGCACTGGAACATTTAGGTCAATTAAAATGGTCCATTTAATAAAAAAAAAGGTTATTTACAATAAGCTGCATTTAATTGTTTACCAAAGTTTGAAAAATAATTAAAAGGTGCTCCTTTGAAGAATGACGGCATTGTGAATATTAAAATAAAATAAAAAACGTAATTATCGGAGCTTCATTGATATTTCCGTTTCAGTTTTTTCGTCTGCTCACAATCCGGCAATATTCATTTTGACAGAGCGAAAAACAAGATTCCATTGAAAAGTTTACGTGATATTGAATATATAAATTCATATTTCACGGAAATATTCGGACACTTGGTTATTTAGGCCCATATTCCATCAGAATGGTCCAGCAGAAAAAAGGTGACTCGATGTGCCGCATGAACGATTCAACCAAAGCTCTAAAAAGGGCACAGAAATTCCTTTGACGAGTATGACAAAGTTCTGAAAATTCCATTTAAAAAAAGAACGTTATCATCTCAGCTGTAAAGAATGTTTCAATTTTTTCGTCTAATCACAATCCGAAACAATTAGTTTTGGAAGACTGAAAAATAACTTTTTTATCAAAATAATCATTTATGAAAAGCTTTATACTTTTTAAACACCCAACTTTTCCACTTTTTGCCTCAAAAATCTTTTCCCTCGTGTTCATTTCATTCACGACAAACGAGTCGAATAATTGGAGCAATGACGGGGCTAAATGAACTGTGAAATCGTAATTCGTTTATTGGGCTCATAAATGCCTGAGGAATGGCATTAATAACTTCACTTCGTACTTGTCATCCCCTGGGCAGATCGAGGACCAAATTTGGAATAATTCATTGGGCGAGGGCGATAAAATCAAGCAGGGTCTTATGAAATTTCGATTGTGAGTGAAGCATCCTTTAGCCCTACCCCGGTCACCCCTCGTCGACTTGTCTCTCCAGTAGAGTCTCAAAAGTCGAGTGGATTTTGTGAGCATCGCCATGTCATTTTTTTTTTTACAGTAGTCGTGTCCGTCCGAATTTCACGTACGAATATTTAGTTCGTTGACTCGCATTCACACATAGAGATGGAACGATGCAACTATGTCGGTTTGAGATTGTGCGAAATACTCTCAATGCCTTTTTTTTAAATTATTATTCATACTTCTTCTCGAAATGAAACCTCGACGGGCATGCATTTCGACCGGATAAAAAAATCGCGTTACAGAAAACAACGGTTGCATGCTTGGTCAAGTATTCCTTACTGTCATTCATGGTTTTGTCATTAATTTTGCAGTATTTAATTTTCAGAACAAAAAAAAAAATTCACGTTCTGTCGTTGACTTTGAGAATTTTCTTTGAAAATTGCAGTTCGTACTATTGTCTTCCGGTGGCAATATTTATCTCGGACCAACGAAATTTGTTGAGACGCATAATTGCAACGGAAGCCGAAAAACGTACGATTGAGGATGGCGCACGAGAAGGCGTACAGAAATCTCGAAGTAGCTAAAAATGCCAAATGACGAATTCAATTTGACAGCATCTTAATTAAGGGGTTGTGCCTATTTGTAACAGTAGAAAAGAGCTGATTATTGGATGTTTTTTTTAGAAAATCGTTATGATAAGTACCTACAAAAATGAGGTATTTGGAAAACTATCATCTGAAGAGAACTCTGTAATTTTTTCGTGTAAAAATATTCACATATAATCGTTTTATAGCCGTTTTTCCGGGAAGCACGTCGCGGAAATTTCTTTTACGCTGAGCATGCCGTTCTTAACCAATCTAAAAAAATCGAACAGATTTCATTGGTATATTAGTTTTGCCTATGATCGATTGAAACAAACCCCGAAATAAGAAATTTAAAAAATGGCGCTTGTTTAAACAAAGAATTTTGATATTTGCGAAAAATGGGCATTTTTTGTTTATTAAATCTAAAGTACAGATCGGAAAGAAAAATTCCGCGGATCAAATACTATATTTTTACGTCCAAAAAAGCCCTAAAAATTTCAGAAAGATCGATGCCAAAGTTGTAAAAATATTTTGCTAATCGACTTTAAACACGTGGTTTCGAGAAAAAAGCGTTTGACGTTTCTAACGACCCCCCGAGCGTTCCGACGGGCGTCAGCATAACAGCCTATAAATCTGTCAATTTTAATCCGACCACCTTGAATTTTCCAGAGTACATTTCTAACATGATATAGTATCCAAATATATGGGTTTTAAAAAAAATTATTTTTCTAATTTTACAACTAGGGATAACCCTTCAACTGATGAATGAATTAGTCTCAATTCATTAAGAAATTCTTAAATATATGAGGAAAATAACATTCATGATTAATTTCATGGAATAATTAATAAATTCCTCACTTTATCTGAATAAAGTATAGCATATACATATACAAATGTATATTTATTGTTTTATTCATTTATATACTTGTGAATACAAATATGCAATATTTTATTTAGATAAAATTCAAAGTTTGTAATTTTTCAAATACATTATCTTTTACGATGATTATTTTTTTCACTTCGGTAAAATATCGAAAATCGAAAAATTTAATGGAATAATTAATAAATTGCTCACTTTATCTGAATAAAGTATAGCATATATATATACAAATGTATATTTATTTATTTATTCATTTATATACTTGTGAATACAAATATGCAATATTTTATTTAGATAAAATTCAAAGTTTGTAATTTTTCACATACATTATCTTTTACTATTATTATTTTTTTCACTTCGGTAAAATATCGGAAATCATTAGTTGAATGTAACAAAAAAAGGGGTGACGATTACGCCGATGCGTTTGCCAACAGTCGAAACGTTTTTCACGCTTTCCGGAACGTCCCGTTCAGTCCACTTTACTTAGCACGTGTTATTCATCGATAAGATATGAAATCGGTTCGTGGGTTGGCGTTCGGAAACTCCCGCCCGGGAAAAAAAGTCGAAGCCTCGAGGTGATCGATCTTAGGACGGGGTCTATCGGGATGAGCGGGAGGGAGATATGACTTGTTTGTTTATTACGCTCAACCAGAGTTGTCGCACCGGACAATGTGTTTTCATGTATATTTCGAGAAAAAATATATTACGCAATAATATAAACATGTATATATATATAAGAGAGAGAGTGTGTGTGTGTGTGTGTGTCACTAGAAATTCGGCACTCGAAAAACTTATAAATATTGGTGTAAAAAAAAAAACGTTCCAGACACCAATTTGAACGTTTCTCACGATCTACATTTTGGTCGGTTGAATTTTATTTTTCACAAGCCTGAAACTTTTAGCACTGTCAACTCCGCTCTTCTAAATAAAAGCCCCGATTTTAAAAACCACGCTTCCACCTTTCATTTTGAAAGAAACGTAATGACATATCCAGACCTTGGGATAACCTGGTATTTCTGGTATGAATACTATTTTTATCAAATAACGTATTCTTATTAGTTAATGATAATCGTTATTGAGTAACGCGTCATTATTAATGAATAATGATTTTTATTAAACAACGTGTTAGTATTAATTGATAACTTTTATTAAGTAAAATGATTATTAACATTTAATAATAATTTCGATCATATAAGGTGTTATCATTGATTCATAGTTATTTTTATTGAATAACTCGTTATTTTTAATTAATGATCATTTTTATTGAGTATCGTGATGTCATTAGTTAGTGATAATTTTTATTAAGTAACGGGTTATTATTGATAAACAATCATTCTGATTATATAACGTGTTATTAGTGATAAATAATTAAAAAAAATAACCTGTCATTTTCAATCAATGATCACTTCGATTAAATAACGTGTCGTAATTCAATCATAATAATTTATATTAAGTAACGTGTTATCGTTAATTAATAATAATTTATATTGAGCAAGGTGTTATTGTTCATTGATAATAATATTTATTGAATGACGTATTATGGCATAGTAATTTTTTATAAGATTTTAAATCACGAACTAACTATTTGCAATGTCTCATTTTCGAGTGACTAATTTCTAGTGACCAAACCCACATGTATATCGGTGCTTGTGAAAGGGCCCGAGGTTCGTTTTGATTATACCTTTGCAACGTCAATGTTCGTAGTTCGTAGACCGTAGCCGTCCGTCGATGTCCGTCCGTTCTTGGTCTAACTGTTTGATAGCATATCAATGTCATTTCCATTCGTCGCTCGCAAATGTACATACACGTAACGCTGCTCCAGACGACGATGACGTACAATTTAAAACTACGACGACGATCCTTCGTGTTATAACGACTACGAATATTGAGAACTAGATGACGATTCGTTTCGAGCCTGCGACAATTCAATGGAATTCGACCATTACGCCAATGATCCCACCGAAGAAAGTGATACGTCGATTTATCATCAATCTATCATCGAGCACAATCGACCGTGGTTGTGTAAAAAATATTTTTTTTTGTTTTTTGCGAAAATGCGTGGGCGGCATTTTTTTGCGAAATCCATAAAATCGATCGTCTAGGGAATTAAGTTTTTTTTTTCATATGGTCGCGTCAATTTTGGTTTATATTCCACTTTTCTATGCGCACAATTCGTTAAAATTCCTTTTAACGAATTCTCGGATTGGGATGCAACGGAAATGGTAAAAGTTTTTTTTTTAATGCTTATCAGGGGCCGTAACAAGAACGCGAGAAAATAAAACAGTTTTAGAATAACAATGAAAGCCGAAATAACAATGATCTCAAAAATAAGAACTTTTGGGATTTACCGTTGGGTCTAGGAAATTTTGTTTTGGGATGCAACGAATATTCTAATCGTTTTTTTTTAGAATTCTTATCAGAGAGCCAAAACCAAAATTGACAAAAGTATGACAGTTTTAAAATATCGATACAACTAGGGAAATAAACATATTTTGTCCCTACTTTTTTAATCAATATTTTTTGAATATTTTTTATTTCCTAATCCCTGTGAATAAAAGTAGGGGAATCAAAAAATGTGCCTACTTTCATTACTATTCAAGAACTGTTATTTCGCGCATTTTGGTTCTGGCTGTAATAAGGATTCGAAAAAAAACTTTCAAAATTTTCGTTGAATCCCAACCCGGGATTTCGTTAAAGAAGAATTTTTACGGAAAAACAGTTTTAGAATAACAATAAAAATACGAAAACGAAAATGTTCCCTCTAATTTACTGTTACTCTGAAGCTTTCTCTTGAAGATTTTGCTTTTTGTCCTCGAATAAGGATTCTAAAAAACTTTTAGAATTTCCGTTGCATCCCAACTCAAGATTTCGTTGAAAGGAATTATGACGAAAACCAGTTTTCGAATAGCAATAAACGTACGGAAATAAAAATATTTCCCGACTTTTAATGTTATTCTTAAACTGTTTTTTACGGATTTTGGGTTTAGCGTGGTAAAAAAAACTTAGGTTAGGTACGCAACAAAAAAAAAATTTGGAAAAAAATACATTACGTGCCGATTACTAAAATTTAATATCATCACATTCAACCAATATCACGCATCAATGCTGTGATGCACTCTCAATGTATATTTTAACCTACAAACACACATATACACATATACACAACATTAATTGTTACAAATCGTACAGCAGCGTGCGAGGTCAATTGATTGAATTTAGCGCTTGCCGTGATATGCATTCTGCTTGATTAATATGCCGCTGATGTTGCCGCTATGCCCGTATTGTCATTGCTCTTCATTAAAACAAAGCCCGTGGCGCGAGCACCTGCGCTTCTCAATATGTACTGTATGGCCAGGGAAAACGCCCAAAAACCTACTCGACCGTTTTGCTTCGTCGAGTACAATGACATATAAATTGTTGTTGTTGTAACGGCCCTGTCGAAGGGCTTCAGCGAAAAACGATTATCAAAGGACCAAAAAATAAATAATTCAAACACCTACCTCATGTGTCTTCATCCATAGATCGCGAAGTCCAAAAGTTGCAAGCTGCCATTCGGTTTGACAACGATTGAGTAACGGTCGGACAATTTTCATTGCCATTTTGCAAAACAGTTAGTTATTTGTTCATATAACTTTTGCCCGTACCACTGGGGCGGTTAATCGCCGAAGGTGCGAAGCTGCGATCGATCCCATCTTGGCCGACTTGAGTTAGGAACTTCTGGATTAACTATTCATCGACTCCAATATCCGAGACCCAAAGTCCCACCACTACTAAGTATTCCATTGGCCAGCTGATCGATGGAAATTCAATTATGGTGCAGTAAAAAGCCGTTTGTTATTTCGTTGATCTGTTGTTCAAGCACAATTCGATGTTCTCCTTTCACGGTCCACGACGTTTTTCGTTTTGCTGAAAGGCACCATGTTTTGGGAGTTTTCGGATAAGGGTGAAGGCCACGTCGCCGATTCGCCGACCCAGCTGGCATTTTTGACGGGGAGAAAGAGAAATGGCATACATGAAGCACGTAATTAAACACGGTCTCTTTCTCTCCACACCTCATTGTTGTGATTGCATTTGTGTGTAGTTCCACCAGCATAAGCCAATTAGCACATTGATTGTCCGCCGTTCACATCCAGTTTGAAAGTATATACTGATCGTGCGACGAGTCGTCGTCTGGATATTTCAGGGCAAAAGCAACACCTCATATGACCCAGTCAATGTTCCTGGATTGTCCACCTGCCGCATTAACCGTCGATGGTCACTGAAATATCAAGACAACGACTCTCGTCTAAATATATCACACCATATTCTACATCGAACCGTACAGCACGTTCACTCTTCATCATCTTATGCATTTGAAACTCATCAGCCATTTGGTCGTACCAGTCGATCGATCGTTCCATCTCGTCACAACGAGAAGTGTCGATTCATTACCGAACTCCTAATCGAACCGTCAACCACCGAGTCCTCCTGTAATGCCTGGCAACTTTGTCATTCCGTTCTCATTGGATGCTCGTTTCGCACACACGGCCATTATTCGCGTTCACAACGATCACAAAAAGCTAACGAAGCTAAGATCTTCATTGGGAATACGATTGGGCGATGACCGAATCGGCAAAGCGATCACCGTTTTCCTCTTTTCCATCGAGCTGTCAATGTCTAAAGTCACTGTGCATTTCTGTCCCTACGCGACGTGTGGAGCAGGAAGGGTTGGCTGTCCGCATTTCATGGCGCCGGAAGTGATTCAGCGCCGACAGTACGGCAAACCGGGTGACGTTTGGTCAGCGGGCATTCTACTTCACGCCCTCCTCACCGGTACGCTACCCTTCGTTGGATCCGGACAGCGCCTCCGAGAGGCTATATGCAGGGGATGCGTTCAGGTAATAACTTGAGAACCCCTGGTGCATCCCTTCACCATCCGACAGCGACGCAACCCCGTTCGAGGGTTATTATAAACCCTCGGCGAACAGCCTCACTACGATCGTGGAAGGACAGAAGAGAAAAGAGAATATCCCACATCCACTAAAGGAATGCCCTGTGCAACTCGATTACACCCTTTGCCTGGTACTAGGTTCTTCTATCTTTTTCAGATGGAGACATCACACTGGGACAACATCAGTGAGCCGGCCAAAGATCTCATTCAGAGAATGCTCACTACGGAGCCAAATCACAGGATCACCATCCAGGAGGTTCTCAACCACAAATGGCTCAGGGTAAGTCCTAGATCTATAGGATTGGATAATCGAATGGTCTCACTTGGCGTTGGAATCGCCCGAATAGTCAATTTGGATTGCCCAATGTCTCTAGTTAAGCAACTAGATTGAGAAGCTGGTTCAGCCAGGCACCTGTAGGCTGAAATCGACTGCCATATCGTGATTACGAACAGTCTTCATCATCGTGATCGTCGTACCAATTGCCAGATCTTTCCCTCGCATCTTTTCCATCTCGTCTTCATAGCCAATACTCTCCTCAGCCTCCGCGAGGAGTCAGTCAGTGTCGTGAAGTTTCTGCCGGGAGAAATAATCCGTTGATGTCGGGTCAATGATCTTTGACAGTCGATTGCACTCGAGGTTGTCGCGCCTAATGTGTACTTGTTTCCCCGCTGCTCGATATCAAATTGTCCCTGGACAATCGATCAAGGAGTTTACTGTGTCTAGTTGGAAAAGGACTCCAGTGATTCCCGATTGATTACTGCAGATAAAGATAGTTGCTGAACTACCTCGCAACAACTTGTAACCGTCCAGAAAAACCCACCAGCAGGTTTTCTCGAAAAGGCTGCCCAGCCTGTAGAATCCCAGCTATACTGATAGAGCAACGATACTTTTTCGCATGGAATGCCAAGCAGTGTTCGTTGCACAACATTCCAGATGATCATCTCCGAGTACGGATCGGGCAAAATTGTAAAAAGTCTGACGTTCGTCTGCAGAACTCTTTATGAACGTCCCGAGACGCTCCAAGCATCTCGCACAAACAACTTGATTATCCTAGGGGGCAAAAACCTCATCCAACATCACTGTAACTCCCGTATGGATGTTGCCAATCTATCCAAGTCGTAAAGCGGTCTCAACCGTGCCAGGCAGTTTGGCGATGGAATGAAGCTTCGAAATGTACGATTTTATCGCACGAGCATCAACACGCATATGCAGACATTCAGCCAAAGACGTTCGTCTGGCACAGCGAAGCACTACTATGTCATGGACCGTTTAACCGAGGATGAGGTTTCTCTTTGTCTTCCAGCTGATCGAAATCGAAACGCTGCAACAGGCGGAACGAAGCGTTGCTGATGCAAAAAATCCCGATTAAAGCTGATTCGTATCACATCACAGGCAACATCAAACTCTATAAAAATGCAACTCCCACTGCCGGAAGCTATATCGATCACCTTAAAAAAAAATACCGAAAACCTATACTTATTTGTTGACTCGTTATTATTGCGACGTGCCACATGCATGCGAGATTATTGGATCGTGACAGAGAGAAGGGGGGGAAAATGATGTTGTAGGCGCGGTGAGGTCGGGGGTGGTTCGTTACGAGGTAGAGAGGCAGCAAGCGTGTATCAAACGATCATACGAGAGAAAAGGCAGCTGCTGGCCGTGCAGGAGCAACAAACGCGTCGCCGTGCGTTTGCTCGTTATAAAAGTTCCTTGCATCGCGATCCATCATACGGTGCGCATATTGTAGCGATGTTGTATCTGTGGGGGCGGCTGATCGGAGAGGCTGAGGGGAGGCTGAAGGGAGGGTCGGGCGAGCATCATCGGCGTGCCAGGGCCAGAGGCGGGTAAGGGGAGCCAGTAGCTGGTGAACTGAGGCAACGCGGGGATGAAAACACTGATACTGGTGTGAGAAAGTGAGAACCGCCCGATGTTGAGGTTTTGCTCACGTACCAAGCTCGTTGTGTCGTCGACGACGTTGATGTACACGAGTGAGTTATCGATTGACCGTACGTCGGGGCTAAGTCTAGCTCTTTCTCGCGTTCTCTTCGGGGGCCTCGCTTGATGAAAAAATAAGGATGGAAACGAGTGGTTGGACCTTGCGTCGACGTTATCTCGGCCTCCCGTGTGACTCGCGCCCCCGTTTTAATCTTCCGACGACCTTTTCAGCCTGATGTGCCATTCGAAAGGCCAGTTTGCCCGCATCCTCGAGGAAAACACTCGCGTGAGGTTTCTTACGTTTTTCTCGAGGGTAGGTCGACTTACGTCGATTGGCAGTGCGCGGTGTACCGCGGGATTTATATATTCGCTTGTCGGGACGTCGGGGGTGGATTTTAGGGTCATACGGTATTGAGGGTTGTTTATCGAGGTCATTATTAAACAACCCATTCTCATAGTTTGGTATATACTCATGATCATATCAGACTTCGAAAGGAACAACTTCCTGATTGATGCTGAAACGTCTTGCCCCTGGCCTTTCAAGAGGAAACTCGTAGGATCTCAGATTCAGATTAATGTGGATGAACCATAGTGCAGGCAAATTCTGGAGGAGTTTTCTTTCATGAAAAAAGTTGTGGAGAAAAACCCACGCTTTTTTGCCACCAACTTGCCACGGAAGCCAGAGCAAGTTCCCAAAAGGTATTGATGTCTGAACATCATAGTCCGATCCGACCAGCTTCGTCGCAGCCTAAAAAACGAATGACAGGTCGACACTACAATTGTTGAGGTGTTGGCAAGATTGGAATGTCTTCGAGTTTCGATCAATTACTGGGGTTTAGGTATATCGGAGAAAGTTTGGCGGGCCGGAACGACCCCAATCCCGAACGTCTTCCACTTGACATCATGGCTTCGTTTTGACGATTCCGCTGACCATCAGCTCTGCTTAGCGGTAAATTCTGAGTGGGTTGGTCATCTTCTGATGGCAATTTCCCGACCTATCGGAAAGTCCGTGAAGTCCAATGAAAATCGGCGTTCGGGCATGTCAAAGGGTGTTATCGGGCATGTCATCAGGCTTTCCGGACCGGTCCTAATCCCGCAGATTTTCCACTTGAAGTCAAGCCTACCAGACTCCGTTCTGATGATTCCGCTGATCGTGTGCTTTCGACGCTGCTCGACGACGAGTTCTGATTGGATTGATGGCACCTTTCTGATGGCAATTTTCTTCCATATTGAAGCGCCTATGGAATCCAATCATAATAGGCGCGTCTGCTTATCGAAGAACGGTTGGCTTTGATTCCGAGCTGTACCAATCTCGAAGGTCGTCCAACCTTCAATCGTATACACGCAATTAAGGTCGCGAGGCTTCATTCCGACAATTTCCTGGTTACCGTGCTTTCGGATCCGCTTCCACGGGGTCAACGACCTTCCACAATCCATTGGCATGCCGATTGATGGTAACGTTCCGTGTTGATTCCTGCATCATCGGCTGCACGGCTGATCGAATCGAAACTAGACTTCACGGCGTCTCAGGACTCTCGGACCTCGTCAATCCTAATTGCCATTTCGCGTGTTTCCGGCACAACGAACCCTCCGTTCCCGCGGAGACATCGATCCTAGCGAAACACACCTCTTCGTCCGTTCGATAATCCTGTCGCGCCTCGCACAACATCCTCCCGCAAAATACTCGTTTCTCACTCGGGTTTCTTTGTCCCTCTATCTTTCGCAGGATCGCGACAAGGGTGCCGCGCGTGTTCATCTGAACGAAACTATAGAGGAACTAAAGAAATTTAACGCCCGAAGGAAATTGAAGGAAGCCGTCAGAGCTGCCGTCTCCTCGTCCAAGTGGCACTTACCCTATACAGAGGCAAACGGCGACAGCTTCTCCGACGTTGGCGACGACGAAGTCACGACAACAGGTTCGTATTTCCTTTTTGATTTTTTTTTTTTTCGGCTGCGAACAAACCTTTCAATTATGTTGATAAACATGGCGAATCAGACTTCACCCGAATATTCGTTGGCAACTTGTCGTATGGATCTTTCATCAATTAAGAATAATAAAACGCCCTTACGTTTAATAATGTAATGGAAGAACCCTCTTTTTACCATGAAAAATATATGAAAAATCATTGAGTTTCTTTGGCCTGGCTTTCGAGATCTGGAAGACCCAATCCCAAAAACACGACGAAAAATTGAAGAAAAAAAATATTATTTTCGTGATTCGACATTTTTATTGTTTTGACTATCAATATTGTGGGTAAAACCTAAACAGAAGATGTATAAAGGCTGAGTCTAATGAAAAGAAAATAAATATGTTTATTTATATGTATGATTATATATATATATATATATATATATATATATATCATACATATAAATAAACTAATAATAAAAAACTAATAAAATAACTAAAAAAATGAAAAACTAATAAAAATCATACATATAAATAAACAATATCTTATATATATATATATATGATATTGTTTATTTATATGTATGATTTATTTATACATATAAATAAACTATGTATGATTTATTTATACATATAAATATGTATGATTTATTATTTATACATATAAATATGTATGATTTATTTATACATATAAATATAAATAAGTATTGTTTATTTATACATATAAATAAACAATATCTTATATATATATATATATGATATTGTTTATTTATATGTATGATTTTTTATTAGTTTTTCATTTTTTAAGTTATTTTATTAGTTTTTATTTTATATATATATATATATATAAAATAAAATAAAATAATTATATTTATTATTACTATATTATTATTGAATTATTTTTAAATTGATAAATTAATTAAAGAGAGAGAGAGAGAGAAGAAGAAGAGACAGAAAGAAATAAATAAATTATTATTAAATTATTATATTAAAAAAAATTAAAATATATAAAATAAAATAAAATAAAATATATATATAAAATAAAATAAAATTATACATATGTATATATATGTGTGTGTGTGTGTATTCTTACTTATCGATAACCCACAATTATAATAGTTGCGAATGTTAAAAAATCAAAAACGGCTCGCCATTTCCTCATCGATATATCACTAAGATCTTCCAGCGCCCTCGATTCTCATCGACCACGTGCTCACTCCAGACTCAACGCCGTCTATCTGCCTGACCTACTTTTCCTATTAAAAGGTCGCTCTCATTATAGAACTCTGTGAATTAAAAATATTAAAAACGAGAAATAAAAACACCAGCATTGATTAAACCACTAATTCGTGACGGATCGCTTTTGCAATTGAAAAAAAAAAGGATCAAAAGAACTTTAACAATCGCTCATCGACACCTGTCATTGCGTTTCATTCTGACGTATAAATCTTTTTGTCCGATGGTAGATAAATTAGGTTGTACGATTCGTCGAAGTGATAAATATTTATATTATTGCGAATGTTTGCAATGTTCACGGTGTTAACAATATTTATAGTTCGTAAATATTTAGTAGTTATTATAATTCGTGAATATTTAATATTTACCGTAAGTATTTAATATTCAATTTAATTATAATGCTGTGAATATTATAATTTACTGTAATATTGAACAGTCTAAATATTTTCAATATTTACAATATTCGTGACACTGCAAATATTTTTAATATTCGAAATGTTTACAATGCTATGAATATCTCCAATGTTCACAATATTTATAATAATGTGAATATTTTTAATATCCATATAATCAATATTTTATCATTGAATATCAATATCTCGATTACACAGTCCAATACCTCGGCCTCAGTTTCTTATCATGCTTCGTCGATAGCCTCGCAATATTTGCCGAAGTTTTGCACTAAAAATACACAGTCAATTCATCGCTTCGGCGATATCTCGATGATTCTCCGCGAACATAACGGTTACCACAAAATCGGGAGATTTTTATCCGCGTCCCCTATTTGCGTTCACGAAATTCCGAAGTCTGATTCGACCGGATTTTTATTTTTCTATTTTTATTTTATTTTTATTTTATTTTATTTTTATTTTATATTTTTTATTTTTATTTTATTTTTATTTTATTTTAATTTTATTTTTATTTTATTTTTATTTTATTTTTATTTTATTTTTATTTTATTTTTATTTTATTTTTATTTTATTTTTATTTTATTTTTATTTTATTTTTATTTTATTTTTATTTTATTTTTATTTTATTTTTATTTTATTTTTATTTTATTTTTATTTTATTTTTATTTTATTTTTATTTTATTTTTATTTTATTTTTATTTTATTTTTATTTTATTTTTATTTTATTTTTATTTTATTTTTATTTTATTTTTATTTTATTTTTATTTTATTTTTATTTTATTTTTATTTTATTTTTATTTTATTTTTATTTTATTTTTTTTTATTTTTCGGAGCTTTTTTATTCCTTAAATTTGTTTCTCGTATTTAATGAAAATTGGGCAATGTCGGCAGGTGCAGTCGCCGAAATATTGGATTCCCTCGACGACATTGAAATACTTCACGAGAGTGGCAGACTCACGCGGGGCGAAATACTACCGGCGGTGGACGATTATCGGCTACGGGCCATTCTAGAGGTGAGAATCTAAATGGAAAAAGAAAAAGAGGGAGGGAGAGTGAGAGTGAGATTTTATGAACCTAAAATTGAGGCCTCGTCACCATCTTAAATGGCCAAAGTCAATTTGCAAATGTCTCGTAACGAAAATTGGGTCGAATTACGAGCCTTAGAGTCCTCTCCTTTCAATTATCAGCTGGCAGCTCACGAGATATCTGCCCAGCCTGAAACTTCGCGCAACTTCGTTCCAAACTTCGTTCGTTTCGGGATCGACGAAACGATCGTACGTCAGTTCGCCTGACGGGAGCGAACCCGTGGCGGTAGAACTTTTTTCAAACTGCTTCATAAGTCGGCAAGGGAATTTTCTGTAACTGGGCTAGCAGATTCCTCCGTGCCGGGAAATTTTGGAACGTCAATGAAAATTTGGAAATTTTGCATATCGATGAAGCCAAAAAATGATAATTATAGGTACTATCGAGGAAACTTTTAGTGGGTTTGTTTGGGTTAATAGCCTAAGGTCTAGTTTGTTTGGTACCCTCTACCAAACGATTCGAATGGCTCTGTTTTGAAATTTTCAAAGCCTTCCTCGTTTGGTCGCCACCCGGAGCCTAACGTAATAACGGAACTTTCCGAAACTCGTCGACATATTCTTTTTTTTTTCGAATCTCCAATCATATTGTAGGCTTACATTTTTCTTCGAAATACTCACAAAATACCAAATTTTTTCAAGAATTCTTAAAAAAATTCTAACCCGAAAAAGTTAACTCGAAGAATACAAGTTCCCAAAAAGTGTGAAATTGAAAAAAAAAAATGTAAAGAAAACTTGCCACACGACGAAACATTCTCACTCGCGAGTTAGACAATTAACAATACCAACGGTCGGTAATAGTGCAAAATGAGAAAGTGAATATATCGATAGTCGGTAATATCACAAGCCAGTCGGTAAGTTATCATTGAAAGCGTGCCGACCACGTCGGCAAGCGCGAGACCGTGCAAAAATTTACGAGCGTCGACAGGCTAGAAATGTGCCCGAGTGTCGATAAAGTAGGCATTTTAACTGTCGATAGGATAGAAAAATGCGAGTGTCGATAAAGTGGAAATATTACGGTTGTCGATAAGGTAGACATTTTCGACTACCGATAGATAAAAAGCTCGATGAAAATTAACAACTAATTCGATAAGAAAGAGGCGAGAGCTCGCCGTTAGCGACGCCTCGCGTACGATCGATCGAGCCCGGAGTTTGCGCCCTTGTGGACTTGTCAGGTGGGAGTTTGAGTCTGCCCCGAGATCCTAAACGCGATGGTCAGTCGCGATTTAAAGTTTGCGTCCGCAGAGTGTGTCGGAATGATTCGAACGGATCCTTTTTTCTCTTCGTTGGTATTACCATTGCCGTGCAGGTTGGACTAGGCGCAGGGAGAGGTTAGGGTTCATTCGATTGTCGCGCGAAGAAGTTGCGCTACCTCGCCGCGAGAGGCGCCACGCGTTTTTCCCGCTACTCGACGGGGCGCCACCGGCCGCGGCGAACGGTCGACTAATCGGCGCATGCGCACTCCCGTCCTTTCTCCAACATGGCGTACATCGCTGTACGCCTGTAAACAACAATGACCGCGTAGCGCGACGTAAACATCGCCGCGTAAAAAAAACGTCCCCATGCGAGAATGACCTTGAAAATCCACGCGACATCGCGACCCTACGAGATAACGAGGCGTCGACGGTGCGTGATTTCGTACGACGGAACGCAATGACCTTTCGTCGTTGCTTGCTGTCGGAATTGAGCCGGGCGCGCAACCAAGCTCGTTCGTCCTCTAGCGAGTCAATAACGCATTATTAGTGCCTCGGGGAGTCTTTCGTTTTCCCGCGCATTTTCCGCGTCCGGCACTTCCGGTGGCGCCATCCCTCGTGGCGCGCGAAATGCAAGATTGCCAAGCAATGTTTTACGGCGAAGCCGAGCTCGCCTGCGATCTTCTGGAGATCGCGGATCTTTTGGTGAGTTTCCTTAAGGGCCCTGTCTACTTTGGATGCATGAAAAAAAAACGTTATTTTCATTAATTTTTTCTAACAATACTGTTATGTTTATTGATGTAAAAAACATTCGTAAATTACAACAACAAAAATGTATTCATTTTAAGGCGTTACCCCCACTTGTAGCGCAAAAAAAGGCCTTTTTCATGAATTTTTTTAAAGATAACTACAAAACTTTTTTAATCGATCAATATACTATCTTAAAGAACACATCTTGAAGAACTTTCAGTAATTTTTTTATTGAAAAATATTACATTGTTTAGTGGCAAATGGCCGTCAATGAAATAATGTTTTTATATACACGGTTTGCGGTGACCAACATTGCGGCGAAGTGGATCATCTGAAAAAAAAATGCGGATGGATTTAGTCAAATATAAGTATAAACTAGTCTTTGATCGAAGGATTTTAAAAAATATTCATTTTTCACAAAATGGCGGACAGTCAAAGTTAATGGTTCGATTTTAACGAAAAAAAACGGCCGTTTTTTGGCTATAAAACGGCCATTTTTTTTCGAAAAAAAAAAAATCGAACGATCAAAGACTACATTTTTATGTATTAAATAAGCCTGCAAAATTTCAAGAAGATCGGTTCATTAGTGTTCGAGTAATCTTGGTCACCGACTTCAGAAATGCCATTTTGAGAAAAACGCGTTTAAAGTTTCAGTTTCAGTTCTTCAATTCACGGATTTTTCTCTTTCAACGCTCATATCTCAGTCAATTTTGTTCGGATCGACTTGAAATTTTCAGGACCTATTCTCAGATACTTATACTTCAAAAAAATGCAATAGAAAAAATCGATTTTTTCAAAATCGCAAGTGGGGGTAACCCCTTAACCAATTTAGCGTGAAAATGCCAGGTAAACTGGAGTCCTCAAAAAGTAGGTAGGAATGCGCTGTTGAAAAAATCTGAACAACGGCCAATCTGAAACAAAAAAATTCAATGGTTTTAGGTTGGGTGACCGTGGCTATATCCCGTACCCCTAATATTAATTTATATGCAAAAATAACAAAATGGTGGACGGAAAAATTAAAGAACGTGTATTTTTGCATGTTTTTCGATAACAAAAATAGTAAAAATTAAAATTTTGCAATAATTCTGGTACGGGATATGGCGATAAGTGTACGGAATATGTGGTTAAAATTTCATAAGGATCAGTTCGGTAGTTTCTGAGATTTTTTCAACAAGCGGTCGGAAAACGTTGTTTCGAGAAAAACGCGTTTAAAGTTTTGATTTATAAAAAAATCATTAACAAATCTGACTTACACTTAATCAGCTATGCCTGGACCGTACGTAATTCCTTTTGCCTCTTCCTGTAGCTCAATTTCTTGCGATTTAGCATTTTTCCGCTTTTTAACGTAGACAGAGCCCTTAAGCCTAGCCACTAAACCGTGTGTGCGAGCACAGCGCTCCTGTTGGAGTTTGGAAGGGGGGGGGGGGTGAATGAGCGTGAAAGTATCAACTGTGGCGGAAGCACGCGTCTCGAGTGAGAAAACAATATCGATTTTTTGACAAAACGATGTAGATTTTGGTAAAGTTTAACATCGTTTCAGTTGCTGATATTGATTAGAGATGGGTAGGTAAACACAATGAAAGTACTAATTATTAATAAAATAAGAACGGTTTTTCAGAAATTTTTAACATTTACAATATTTACCATGCTGTAAATATCTGCATCCCATTGTAGAGGAACATTTTAAGAAATTGTTAACTGGTTTGCGTAGTCAGAACCTGCTTAAAGAAATTTGATGAAGTCGAAAAAAGCTAATTCTCATTGCACTTCGACGATGCAAACCGTCAATTTCGGAAATCGAAGCTTGTCAAATTAAATACCATTGTTGCGTGGAAACTGGTCATTTTAACGTGACTAGAATTATTCTGTTGGATAATAGTTACTGAAAACTGTCGGCACAAATTATTTAACATTCTGGCCTAAAAAATAGGTTGGTTTTCAATACTTTTTCTAATGGGAGTATCCGGATGACGAGGTCGGAATTATCGACACAATTAATACATAGTTTTGCCGAGTTTAAGCATTTTTTAAATTTCATATTTATAAACAATGAAGTGATTATTATTTAAACGAAGAGCCGCCGTTGCTGCACGGTCAATAGGTGTAGGTGGTTTTGGAAACTAGGGCGATTCGAAATGAAAAATAAAAAAATATGTCTTTAGTATAATAATAAAACTTTCGTATGACCGCATACTTTTCTGGAATTTTGAAACTTTCGAAAATGGCACGCTGGATAAAAAAAGTTCGATACTCGACCAAAAAACGACTCCAATCGTTCGTTATTAACAAATGGATAAATAAATTTTAAAAATCATCCGGTCGTACGGTTATACGATACATACAACATTTTTACAAAAATTTAACTTTTCAAAATTTCTACGAAAATTTAACTTTTCAAAATTTCTACGAAAATTTGACTTTTCAAAATTTCTACAAAAATTTAATTTCAAAATTTTTCATAAAAATATAATTCTTCAAAATTTCTACAAAAATTTAGTTTTTAAAATTTTTACAAATATTTAATTTTTAAATTTTTTACAAAAATTGAGTTTTTTAAACGTTTACAAAAATTGAGTTTTTTAAATTTTTACCAAAATTGAGTTTTTTAAATTTTTACAAATAATGTATTGTACATTTTATTTTTAAAATTGCTGCTTAAATTAAATCTTCACATAAGAAGCAAACTAGAGTTAAGACCCTAGGCTATGAAACTAAGCAATACAACAATCGGATTTTCGAAATTTTCAAGCTTATGCAGACCCCTTGTCGCTAAACACGAACGAGCCGAAAAAGTCTCAGCCAAACCGGTTTGTAGGTGACATTTGAGGTTATCACGCCTCGCCATTTTTGGCTACTGCCATTTGCCGCAGCCTCGACACCGTTCTTCGTATTCCTGTCGCGTACTTAATTATACAATTGAATTCCTATTTGCAGCTTTACGATCGAATCTCCAGCAGAGTACCAACGCCGACCCGCGCACCCCAGACCGATGCTGTTCAACGTGCTCGAGAAGTCGAAGAAGTCTTACGAGAGATCGAACTATCCACGTACAGAAACGTCGATCGGGCAGATCTACGCGAGCTTCAGGAACTTCTCAGCCAACCACACTTTAAGGTTAGTTCACTCTTGAAAGTGCCATCATTTCTCGCTACAATCCTTTTTCACGATATCCCGAATGCCATACTCTGATGAACATTTTTTTTCCGCATAAGGAAACGATGACATATTTTGGAAAACCATTATCTATATTTAAATATTTCAAAAGGAAACGTTTCAATATTTTCGGACAAAAATATATTCTGACTTCGAAAAAAAAAAACAAATTGTGTTTAAAAAAATCGATGTTGGGGGGGGGGGGAAATCGATTTTTTCGAAAAATAAATCGGAATGCAACAAACATTCCGAAAACTTGATTTTCAAGAAACAATAATGAGAAAGCAACGTCCAAGTTACTTTGTCGCGCGCTTTTTGAGTGCTCCCTTTTTTTTTTACAAAAGATCGAAATCTTATTGTCGTTTTTGAAAATCACTTGATGCAACTAAATGAACCGTGCGATAATCCGAATCACAGGTACGTTTTTTTCTATTATTGGAGAGCGAGCACCAACAATATATTGACGTGAATAGTAATTTCATCACTTTCATCCCGTCGTCTTCCGTTATCTCGCATTGTGCTCGCGCCTTACGAGCATTTCGCTCGTCCGTTCCGTTGGGGCTGAATAATTGGTTGTTCGTTCGCCGAGGGAATATATTTGTCCGCGATCCGTTCAAACTTGCAAGGAAAAGGGACGTGCACATATAATATATGCATAGGATCGATCTTCCCCCTGGGGAGCCTAATTAAATCATCGGTATCAATTGGATATAAACACCAATGGAAAGAAAGCGCGGGCCAATGGTTTGTCCATTCAAGATTCGCCACCCATCTTTCTACGTATACAAAAACTAGCAATTACGAAAAATCTGGGCCAACAAGATGGTCACGATACGTCACAAATATTTTTTCCGCGGATAGACACATCTCGTAGATTTTTAAGCGAGGTTCCTCTTTTCCTAATAACACCAAAGCTGACACGATTTCCAAGTTTATTCCATTTCCAGCGTTGTCTAAAATCGCTGAGACATTTTTTCCATTTTTCAAGAGCCCACGGTCTACAGTTATATGAAAACATTCATGCCGCGTCAAGAGAACAAGAAGAATCATGGATGAGAGTATTTTTAGTAGCGGTGTAGCGTTTCGATTCTTCCTTTTATGGGCAACGACTGGCTTAGACTAACAAGGAACATCCCTCAGGTGACACCCTTCGATTTTGTTGAAATTTGGATATGTTATAAAGCACCGAAAAGTAAGCGATACGTATTTTTTTTTATCGGCGGAAAAACGGTTTTAAGGGGTGAAACGCGCCCTCGAAAATAGGGGTGTTTTTCGTTTTTCGTCGATAATGGTATCGTTCTCATCTCCAATGTATAGTACATGAAAAAACAAACATTGTTGCAATTTGAATTTTTTTTATATCTCATACCG
Source organism: Ophion costatus (assembly GCA_951751655.1). Taxonomy (NCBI): domain Eukaryota; kingdom Metazoa; phylum Arthropoda; class Insecta; order Hymenoptera; family Ichneumonidae; genus Ophion; species Ophion costatus. The sequence goes on from OX632361.1 coordinate 38,786,083, forward strand.
TTAAAACGTTATCGACGAAAAACGAAAAAACATCCCCATTTTCGAGGGTGCGTTTCACCCCTCAAAACCGTTTTTCCGCCGATAAAAAAAAATACGTGTCTGAAAATTTTTGATGCTCTATCACATATATGAGTTTCAACAAAATCGGAGGCGGACACCTGAGGGATGTTCCTTGTAAGTGGACGTACGAATTGAATGTTGGCGGAATTGCCAACGGTGTCTACCACGACTTGGAAAATCGAGTAGGAGTCTCCATTATGATTCTTAAAGGCTCAATGCTTCGATCGATATAGCGGTTGTCGATTCTCAATCAATAGCAGCTGCCAGTGTGGCGTTACAATTGTCTTTGCAACTGTTCATCCATCACCGCGAACTACGATCGAATGAATTCCTTCCTTGATCAAAACGAGGCTTGATTTCCCCGAGGTAGCTTGATGGGCCTCTTTAAGGCAGTAGTCTGCTTTGCAGGCTTCGAAAAATCGATTTTTCGTTTTTGTCTTAAATCTATTCCAAAACTATCCAAGAATATGTGTTCAAAATTTTAGAGGCCAATTCGACATATTTTCGAAGCTAGATCAGTTTTAGTGGCCGAGCGTCGAGCAGGTCCGAATGCTAGGGCAGACCCGAGCGCGCGCGCTTCGCCACTTCACGCCCCGTTTTCTCGAGTTTTCATTTTCACAAGTTTAAGAAAACGGTGCCGGTGATAGCAAAAACAATATATGTCCGATCGAAAAAAATCAAAGTGATCTAGCTTCAGTATTAAATTATCTTCTATTTGAACTAAAAAAGTTGGACAAAAGTACTATTTAAATTACTTGTTTTGCAACTTAAAGTGAATTTTTTTTTCAAAAAAGTGATTTTTTTTTCAAACTTCGAAAAAATTTGGAATTTCATCATTTCTTCGGTATTTTTTTAGTTCATATAGAAAAGGAACTTGTAAAAACTAAAAAAAAATTTAGCTCGACCGTTTCATAAGCATCGCACGACCTCCATCACCCGCACCGATTTACAAGTGCAGACTCCAGGCGCCCCAGAAAAATCGTTACAACTTTGAAAAATTTCAATATTTTTTATTAATAAAAATTGTTTTTTGAAGCTTGAATATAATACACTATCGTCTCAAAATTTCGTTTACCGCAATCGTTTCCTTCCCTTTCAAAAAAATTGCTGGAAAAACGCTTTTTTTCGGCTTCTAAAGCAGACTACTGCCCGAAAGAGCCAACGGAAGCACCGCAAAAAATTATTCAGCCCGCGGATCAGCCAGTTCAAAGTTGAGCGATAAAGAAGTCCAAGTGATCAAAAAGCAACAATTGCGCTGACATTGCAAATGACGCGGCAGGACTTCATCAAGCTACTATTCTCTGGCCAATTGCGAATCAAGCGTGTCACTGTTTCCACGAAAATCGGTCAGCCGCGAATGCGAAGATAGCCTCGCGTTGCTGTAGGATCTGGTGGTTCCGCCGTATTACTCGGTCGGTATATATTTGCGCGGTGGCAACGGTGTCTGCGCTTAGTTTGAGGCTCAAAGCCAGTCGTTCGAACTGCAGGACATGACATGTAGCTATGCGCGTATTGTGTGCACACTCGTGGATTGCCTCCGCGGTCTACACGACTGGCTGCGAGATACGCCCGGTTCGCGTCAGATACCATTAGCAACTTCAGCGCTGATGCACCTAAAGCCTCTCCCTCGGCCCGGCACGGTCTTCCGATAGCGACAACTGCCAGCAAGAGTTCCGCCTGCCTTATCAAATTCGCTCGCACGAGAAAGCCCGCATCCCTGTCCCGTTTTTAATCAAACGTTTCCATTCCGCACGACCGAGTATCCGTATCAATCAATCTCCATCATTCTGACGAGGTAATCCAAGATTCCGGAAGTTCCGGGGCGGCTTTTGAGTACACGGTTGCGTGAAAAGACTCGGCAACTTAGCTCGAAAGGATTGCCAGATCCGCGAAGTGAACGGATCACCGGTTTGAAGCTTCCGAATAGCTGATGTCGCGTCATCGGGCAGAAAATGGAACAAGAGCGGCAGCGGTGTGATGTCAGGTCAAGGATCGTATGGTTTTGGGTAGCCGTTGAGCTCCCAGTCCAACTCGGATTGGACGTTGGATAGCTTTGATTCTTCCAGCCACTGTTCGTTCGCGTAGTCAGGCCCGCCAATGACATCGATTGTGCTTTCGATCAATGGCAATGCCGGCTCGATAGTTTTAGGCACCGTCCTTGGCGTTCCATCGGCTGGCATGATTCGCCGATTTCGGTAACTCCCTCAGGTTTTTCACATGACGAAGGTGCAGGCTCAACCGAAGTACATTCGTGATTTCACATTGGGAACCGGCACGTTGGAGCCGGAACGCAATCCCGAATTGATACGATCAAAACGCTGCTGTGCATAGACGGAGGAACTGGTGGGAGACGAGGTAATTAACGAGAGACACGTACAGAGCACGAGCCAACCGATGCCATAGCCATCGAATGAGGTATTGAGATGCAGCGAGCTCGTTGCATCACTACCTGCTAGTGCAGAGCAGTCTCCGGCTGCTGGTCGTGCACGTTGTCGATGATGTACGTTTGGTGGTGAATCCTGGCAGCGGGTACGCGATATCTACCCACCGACTAATGCGGGTATCGATCCGATGCTTAATCCACCAAACACCCACCCATCCCCTGACGCGTTCTGAATTCCGCGTGATACTTTCGTACTGCCGGTTTTGATATTACCTGTACGAACCATCGACCGTGTGCGTTTTTCACGTATAACAGATTTATGGTGAGCCCCGAGCTATCGCCCAGCTCCGATTATTCAGCTACGTCGGTGAACAGATTTTGCTTTTCGTTTGATTTACGGACCTGTCGTCAGCGCACGCGATAAACTTCGACGGGTTTCGGTCGAACTAGCCGAACACGAGTATCCCATACGATCATGGGAAATGAAAGCTACGTCCGTATCTTTCCAAATATATTTCGGTGAAACGAGTGAACGAAAAATTTAGTGATAGTGCCGTTTTCCGGCTGACGCGTATCATACCATACGCGGCTCATCATGGGAACTACGAAATCGTCGCTCCGGGCAGCCGGAACGAGTCACAATCAAAGCAGCACTGATAAATCACGTTTCCCAGGCCACGGGAATACCAGTGACGAATTCGCGATACGAACGTACGCCGATCACGCGCGCGCGTACCTGTACACCCTCGCAATTGCGAATAGACAATCCAATCTCCATTGAGGTACAAGCAAGCGCAATATTGAATGCGGATACTCACGAATCATTCGTAGCCCGGAGTCCAGAAGTGTTGCCGTTCTTGCGGCTGTTAGGCTTCGTTGCACAGTTCGCGGAATTCTAATATCGTCATAGACAAGGTCTGATTTTGACTGTCATAGGAAACGAATATATCCTTCATCAATGACATCAACGGTATTTAACCCTGAATGGATTTGCTAGTTGAATATCAATTGATTTTGTTTTCGTCGAAACTTTAGAGGACAGTCTTTTATGCTTCTTGTCTTGATCTCGATGTGATCCTTCTTTCGCGGACTTAGGAAGAGTACGATATGGGATTAGGCCCAGTAGAATCTAATGAGAGTTCATTTTTCAGTTCGTATATTTGTCAGGTTGGCAACAGGACGAAATTCTGTTGCCCTGAAAAAGAACGTACTCGGATCCAATAGAATCCAACAATACTGTGGAACGTCGAGACTAGATTGTAGAAAATCAAATCAGCATCTCGTTTTTCATCTGTAACGAAACAGCCAATGGGATCAAATGTTTTCTCCATCCGTATAGTGTTGATTGTTTTTATTGGTAAAATCATGCTGCTTTGGTAGGAGTTTGGTAGGAGTGTTTTCTTGAATCCTGTGGGATTCGTTTTAAGCAATAGAACCACCAGAGTCCCGTCAACGTTTTGCGTCATTCTCCCTTTTCAGTGATGCGCCGCGGTACATCATACGAGATGGAATTATCATCCGTTCGGTCGCCGAATAATACAACTTCTGTTCTCTACGTAAAAGTGCTATCTCTTCCGCCATCGTGGATCACAGTGTCCTTTGTTGAACGAACTCTTTGCCCGACCACCGCGGCTTCGAGCGGTTCACGGTGTCTTCCTCGGGAGAATGTAAAACGGCGCAGCCTCTTTCCATTCTACGAGGCAAGGGTCACATGGGACTCGACCGGAGTAATTGCACATAGGTGGATAATGCAACAACGGCTCGAATACACCTCGGCACTGCCGAGCGGAAAAACTTTCCGAAACACTACACAAGCTGGAATATGGAGTGCAACAAGTGCAATTTTCCAGCTTGGTTTCCTTCGTTGCGACTGCATCGAAGTTAATTGAATTACGAAATACAAAGGAGCCGGTTCATGACGATAAAAAAAAGAGAACTCGGACACTGTTTCGTTTTTTTTGGACATTCTCTCTCTCACTTGAAACAGGAGGCTAATCAACCAAAGGACAATCGATCCCAGGCCAGGTATCTTTGGGTCCATTCATGGAGCTATTGGAGATAGCTCTATGCATTTTGTTATGAATAACTTTGACTTTCATTGTTGAACCCTATTATGAAGGAGCAATTAGCCTTGGCTAGATCGTTCATCAAAGATAGACCAAAAGTCAATCTGTGACAAATGATGTCAATGATGCGAACAATCAATAGTCTCATTACATTGCATGTGAATCGCTTTGTGCTACTTGTCAAGTACCTCTATTCCTAAGGGCAGATGAAAGCACATTGGGGTTCTGTCGGTCTAACGGTATCGGAGATCAAGTAGGATCGGAGTCTCCATGAACTTCCAACCATTCCTGATGAGGATCATACATATATGCGATACCTATGTATGGTCATCATCTTTGCAGACCTGTCTCCAATAGTGCAATGCTGCAATTCCTCGCTTACCTAACAGGCTATGTACTCCTAGCTCGGTGGCACTTGACTCCTTCTCTCGAGTCAAGCGCGCCACAAAATCTTGATCCAACAAACCTATTCGATTGGATAAGACGAACCAGGTCTTTCTTCATCGTGAATTTCAAGGTCTCTGAGTAGTACCCAATGGATGACCGGAAGATGCCCTTCAACCCCAAAAATGCCACACTTGTGGAAATTATGGCGGCAGGCGCGTGAGTTTTTTGGTCTTGAAGTAGTAACGGTAGGAGCACTATGCGCCAAACCGACTGGCAATCAAGGGTCGATTTATTTTTTTGTAGCACGGAGTCGTCGCTCCTTTCTTGGCTAAGGGTTGATTCGAGCTGTAGGGCCATCGTGGGTGGTATCACTCCCGTCTTTCACGCACCCTGAATGTTCTCGATCGCGAGAGTCGTCTCTTCCGTGGGTGGCTGCTGTTGCTGATGGCGGGTGGTGGTGGGTGTACAGGAAGGAAAGCGAGTGGCGTCGAGGGTGGTCCTGGGGAGGGAGGCCTGGAGGACGGAGCAACGGGGAAGGGGATGAAAGGGTGCGGTGGGGTTTTGGAGCATGGGGGGGTGGAAGGGGATGCCGCGGGCGCCAGGGTTTACTGGCTAGTATGCCGCAGAACGTAGATCGCGAGCGACGCGAGTCGCGGCTGAGAGACTCGTGTCATATCGTTTTCAATCGTAGTCCTTAGTTCTGCCTGTTAAGTTTTTTCCGGTTTTCCCTGCCCGCTTTTGCTCTTTATCCACTGATGCGTATCGCCATGTCCAGGCTGCCCTCCCAAGTCTCCATCGTGCCGTCCTTGCGTGTCGTGGCGGGAAGAACGTAAGCCGGCCAACATCACCCCTCTTTCGCGACACGTGTCGCCATTGCCGGCATCATAGCACGAGATTCGCGCGCAACCTCCGAAACAAGATCAAGCAAAGGCGCCTCCAACCTGATAATCTCGTTCGCCTCGTGATCGTACATGGCAATGATCATCCTATCGGCATCAAAGGAATCAAACAACGGCAAATGCCAACCCGGCGATACCAGCGAGAGCCTGGATTCCCAGCCACGATCAATGAACGAAGCTTCACCCTTGCCCCGTTTAACCCTCGTGTGAATGACTTCGCGTCACCATCAGTGTGATCTCGTTTGATTCTTCGTCGCGTCGGTTCGGCGACTGTGTACTGGTGCGTTATCGCAGTGTTTCGAGTTGTCATGTCGTGCTGTGCCACACGAGGCGCGCATCCCTGATGTCTGGATACTGCACGAATCATGACGCCACGAAGATCGGATATCCTTCCCTGCAGGAGTACGCGGATCAACAGGCTCCCGTTATCGTTCGTAGCAAGCCTGACAATCATCTCGGCGCAACACGATCGAAGGTTCTTCCGCGTCATTTTAACAGCTCGGCCTGAATCGGTGATCCAATGATCACCACAATCTCTAGTGGCAATCCGAGTGGCAATCGAGCTCGGTGATAGGTCCATTTCGATCGCGGCGCGGCACAATGCAAATTTAATTGCGTCGCGTCACGGCCATTGTGATATCACATCAAACAAGTCAACTTCCATTCGCTGATTTTGCGGAACGGCTGCAACTGACGGCTGGGAATTAAAATTTCACCGGTGAATCCCAAAGAATAGGGGTCTTTTTTTAGCCGCGACCGTTCATTCGCGATCGGACGAAGATCGGTTGGATGACTGGTCTTCGCCGATTGGAGTGGAAAACGATAAAATGATTGTCCCGTCGTTCACCCGGTGGAACTGTGATACGGCGAGGCAGTTGACGCTCCGATGTCGACGCATCGATTCGACGTGACGAACCCCGAGAACCGCGCAATGGCTCTCCTCACATTCGCCCCAGCTTGCTTTGCCATCACGAAAGCTTCACCTCCGTGTCTCCCTTCTCGCTCTCTCGCTGAATCTCCACCGGCTGACACATCAGCTATCCACCGGGGGTGCCACACTGGCTTTTGCCTCGTGAACTGGTCCATTGCGCCTGTGCGTTTCTCCTCCACATGTATCATCACGACGGCTATATGTACACTTGCACATCGTGAGCTCCGTGCGCGCTCTCGGTCGTTGGCCTCGCGACCACTGCTCAAGAACTAAATGCATACGCGTTCTTTTTCACTTGTACTTACCCTTAACGTTCCTCTTTTCGCTTGCAGTCCCTCATATTTTACTCGTATAACGATTTTCAGTACTCTACAGGCCTGGAAATCTCTCGTACCCTGAGACCTGGTTTTTTTTCCGCGGCTAGTACCGCCGCTTCCAAAAATCTCCGGCATTCTCTTCCTGCTTTCGTGGTTTGCTTTCTTCCGTACCAGATCACTTGACGATCTTGGGAAAATGGTTAGGTCCAAGGAGTCGGGTCAATTGGAATTTGGGTAATGATCAAACTCGTCATCACTGGGGCAAAGGAGAACGATCCTCCACTCTTCGCTTTTCAATGGGGGCTTGTACTTTTCATTTACAGATCTAGGAATCCTTAGATGTAGTTTCCGTATAAAAGCGACGAAAAAAAGGTTGCCCGGTTCTGGGCAACGTGCAAAATAGGAAACAGACACGGCTGCGTTCTGGTTGTGCAAGTTTCGTCATCATTGACATCATCATTTGCGGTGCTTATGCCATGTTGGGCGCGAACGAATTTTCGTTTTCAATGATGACATCAGTAGGTACTGCACAAACATTTTGGCAATATCCGCGCCCACATTGCATTCCCGATACAAAGAAGGATGACGGATGGCCAATGGTGATGTTCACGGCACCCCATCTGTCGGCATGTTGACTACTGACGTCAGCCCCATACGGGTTGGTATTTTTCAGATCTGCATGTCCAAGAAGCTCCGTTATCCAGAGTTCTTATTGAATTCCAGCTAGTCTAGGCTTTTCTAGCCTAGCTAGCCTAGCTATCCTAGAATCCTAGCTATCCTAGAAAATCCTAGCTAGCCTAGGCTACCTAGGCTACCTAGGATTTTCATAGGTTTCATCTGGACCAGAGGGAAATGGAGCCCATGATCGATGAACTTGTTCGACCAGATTGGGTCTCGAGACTCTGCAGCGCGACGAAGAATCGTTGTCAGAATTATCCCAAGCAAAGATCGTCCACTTGGCACGGCCAAAAATCACTCGTACATTCTAACGGAAAACATCATCGACAAACCCAACTTTCTCGACTCGCGACCACTTGATTTGGTCACATCCAGCTCGGCCAAGTGCATTCAACAAATTCTTTCTGTTATCTCGATCCATATGCGAAGTGGCCGGAAGCGTAGTGTGCAAAATTATGTCCAAACACAACGAATGGAAGTATATAGCGACCAACATAGCGGGATGCTTCGAACGAAGGGGTAACGCGAAGGAAGCGCGTGGGTATACATTGTTATCGGGGCTCTTGCGAGCTCTTTGCATTTCCACATCGTTACTGGCTCGGCTGGCGCAAAAATCGCGCAAAAAAGTAGAAAAAAAAATAGTGTCTACGGTACACGCAGTTAGCAGTTAGTTTATTCCGCCCCATCTCGTTTCGACCCATCGTAGGTCGATGTTTCTGCAGATCGACTGCGGCAACCGACCTGCAACGATTCGTTCGTTCCTTTCTTTTTTTCGTCTCGCGTTTTTTTTTCACCCCCATTATTCTTCGACCCACGTTTTTTCGCGACGACTTTTTTTTCCTTCGCGCGAATCGCGTCGAATCGCGTAACGAAATTATCTCGCCCTCCCCTTCGCCCTACCGTCCTGGCGAAACGGGAGCGCAGTTACCATCATGCTCGCGTGACTATCGAAACGGCGACGAATGGCTTTGCTAGCTCGCTCGTTGGGCTGCATGCTGATAAGTTTCGTCCCGAATACCAAAAGGTCCTCTCGTCGTCAGACTTTCATCTTTCACCTTCGAGAACGAAAACCAATAATTTCACGGTTTTCCAGATGGAAACTCTGGTCCAATGTACAGTTGTCTTTGAGCATCCTCGATGATAACTACGTGCGTTAATTTTTTTTTCGTTACATGCATACTTGCATAAATATGTTTATATTTATTTACATATATATTCACAAACTCATCAATATTTTATAGATTCTTCCTTTCTCGTAACGACTATAGCAATTATTTTTTAAGTGACGAGACATTCGGAGGCCTGGTTCTTTTGCTGAAGTTTATATATATATATTTTTTTTTTCAAAAATAAATATTTATAGTTATTTTTTATTGTCTAGTTTTCGATGACTTACTCGATTTATCCGATGATTTACAATTATATATATAAAACCGGGTAAATCATCGGAAACTAGACAATAAAAAATACCTATAAATACTTATTTTAGAAAAAAAAACGTCATAGACCAAATTTGAGTATTTTCAAGATCTAGTCGCCATTCCCCTATTTTTCGTTTTTGTCTTAAGTATAAATGGTAGTCTGATGTTAAGGTGGACTCTAGTTATTTAAATGGACACCTGGAGTATCTTGTCCTTAGTAAATCATCCTGTTCACGCACGCATGTGTAGGGTCTTGACCCCCAAAAGTATTCGATGCTTAAACTTTGTCATCAAACTAAAAAATAATTGCTGTTGTTAGTAAAGAAAAGAGAGGATCTATAAAATATTTATAAACATGTAGATTTCGTTTTTTTTTGGTCGGCGTCCCATATTATTATGTTTTCTGCTATAAAAATATGATAATGTAATTGTAATGAAAGCGTCCAATCCTTTTGGCTAACAATAAGCTTATAAATATACATATATTTATAAGCTGTTCTCTACTTCACAAACGTTTTACTCAAGTATTTACGACAAGGCCTTATATAGGTCTTATATATATAAGGCGTAAAAAAATTATATATATATAGTTTCCTGTGTGTGTGTGTGCACGTATGTATGAGTGTAGCTGAGTACTCCTGGGTCTTTTACCAGTATATAATCGATACACTAACGACTTGCGATTAGCTTTCCTACTATTGCTAATACGCACACACACACGTACACTCACATACACAGGGTGTCGTGTTATGAATGAATAATCCTGCAGCTGTCCATAGGTCAGAACATGCCCTACTATATGCTGGAATTTCAGTTTAGTAAAAGTCCCCCTGTTTTCGAGATAAAAATAATCTGCTTTTGGTTTTTCGCATGCCATTTTTATAAATGATAACTTTTTTTTATCCTTTTTTTCAAATCCTGCCGGTTATTTGTTTCATCTAGAAAAGTGTTCCTTTTAACCTTAAATCCCAAGGGGTATCCCTGTCTGGAAAGTTCAAAAAATTGTTTTTTTTTTTGCATATCGTTATAGTGTGAACTTTCAAGAATATTTTAAGACCAACCGGACCTTGGGATTAAAAAAATGGACGAAGTTACACATATTTTAGTGACACAGTGTGCGTCGAGTTTAAACGCGATTATCTCGAATATCAATTCATTATATATATATAAACTCATTTTCAGCGAATCGGCAATCGGGCCATAACCCAAATCGATATTCCCCGCGTTCGACACATATCGATAATTGTACTATCCCGATTCTAGGCCCTCCCCCGTCCCCTGCCCCACAATCGTAAATTGATACCTCGGCTAAAATTTTGCGGCTAATGCAACGGGAAAATTTGCCGTTGTGGCATTTGCCTGGGCGCAAAGCTTCCTCGGGAAAAACGAGAGAGGAGGCTTTCAAACGGGCGCATAATTGAATTTCCGAGTTTGGCGTGAATTCGTTCGCCAATCAATTTGCTCCCTAGCAATTTTGATTCGTCGATTATTCGGGGCTTACTCGGAGCTTGGCACGATAAGCGGCCCGCGGTTGGACGTAGGTATTTTTTTTTCTTTCTTCATTTTACGAAAATTACAATGGGCGCGTTTTCACAAGGTAACGGAATTAATTTTTTTACCTCTTTCTTCTCGCTTTTTTTTTTAACTCGTCGCCGATTTTTTCAGGACAAACGAGAGCGCCGAACGAATTTTCGTTTTTGTATCCCTATCGGAAGAAACGGGAACGAAAATTGCGGGCGGATATTGAATTTCAGGCACACAATTTCGAGCTCGCTATACAGCGTTGGGATAGATGGGAGATTATAGTTTTCGTGAGCGCGGAGGTCGAGGGGGGGGGGGGGGGGATGAATGAGATGGGGAAACGACGCGCGGGGATGACGAGTGAGCGAGATGCCTGCGATAGCGATGGATATTGAATCGCAAATCGAAATTAACTTCGAAAAGTCATTCCTTTTCGAAATGACCTTTGCGAGATCTGAAATTATTATTATGAATTTTAAAAAGTTGTCCTACGGTTCGAAAAACATGTTTTGGATTTTCAACTTTTTGCCAATACTTTTGAGCAATCCGAACTTGCTGGAAACCCAAACACTTTCAAAGCCCTTTTGATAGTTTTTCACCCCCTGACTTCTTTGAGGCGCTTTCGTTTTCAATATACGATGCATTTTTCGCGAAAACTTAGTGCCTTCCTTCCGGTTGGCAGTAGGGGATCAGGAGGGCACAGGGCAACTGAGGAAAACCCGAGCGGATACAGGCGACTCTTTTTTTACCGAGTTTCAGTTGCGGTCACCATCGGAAACTCGGTGAAACTGCCTCCAGCTTGACAGTCGGTCCTTGAGCCAGACATGCGGTCACCCATCCGAGTATTGACCCTTGCCTACGCTGCTCTGAGTGGGCAATCGCTGCAGCCGAACACTCTTGACTTATCGGTCTCATTTTCGACCAGATTAAATCATAGCGCTCAAGCATGTCCTGGACTGAAATTGGAAAATCGCTGGATGAATTTAGTTATTAGGGTATTTTCAATTGAAAAAAAAACATTTAGCGTTTCAGTTATAGCTTGCTCTATATCTGATATATAGTAGTAAGTTTCGGCATGGAAATGGAGTTTCATCGAAGCATAATCGATGTTGAATTTAATGAAAATCGGTAGGTGCCTCAAGATCCTATGAACGAGTGATTTTTTATTTTTTTTTTGGAAGATTCATCCAAATGGAATATAGAAGCAAAAATAGAAAATCAAGCAATTTAAAATGTTGCACCCTTTCTTCCTCTTTTTTCTGATCTCGAAGGTAAAATTGGAGCCTAGCTCGTGGCCGGGAAAAAAGAAGAATTTGGTAGATTTTTTCTAGGGCGATAGTGCAGAATTTCAATTTTTTTCACATTAAAGGTATGGTTTTAAGTATCTTTTACAAGGTTTCTATTGAAAAATATTAATAAATGTGGTAGATCCAATGTCCTTCGTGATGACCATATCTATTCCTTCGACGAAGGATTTAATAACATATTGATTTTTGACAAAAGGCCAAAGAACGTAAAGGAAAAAAGGTCCAAAGTGATGTCGATTTTCAGTAAAAAAAAACGCTTTATTTTCGTTGAAAAAATCCATCGTAAACAAAATGTCTTCGTTCAAGCACGGATTCTCCATATGTAAAAGAAGCTTGAAAAATTTTGAGTTGATCGTTGCATCGATTTTTGAGATATCGTGGTCGTCGATTTTGAAAAAGTCATTTTACGAAAAAATAACTCGATTTTTGCACGCATGGACTCGACATTTTCGGAGAATATTTTTAAAATGTTATATTTTGAGAATTCATCGAAATGGATATTTAAAAACATTTCAACTAGGTTTAAGCCTCGAATGCGGATGCACTTTTGCACAAAAAATTATTACTTTCGCAGATACGATTCCCGAATGAGAGATGAGAAGCCACGTGTGCGGAGACTCGCACACCCGTGTCTCTAACTATTATTATAATAACAATTATCTTTCCGCACGCTCGAGCCGAAAACGAGCGATTCCCGCAATGTCTGCAACGAGGTATAGCCAAACGTACGTGCTTGCGTGTACATAGTGGCTCATTGCGCCGCATTTTGCAAGGCACATATGTGTCCCGAGTCGTGGTTCCATCGGGGATTTGTATACCCGTGAATAAACACCATCTCTCATCAGAGTGAAAAACGTATTATAATAACCCTGGAGACTGGCGGTTCTTCGTCTTGTGGCCGATGCTGCAAGTTTCGTCACCGCAGCTGGTGCTAACCGCGAAGAGCTTTGAGTATATTTATATACACATAAGAAAATACATGTATGTATAAATCTTTTACACTATAAATAATATGTGTCTACATAGATAACTAATACATTAAATTTCTGGCAGTACACCTGAATGACAAAAACTGAAGGAACAAACAAGTTTTCAAAAATGTTAGGTCGTTTTAAAATTGCTCTATCTCCGCGAAAAATCATCGTAGGAGAAAATTGAAAAAAAAAACACTTTAAAGCTTAAAGTCTCTAGTTTCAAAGTCTTGATTTCCAATTTTTTCTTACCTTTTGTTAATCAGGAATAAGAAAAAATCGTAAAGGCAGACAATCGATTTTTTTCTTTTCTTTTTAAAAAAGGGTCTTCGAACAAGGAATTCTTTTTAATTAATCACGCAATGAAGTGCCTTATGCTTGTTCTTTTCGCTTTAATTTAAGCTCCCAAAGAGTTCTGTATTTTGATTTGTCGCATAGCTCTGGGCTATCGAAGCAAAAATTGCGCTTTTGACTTTAATAATCAATATCTCGCGAACCAATCGCAGTCCGGAAAGATGACGGGCAGTTCCGGAAAGCTGGAAGTATGCCCTTTAAGGGAAAAAATCATAACTTCAAGGTCATGATATGATAGGTAGTTGGATTCGTCTGTATATCATCTACAACATGTTAATTAAAAAAAAACATGTTCCCATTTGAAAAACCATTGATGACATTGGGAACGCAAAAACTATGACCTTAACAATAATGAATTTTTTACCACTGTATCAGCCCTTCGAAATCAATCAAATTACCTCGTGACATTTTTTTCGTCACTCTAAAGGCAACGGAGATGTTTGGGGATGGTCACGTTAAATGGTCCACCCTGTATACAGGGTGTCCGAGAACAGAATGCGCTCCCTGAAATGGGGGATTCAGGTTGAAATTCTGCGTTGATTGATATGAGCATGTGTGGGTCTCAGATCAACCCCTGAATTATTATTGATGTTTAAAGGCGCGCCAATCAGGTGCGTCCGATGAGCTGGCGTACGTCGGTGAACGATACGTCGGCTCATCGGACGCAACCGATTGGCTCGCCTTAAAAAATTAATAATAATTCAGGGGTTGATCTGAGATACACACATGCTTATATCAATCGACTCAGAGTTTTACCCCCGATCTCTCCATTCCAGGAAACGCTTTCAGTTCTCGGACACCCCGTATATATCCACGTATACGCGGCAACTTTCGAGCCAGGCAATTTGCGCTTCTCCTATTCGCACCATATAAGTTAAATCTCTTTCGCCGCAAATCCGCAAGCTTGAAAACCCACAACCACCCGCGTAAACACATCGTCGTCCACGCACGACGAACGACCAGAATTAATCCGTTTATGATTTACATACGGCTCTTTTTTATGGCGCGCACATGAAAATAATTTTTGCACGGTCCATCTCGCTCGAGGATAATAGGGGGAAAAAAGTAGAGAGTGCGCGATAACTTTTTAATGCAGAGATATTTGTATTTTATTTGAATTTGCATGTTCACGTGGGTATTTTTAATTGTGGCACATTTTTTGTAGGTGACAATTGTATACGAATGTACATAAATGAACTAATATATACATATATATATATATATATATATATATATATATATATATATATATATATGAATGTCAAGGCAGAATAATGATATATTATAATTATAATAATATTATAGATAAGGGTACTTTTAAAGACATTCAACTTCGAAGACCGTCCTGGTAGTTACTAATTATCTCGAAACGTAATATTATACGGTCTGATATTTCGAACTTACCGCCAAGTAAATGTGAGAAATATATATTTATGTTGTCGGAATATAGAATACGTTCGAAAAAATAATGTCGAGGAAGAATTATAATATTCTCTAGAATTCTAGAAGTCTGGAACTAGAAGTCTAGAATTATAATTCTTAATTTTCTTACCCCTTATTCTTCTGGATAACTCTTAATTCTTAACTTCAAAAACATTATAATTCTAGGATTATAATTCCTATTTATTTTCAATTCTTTTGCTCCTCGCTCTTTTCAATGACTCTTAATTCTTAACACCATGAGAACTAGAACTCTAAAATTATAATTCTTCCTCAACACTTTTTTCAAACGTATCATTGATTTTTGCGAAACATATATGCTCACCTTCATTTGGAGGTAATTTCGAAAATGGTGGCGCGCGATGAAATTAAAGTTTGCATCGTTGGGGTGCAACGAAAATTCAGATTGCTGAACTTCTAAAAAATCCCTTAATTATTTTTTAAGGTACTTATTTGGCGATTTACAATATAAATCGATAAAAAAATATCAATAATAATGACGATAAGGAAAGTCAAATGTTAAAAAAAACTTTCGTTGTGTTCCAATACTGCAAACTTCAACTTCATACGGTGCACGTAATACTAAGTTTGGGGATAATTGACAACTGTGAGGACCGTCTTCGGAGTTAAATGCCTTCAAAAATCATTTTTGGCTAAACTTCCGAAAAGCGGAAACCAAATTTCAATCTAAAATTTGGCATACACCTTCCTTTTGATATTTCAACAGATTCCCTAAAAGGATTTTTGGCTACGCGCCCTAGTTTTCGACATATCAATTTTTGAAACTTATTTTTTCACCGCGCTCCAACTATATCTATAGCTGACGAGCTCCGCTCTGACTATACCTATATATGTTATCGCGCTCTCCGCTTTGTGTGGATCTTCGCCAAGTTTGGGCGGTAGAAAGCCTTCTTCCATCGCTGCATCGGCACACCTACCAAGCGTTATAGGGAGACGTCACGTGAAATAGAAAGCATTGAAAACTATGCAAAATGTAAAAAAAAATCAAAACCAATACAAGATTCCAAAAATTAAAAATTGCCAACCAGCAAAAAATCAAAAAAATATACAAAAAATCCCAAAACTATTCGAAATTAATAAATGAACCCTAGCAATCCATTGCACCTGCAAAAAATGAACTGTGGAAAAACAAAAAATCAATCTACGATGCTGTGTGTCTATCTCTATATTCCGTGCACGTCCGAGTTGACCCGCCCCCGCACTAGTGTTTCACGCACCCCACCCCTCGCACAAATCGGAGAGCGCGATAACATATATAGGTATAGCCAAAGTTGAAAACTATGGCGCGTCACCCAAAATCCTGTTAGGGATCTCTTGAAATATCAAAAGGAACGTTTATGCCAAATTGCAGATCGGAATTCGGTTTTCTTTTTTCGGAAGTTTATTCAGTTATTCCACACATGTATATATATATATATATATATATATATATACGAGGTATCCCACGTGAATCCGGTGGACTGTTTCCCTAAAACCCGCCAATTCGATTTAAAAAAATCTGATCCCATTGACTCTAAAAGACACCCTGAATTTTTATACATTTTTTAAAACAACCCTTTGTCAAAAAAAAAAAATTTTGTGAAAATAACGTCGCGATTTGAAAATTTAAAAATTCCCAAAAATGCGTGATAATATGTTAAAAAATTCAAGCTATCACGCGCAGTGGATGTATGATTTTTTCTGTGCTAAAGACGACTTAAATTGAAATGAATACTAGAACTTTTTGATTGCTAACGAAAAAATCATACTCCCACTGCGGGTGGTAGCTTGAAAATGTTTACATATAATCACGCATTTTTGGGAATTTTTTCAGAATGTTAAATCGGGGCGTTTTTTTCGGAAAAAACAAATTTTTTTTACTAAGGGTTCTTTCGAAAAATGTAAAAAAAATGCAGTGTGTCTTTTAGAGTCAATGGAGTCAGATAAAAAAATTAATCGAATTGGCGGGGGTCACGGAAAAAGTCCACCGGATTCACGTGGAATACTTCATATATATATATATATATGTATGTATTTATGTGTGCTTATGTATATACAATGGTCAGAAATGTGTAGGGTGGGCTTCGAGAGAGAAAATTGTCGGCCTTGTCCCGGAAATGTTTCCCGGAGCTTTTGTCACGTACTTCGAAAACACGTACACTACTTGCTGGAGTGCGGTATACACACGCGGTGTGAAACTACCCCGATGCACGTACACGTACTTCTTGCCCCCGTCAGCGGGACGTGATTCATACATCATCATCATCTTCATAAAACTATACGAAGCTTGTACAGCACACGCTGCTCACTCTGTAACCGTACTCGTTTTTTCCCTTTTTTTTCGTACGTCTTTGAACATTCTACTCACGTAGCATGGGCAATTCGTCAAGAAAGTGTTGAACGAGCGTCCAGAGGCGTGGAGGTTTTTTAAGTGCTCAAAAATTCAGGCTCGATACGTTTTGCTGAAGACATGCCGAGGAATCGTTGCTGAAAGTGCATTCAGGTTGTGGATTTTTTTTTCGGTCTACTGCTTGCTTGTTTTGGTTTGTTTGGATCATGTTGGGCTCGATGGGTGCACCGAAATTTCCGTGCAAATAGGTCATGTACAGAGGTCTCGTATCAAGTGCCAAGCTGCCCCCCCATTTCCACGCGAAGGTTATAAAATTCGTTGCACTCTTCTCGTTGTCAGTGTACACTGGGTACTCTCGTTGTTGGACGTAGTTGCATCGCACGAATGATTCAGGACCTCGTGGAGAGCGCAGGTAACGAGGACGAGGAATCACAAAAAGATGGGAAACAATCACGTTGAAATTTGCATCGTTGCGATGCAACGACTCGTTACCACCATTTTTCATTTCATCATTTTTATCATTATCCAAAGCCTTTCTTTACAAATTGAGGTTGTTGGTATCTAATGAGAATACCTTGAAACGTTCGAGTGATTTTCGGAGTTGAAATCAGCTAAATAAAATGTGTGCAATTTCCAAAAATTAATTGTCACTGCATTCCAACGAAGCAAACTGTAACTCTGTATATGTATGCAATTTTGTACGAGTATTTGGGGCAGTCCGAGCACACAAAGAGAAGATCAAGTGTTCTTTGCCCGCGATCTAAATTGTTCGCTGCTCGGAGCCCGGGAAGAGAGAGATTTCTCTGTCTCTCTCTCTCTCTCTCTCTCTCTCTCTCTCTCTCTCTCTCTCTCTCTCTCTCTCTCTCTCTCTCGCACTGTCTCTGGACCGAATACATTTCCATTCGTAACGTTCTCGCCCGCAAGTACCAAAAATACATAATGCGATTATTATGCTGGAAAAAATGGCGGGGTACGTGAGTTTGCTTGTATCCTTTCGCGATACAAAGCCGGAGAGAATGAGATTACGTTTTTTTCGTTCATTCTCGAATATCCTCCCACGAAGCAAGCTTTTGTTCCCCCGTGGAAGTGGCTGCACTTAGGAGAATATTATTTTCAAAAATTTCAATAGAAATTTCGTTCCGATTTTTTAAAATATTTCGCTTCAATTTTTTTTCACCATCCTTCCTTTGTTTCGCAATATCCTGTTCACATTTATCCTATACTGGCGACTCCCATTTTTCCAGATAACCCGGGAATTTCCACGAATTTTTCCCACTGCCACTCTTTTCTAACGCACTAGTGTGTCACATCAGCAGGAGGGCACAGGGCAACTGCGGAAAACCTGTGCGGATCCAGGCGCTTTTTTACCGAGTTTCAGTGCGGTCACCATCGGAAAATCGGTGAAACTGTCTTCCGCTTGACAGTCGGCGCTCGAGCCAATCGAGCGGTCACCCATCCGGGTATTGGCCCTAGCCAACGCTGCTCGGCATGGGAGATCGCTGCAGCCGAACATCCTTGACACATCGGTCTCATTTTTGTCCTGTTAAGGCGTTACCCCCACTTGTAGCGCAAAAAAAGGCCTTTTTCATGAATTTTTTTAAAGAAAACTACAAAACTTTTTTAATCGATCAATATACCATCTTAAAGAACACATCTTGAAGAACTTTCAGTAATTTTTTTATTGAAAAATATTACATTGTTTAGTGGCAAATGGCCGTCAATGAAATTATGTTTTTATATACACGGTTTGCGGTGACCAACATTGCGGCGAAGTGGATCATCTGAAAAAAAAATGCGGATGGATTTAGTCAAATATAAGTATAAACTAGTCTTTAATCGAAGGATTTTAAAAAATATTCATTTTTCACAAAATGGCGGACAGTCAAAGTTAATGGTTCGATTTTAACGAAAAAAAACAGCCGTTTTTTGGCTATAAAACGGCCTTTTTTTTTCGAAAAAAAAAATCGAACGATTAAAGACTACATTTTTATGTATTAAATAAGCCTGCAAAATTTCAAGAAGATCGGTTCATTAGCGTTCGAGTAATCTTGGTCACCGACTTCAGAAATGCCATTTTGAGAAAAACGCGTTTAAAGTTTCAATTTCAGTTTACACGAAGAACGGATTCTTCTCTTTCAACGCTCATATCTCAGTCAATTTTGTTCGGATCGACTTGAAATTTTCAGGACATATTCTCAGATACTTATACTTCAAAAAACGCAATAAAAAAACGATTTTTTCAAAATCGCAAGTGGGGCAACCCCTTAATGAAGTAGCATTGAACCACGTCCCGGACTGCATTGGCCAAAATCGCTTGATGCGCTTAGATATTACGGTACTTTCAATCTTTCGGAAAAACGATTTAGCGTTTCAGTCGAAGCTTGCCCAACATTTGACGTATGGTAGTAAATCTTGGCACGTGAACAGAGTTTCATTGAAGGATAATCGGTATTGAATTTGACGAATATAGGTAAGTGCCTCAATATCCTACGAAAGAGAGATTTTTTTGTTGAAAATTGATCCAAATGTAATCTAGAAGCAGAGGAAGAAGGAGAAGCAATTTTATCGTTCGCACACTGTCTTTATTCCCGTCCTGATCTCGAAGATATCGTTAATGCGAGCAGCGACACACACCAACTTGCCAGTACCGAATGGAAAAGGTTCAATGCGACCATCTGTCTCACTGATGGCAGCAGCTAATGCTCGATCGAAGTACCGCATTGCGCTCAACGAACACGCCCGGATCTTCGTCTCGTTCACCGCGACTTGCTTTCCATCCCAAGCACAAGAAAAACCACTGTAATTGCTACCCTCGTCAGTGACCCAATTCTCGTGCTCAAATCGAGGAAGCGGAATTCCAAGTGAAAATTTGTGCTATTTGATCCTCGATCCAAGCTTACCTAGTTGGAGCTAAGTTCGCGAACTTACCAACCGTTGTCATTGGTTTTCTTCGTCACCGCCACTTTTTTTATCATTTACTTGCCGGTGATGCTTTACGAAAAAAAAAAAAAACAAAAAGACTATCTTTTCGCAAATCCCCGAGCGCGAATTAAGATTATGCGGTGAACCATCATGCTGGAATGTTGCGGTTCTACAGGATCAACTTGGACTGGATAAGACTGCGATGGAGGTCTTCCTGCAACTTTGCTATCCGTTGCTTGGCACTCAGCCACATTGCTGTGTCGCCCGATGGAGGCGTGACGAGTATCGCGGCAGGTCAAACATGTCCGTTAAGAAAGCAACTAGGTCTTTGCGGTGTGGAAATATTTAATAGAAAATGGTCCTAGAACGACTGTGGGTCCAGCTAAAGCAATGGATCTGCTTGGTGGCTTGGCTGAACTTATTCTTCTACTATCGAACATATATCCTTCATCTTCCTTCAGGAGAATCAATACGTATGTCACCCACAATGCTGAGTCGAAAAAGCAGTCTTTTGTTTCTGCGCCTGATCCTGATGAGGTTGAAAGCACTTTCCGGTAGAGCGATAACTGGATCAATGAGGCCTGTGTGGCCTTTAATCTGAAATGAATCGTCATTCCGAAATCCAGTCCGCAGGACGAGTGCGCCCTCTTTTACACCTGGCATTCCGATGCCATTTTGATCAGGTAGTTCAACATCAGAATTATTGGTGCCTCGTATAATTTTCGAGGCGGCTTAGGATTGGAAAAGAAGGGGGGCAGATTCATCAGCATCCGATGAATCTCAGTTTCTTTGATTCGCTGATTCGGCAGGTTGACATCATTATACAATCAATATACAATCAGGGTAGTAACATTTTTTGGCACATCGAAATTGTGGCATAAATGCACTCGGATCCAAATAGGCCGAATCCAGACAGTTGAGCAACCGAAGATCGAGAGACAGAGCGTTCTACAATTTGGAATGAGCTTCTTCCTGGTTAGCATTGATTAAATTTTCCGCAGCTTTAGGCCTCGCCGGGCACGAGGTGACCACCCGGCAGGAAAGACGAAAACTCGCAAGGCTGTATTTATTTCTAGCCAACGTGAGCCCGAAGGAGACGCTGGCTGGATTGGTTTGTGTTTGGGATTCTCCTCGCGGGTGCGAAGAGGGGTCGTTTGGCAAGAGGGGTTCAGGGATTAGTCGCCATTCTGGCCTCGAGGGTGATGAGTCTGAGGGTAGCGTTGCCAATGTTACGCAAGTCAGTATTCCCCTTGGCCCGTGTCGAAGAAATCCGCCCGAGGATTCTACGGACCATGGCATCGGCTGCCTCGATCAAACGGGACTACAGTTTGAGTCTACTTTCCAGTCCCTGGTACATGCCTTTCCCAAATGGGGCTTTACTGCTCACCTTCCCTTTCCTACCAAACTGGTGGTATTTTCATCGTCGCCTCTTCCGGTTTCTTGAACATCACCATTCCATTTTGCTTGTATCTTTTCCATTCTCCCTTGTTCTGTTCATCATCGGCATTCCATTTCGCTTGTTGCTTTTTTCCTCTCGGCGATGCTGGTCTGTTAATCGCCATTTTTCCATTTCGCTTGTTTCTTTTTTCCCTGCTCTGAAGCTGTTATTTCTTTTCCTCGCTCCTTTACCTCTTGTTCAATTGATCATCATCGTTCCATTTTTCTTGGGCCGTTTTTTTTCTTTTCTGTTCTGTTGCCATTCCAGTCAGCTTGTCTCTTCTTTTCAATCGTTCCATTCAGTTTTCTTGATCGTCACTATTGCATTTTCCTTGTTTTTTCTTTCCTCCCGTCTTGATCATCACCATACCAGTTTGCTTGTCTCCTCTATTCGACTAATCTTCAGTTCTGTCTTCCCTCGTTCACTTTATCGCTATCCGCGTCTCGCCTTCTCTGACTAGCTACCCCTATCTGCCTCTTGTGCTTGAAACCCCTTCCAATTTTGATCCCTGACGTCATATAATCGTCCAGAGAAGCTTAGCATCATCGGCAGTAGGAGCGGAAAACGTTTCCCCAGATGCCACGTTAGCACAGTTGGACAGAGTTCCGCTGCTATATCCTTTTATCGGATGAGTGAATATTCCTTCCCCCTCTGATGCCCGCATTAGCGATCGTTCTTTTTCCCGCCCGAGTCCATCGAGTACGAGGGACTTGGGGGGAGAATCGTAAAGGAGATATGACGAAATCTCGTTCCAACTTGAATTTCCGGCGAGTCTAATCGCAACGCTCGTCGAAGCTCGTCATTCCAGTCTTCAGCGGGTATTTGATTGGCACTTTGATCACTGGATTGATCAAAGACGACACCAATGAACGACACAAGTGTCCTAGATGTTTCGGCTCTGGACAATTCTTGCGTTGCCAATTCCGGACGGTTGCTTGAGTTGCCAAATACTGAACTCTCTTTTCAGACTCCACAATCCAACAGCGCAGATTTCGATCGACGCCGTAGTGTGTGCGGAAAAGAAACGCTCCACTGGCAACCATTCATCCAAATTGAATTGATGATCGCGAGTCTTTGTAATCCATTTGGGTGTCTTCTCCTAGTCCCAACCCCAACCAGTGAAAGACAACCAATTCGATAAGTCGTTCCGAACGCGAATGCAAAGAGCCACAGAAATGACGTCCCCAGCTCCATTTTTCGTTGACTTACGTTGAAAATCAATTCACTGTTTCTTCAACCACTTTTTCTTCACAAACACTCTTACGTCCCTACCTACGATGATGGATTTCCCGTCAACGGATTGCAACATATTTCCTTCTCGAGTTCCTGCACTTTCTTCATAACCGACGATCAATCTCCTTCGAAGCTAGGGAATATGCCTTTACAAAACAAAAATGTTGAACACTAAAAACACAAACGCTGAGGAAAATCTCTACTCCAAGGGTGCAGACTTCGCCCTTCGCGATTGAAAAACTTCTTGAAGGGCACTGAGCCGATGGCAAGAATGTCGGATCGAACCGGACGCGAGAAGGACACGTAAAAAGGCTTTAGCCAGGAAGGCACGACCTGGACTTATAGCCAACGGTAAAATCGGTGTCGCAGCTTGGCAAGTTGTTAAATTAGGCTCGACTATTACGACCCTCGTATAACTCTATCCCTCGTAAACTGGGATTCTCCTGGGAATCCAATGGTGGTGACACACTTATATGTCGCTTTCGTTGATGCCCTCCTGCGACGTGGCATCCTTTCGCGACCTGCGGCTCGCCGGCTTTTCTCCTGGTAATACGACCGGTTGCTGCAGCAGTCGCATTTGCAGACCGCATCAAAAGGACCGCGCGAAGAGTCGTGTTCCCCTTGTTCCCTCGTCGTGAATCTTTCAACTTCCGGTGTAAAAACGGACACTCCTGGTGCACGTATATTGATGCAGGTATATTGATCCAATGGGAGCCCAGTGCTTTATACAAGATGTTCCATCCAAGTCAATCCAACCAAATAAAAAGTCGAATTATAGATCAAGTCAATCGTGCAGAATGTCTGGTACGGGGAACTTTTTTTTCCATACTGGAACCTAGAATCCCAATATGTACAAAAAATTTTCAATTTAACGTTGTTTGTTTTCAGATGGCAATGCCTATTGGCCTTGGGTCAAGTTCCGAGGTAATGTCAAGGTCATAATCGAAATTTTTATTTGGCCTCCTCATTTTTTATTGTTTTTTTTTCATATTGCTTATCTCGAGATGTTTTCAAAACCTCATGGATAAGTACTTTTTTTTATCAGGTACTTCTTTCATGACGTTGGAGGTTGCATCGTTGGAACAGAATGATGAATTAATGTTTGCTTCAGTTGCAAACATTTTAGATGATTCTTGTTAGAGATTTATCTCAAATTAAAATTTAAAAAACTGTTTGTATAATGACAAAAATAACGAAATGAGAAATGAAGAAAAAAAATCGTTGCAGTACGACGATGCAAACTTCCACGTCGTCTTTTTTCACTCGAAGGGTTTTTCCAATACAATTCTTCCTTTCTGAAATATAATTGGTCAGCACTATATTCGTAGGATACGTTTTTCACTATCAAATAACCAAGTACTCTATGCCATTGTGAACCATTATCGAAGGTTTTTATTCTTTTTCAGTGACGGGTAGGCAACTTTAAAATTAATTTTAAAAACAAACTGTTGTACTGAATCAAAATTTTTGATTATTTGTCGTTTGAGGATACAGCAATAGAGAATTATCAACAATGAGATAAGAATAATCTGCAAACATTTTTGAATAAGGGGTTCACAACTCCGCAAGTCTAATAGTTTTTTTTATTGACCGTCGATAATTCTTTGTTACTGTGTCCTCAAACTATAAATAATTAAGAAGTTTGATTTCATGCAAGAGCTTTTTTAAATAATGTCTATAGTTGCTTATCTGTCACTTAAAAAAAAATCTTGCATATATCAGTGTATATATATATATATATATATATGGGGCATTCCGAGCTAATCGACGACTTTAAGATCCGACCTCTTTTGATTGGGCTGGAATTCGGAAATCTGTAGTGAATTTTTGAAAAAAGCGACGTTATTTTTCGATTGCTCCTAACTTTCTGCAAAATTGACCACATACGGCCTTTTTTGTCATTTTTTTTTGCTTTAAAATGTACTTTATGAACAAAATTCTTTTTGATATTCAGTTATCTTTGATATTACCTCCTGGTTTAATAAAAAAAACACGAACTTTTTGTATTTTGACGTCTTTAATGTCCAATGTTTGTGTCGTAAAAAAATGTGATAAATTTAGCGTCTTTGCCACATGACCCATCGTCGTAAAAATTTTCTTTCAATTTTTTGCCGAATTGAAAAATCTCTATTCCTGATTATTTCAAAATTTATTTGTTTTCTATGATGCAATAATTTCAATGAATAAATTCTATGTTTTAAAAAAATGCAGTGTACTTTTTCATTTAGACTAATGTTTTTCTTAGAAATTTCACAAGTAGTATTTGAATTTACCGCTCAAATAATTAAAGATAATGAAAAACTATTGGAAAACTTTTTTAACATGTTAATATTATATACAAGGTATTAAATATCATAGATTCAACTATTAATATTATGTCATCATACGAAAAAGCTACACTTTGAAAAAATCATGAAAAAAAAACTTTCAATTTGGAAAACACATAGAAAGGCAAATCTTACCACGTTGGGTCTCGTAGCAAAAAACGCGAAATTTATCATATTTTTTACGAAAAAAAATAAATCCAAAATTAAACATGTCGATTTTTGGAAAAAATTCGTGTTTTATTCGTCAAAAAACTAAAAAATGATTTCGAAAGTGACTGAATGTTTTTTTTTCCGTAAAGTACATTCCAAAACGCAAAAATTCTGTTAAAAAATATCTTGTTTAGTCATATTTTCATAAAGTTATGAGTACTTGAGAGAAAAGTAGATTTAAAAAAAAATTCTTCACCCATTTCCGATTATGTAAAAAAGTTATAAAACAATCAGACAAGCGTTTTCAGACGGAAATAATAACATATATCAATTTCAGCCTAATGAAACGAGGTCGTCTCTAAAAGCGGTCAATTTGGCGTGGAATGCCCCATATATAAATATACATATGTATATATACGAGTATATACAGGCACGAGTGTGCTATCGTGTCTCGGACCATTAGGCAATCGGGTACGTCGAAATAGAGATTTCATAGACCTCACCACCGTCCGTTCAAAACTTGTTCCCGAGAGTTCACGTGTCAACGAATAAAGCTTGCCTGCAGCGGAAGTAAGATCGTACGACATTTTGGTAGCGCCCACCCAGCGCGTCCCAACCAGAGAAATCGCTCTCGATTATTCAAAGCTTCCCGCTTCATTCGAATGGTCGGGTCTCGTGTCGAGGAGAAGACCGAGGAAGAACTTTCTGTAATTATTTATGCACAGACAAACCCCCCCCCCCGCCCGGACGGTTCCCCGCCACCGGCGCCCACGGCCCTATAGGAACCGAGCAATGAGAATAAATCTCGTTGATGGGATTGCAATCGGAATTTCATGTTCTCGGATAAAAGTTTTGGGAACTGCGATTGCCCGGATATCGCGATTCAAACTGAACAAAAAAAAATTGTTCAGCATCGCGACAGGAACACCAAGGATTTCGCTAACGTCGTTATTCTTGTTGCTGTGAATATAGAACGGTTATTTCTCACGAGACGAAGTAATTTCTGTGCTCATTTCCGGAATGAAAAAAAAAAAAAAAAAAATACTGCGTTCAGGGGAAAAATCGTGTGTATGGAAAAATGGAGTGGGGTAGAATGAATTGTGGTTTAAAAAAATAAAATGTAAATCGTACTCGAGCCAAAAAAAAAACAGGTCGATTTTTTTTTTTCAACGAGAGTATTGGGATGACGAGGTTGGGATTGTAAACGCGATAAGTATATAGTCTCACCATGGTTGAGTGTTTTTTTCATTGAAAAATATTGATATGCAATGCAGTTATTATTATTTAAGCAAAGTGCCACTGCTGCTGCACGGCCAACCGGTGTGGGTGGTTCTGGTTACCAGGGTCATCTGAAAATAAAAATAAACCATGTACTTTTGGGATAATAATACTGTCGTATGACAGGATACTTTTTTGAAATTCTAAAAATTACGAAAACGCCAAGGTGTAGAAAAAGAAGTTCGATTTTCGACATAAAAAACAATTTTAAGGGTTTGTGTCAAGAGAGATGAATGTATTTAAAACACGCTGAGGCTAGCCGTCCGGTTATTGGACGAATAAGCGCATGTCATTCGTCCGAACAGCGGCTAATTTCACGCGGTTCACGCTGTACAACGCCCCAAAGAAACAATCCCAAACAAATCAACCCAAACCTAAACATACACATCCACAATGACAAACGCAAACAAACCACCCCAAAAACAAAGCCAAACCCCAATAAACAAACCCAAAAAACCCAAAACAAAATAAAACAAACCAACCTAAACCCAAACAACACTAACAAAAAAACCCAAACCAACCAACCCAAACCAAACAAACCCAAACCCAACTAGCCAACCCAAACCCAAACCCAAACAAAATTATAAAGATTATCTTCGGATGAGTACGTGTGAATTATTTTTCCCTATAGTTTGTTTAACAATTTATCACATTCTATCCGGACAATTACCTATATGTTATTCGTCCGGATACTAGCTTACACGAGTCACAATAATATGTACGCCTACTGGAAATACGGCATGAACTGAACCGCTATCCGGACGAATGACATACGCTTATTCGTCCGATAACCGGACGGGGAGACACTCCGTTTAAAAAATCACCCCGTTCTACAATAGAAAATGCTACAAGCTATGCTCTATCCAAATTTGAAGTGAATCGGACGAATAGATTTACAGATACGACTTACGTCGTTTCATAAAATGTAGTGTTCGAGAAAAACGCAAAAGAAATAAAGGTAAATCGAAGCAGGCTGGTACGCCGTGGCGCAGTCCCTTCACAAAATGTGACCATTTACAAAAATCGACATATTTCGGTCAATTATTTGAATTTCTGTGAAAACTCTGTTGCAAATTGACTTAAAGGCCCTGGGCCTAAAAATCATGAAGTAAGAACATGTAATTTAAGAAAATTCAAGTTTATACAGGCTCTTTAAGTAGACACAATTGCACTTTGGCTTGACGATCTTCGTATCTTATTTGCAATATTCTGATGCTATTCGAAATATTTTAAATAACATTTACAATATTTACGTAATATTGCAAATATTTTAAATAATATTTACAATATTTTGATAATGTTGAAAATAACTCAAATAATATTTACAATATTTTGATAATATTGAAAATAACTTAAATAACATTTACAATATTTTCCAAAAATGTGCCTACAAAACGATGTTGACGTTTGCATCGTTGGAATGCAACGAAAAATTACGATTTTTTTTATTTGCTCCAATTTATTTTCGCAAATCTTACCTACGAAAATCCCCAACCAATTCTGTCATTTGCTCATTCGAAGACCTATAATGTGAATTCGCGGAAAATATTTCTCGAAATCGTGAAAAGTGAGAGTTAAAAAAATAATTTCCCGTGAACTCCAATGATGCAAAAATTCAAGAGCATCGTACAAAGTCCGCGTGTAACAATTTCGTTTGAGCTACTTCTTTAATTGTAAATAATGACAAAAGTCTCTAGGGGCTCCGAATCAGGCAAATTTATCCTACCTAAAAAAAGCACCCGTGTAAATAATGAAAATCCAAAAAAAAACAAAGATCAGATTAAAAATAAATCACCGTGTACAGCAAGGATCCCTCTGTTCCCCAGATCGTGGAAAGTACATTTTCCGATTCACATTCGAGTATTCGAAATTCTGGCCATTACGAGAACGTGCGCTTACGAGCGGCTGCGTCTCGAGGGCACATTCGAAATATGATATTCGAAATATGATCCTGTTGCACAGGAGCAAGCAAATATGTAGCTCAACATGCCGACCGCACATCTGCCTACCAATTGCATATGTAGCACAGCTACATCTAAAAATAAAATAAATTTTAAAAAAACATATTTCCATGCATGTGCGGAACAAGTATATGTACTCGTACGTATATTTCTCCCGTGCTATTGAGGCACACTCCATTGTCCGTGGGCCGTGAGCGCGCATTGCAAAGTGCCATAAATATTCCACGCACGTGACGTTCGAGAGCCAATTTTGCCTGGCCAGGCACTAAGGCGTGTTTTTTTTTTTTTTTCCACGTTTCACATTTCACACGCCGGGTATTGTTTGTCCCTGGTGTTGTAAGAGGAATTTTCTCGGCCGTGTACACGTACGTAAATAAATATACCGGGTGGGTCAGCGTAAATTGACCATTGGGAAACTGTTCTGAATGAAGATTTAAAGCGAAAAAGCTCAAGGACGAAAGAATGTCGTACGAGATCGACATTTAGGGTGCCTCAGATTTTCGTGTCGATCGTGGAGAAAGGCGAACCGTTGGGGTGCAAAGTCTTTGGAACCTCCGAAATTCGGGGACAATCGAGATAGGTGAAAAAAATGACCTTTTTTTTAAACTCAAATTCAAGATGTCTGATTCATTATTTTTTATCTGGCAGTACTCCAACGTACGTAATCGGTTGGTTACTAGAAACCATACGGTCGAAAAAAAGTGTTGATTCTAGACAACAATTCAGAGACAACACTTTGTCGAAATTGACATTTTGGATGCCTCAGTTTTTCTTAAGGGGTCTTCTCACTTTAAACGCTAAAAAGGCTATTTTTATAATTTTTTTTATAGGTTTATATTATAGGTATTGACATAAAAGTTGTTACACTTAATAAATATACTTTCGAAATACATTTTAACATTTTCAATGAATTTATGTAGCCCAAACAAACTTTTAACGCGTTTTTCTCGAAACAAAGTTTTTTTACGGCTTGTTGCGAAAAACTTGGAAACTACTGAACTGATCCTTATGAAATTTTAACCACATATTCTTTACAATTACATCTACAACTCATATCAAGGATTTCTTTTAATTTTGATATTTACTATTTTTTTTGTGCCAAAAACGATGAAAACACGTTTTTTTTTAATGTCCGCCGTTTTGTTATTTTTCATATATCAAAAATCGTATGATATGCACTATAGCCGTCAGCATACTGCATCTAAAACCGCTTTATTGTTGTGTTTCGGATGATCCATCTCCGAGATTTCATCAACAGCGCAGACCAACAATTTTTTAGGGCATTTTTTAACTACCATTTTCGTCTATAAATAGTCACTTGAATAAATAAAATATTTTTTCATTGTATTTCGAAAGTATCATAATTAAGTGTAATAACTTTTATATCAATATCTATACTATTAACCTATCAAAAAATTCATGAAAATAGCCTTTTTAGCATCGAAGGTGGGAAGACCCCTCAACAGCAGACGTCAAGCTGGTTTCAAGGTCAACTCCACTTTTTCAAATGGACCCCGATTTTTGAACCCGCGCTTCGACTCTTTCTTTGAAACGACACCATTCACGCATAGTGACCTCAGGACGACCTTGTCGTACGAAAAGGTTAATGAAACGGGAATTAGCTCGATGCGGATATCGAACGGGCTATTTTCGAAGGCAAATAATAATGTTTATTTTTAATAATGCGTTCAAAACGTTATCCTTCAAGGGAAGACACCTCTGTGACAAGCCCAAAAAGGTAGTTTTTTTCGAATTTTTTACCCATCGGATTATTTATGTGGGATTTTGGAAAAAAAGTGTGTCATTGAGCGTACATTGTAAATTAACGTGTAAATTTTTATCGAAAAAAATTGACAATGTTATTGGTGTATGATAGAATCTCTGTAGAAAAAATGTGGTCCAACGGCCGGATCGATAACTTTTGACAATGGTTGGTGCGAAAAAGATAAATAAAAAGCTTTATAACATACATAAATGTAGTTCTCCTAGTACGTAGCCATTTTCGAAAATGTAATCACAAAATGTCGCGTGTAGAAAAAACTGTAATTTTGGCGAAATGTTATCTTATATTCGGGGGCTTAACGGGTCGCCCCCACTTGTAGCGCAAAAAAAAGGCCTTTTTCATGAATTTTTTAAAAGAAAACTACAAAACTTTTTTAATCAATCAATATACCATCTTAAAGAACACATGTTAAAGAACTTTCAGTAATTTTTTCATTGAAAAATATTACATTGTTTAGTGGCAAATGGCCGTCAATGAAATAATGTTTTTATATACACGGTTTGCGGTGACCAACATTGCGGCGAAGTGGATCATCTGAAAAAAAATGCGGATGGATTTAGTCAAATATAAGTATAAACTAGTCTTGAATCGAAGGATTTTAAAAAATATTCATTTTTCACAAAATGGCGGACAGTCAAAGTTAATGGTTCGATTTTAACGAAAAAAACGGCCGTTTTTTGGCTATAAAACGGCCATTTTTTTCGAAAAAAAAATCGAACGATTAAAGACTACATTTTTATGTATTAAATAAGCCTGCAAAATTTCAAGAAGATCGGTTCATTAGTGTTCGAGTAATCTTGGTCACCGACTTCAGAAATGCCATTTTGAGAAAAACGCGATTAAAGTTTCAATTTCAGTTCTTCAATTCACGGATTCTTCTCTTTCAACGCTCATATCTCAGTCAATTTTGTTCGGATCGACTTGCAATTTTCAGGACATATTCTCAGATACTTATACTTAAAAAAAATGCAATAAAAATCGATTTTTTCAAAACCGCACGTGGGGGTAACCCGTTAAAACATACTGAACATAAAAAAATGGCTACAACGAACGCTATTGGAATTAGGGATTTTTTTTTAGTCAGGCAATTATAGCGATATTGATACCGGTAAGGTCGAAAAACGTCGTTTCGAGAAAAACGCGATTGAAATTTTTCGTATACGTGCAACGTTGCGCTACCAACTCTCACTGAATCGTCTCGTACCTCGGTCAATTTTTAATATTTTACCTTTCTTCACATATTCATGAACATTTTTTTTCATTTGTTCATGAATATATATGCTTCGAGAGAGTGCAAAAAAGTCGACCTTTTTAACCCGTCACAGTGGTGTCCCCTTGTAACCGCGTAAGATTTTTCGACGCGGCTTCTGTATGATGAGTGGACACTTGGCAATGTCTCGTCTTCGAGCGTCAAATTTCTGGGTACTCACCCTGTACGTATATGTACACACATACTTGTATGCATATTTACGCAAGGGCGTCATGTCTCGATCCAATTAGCGAGACCACTGGCTGGTTCTTAAGCAAGAAGAATGAGCTTTTGCTCCGGGTAAGAAATTGCCCCGAGCGTGAATACGTAATGGTATGACCGACATAGAAATTTCTCGTTGGTGGTTAGACCGGTTGTATTTCGCAGTGGCGATGAGAAGCTTGGCAACGGAGGGCTCCTTAAGCCGAGGGAGCACATTCGAACATTTGCCCGAACGATTCTCTCTACTCCATTTCAATCCACACCCATTTCTCAGCATTCGCCTTCGGTTCGCCACTCCACGTACTCCTGCTCTCTCTCTCTCTCTCTCTTGCTCTTTTTCTCCTCGCCTCCTCCTCCTCCCTCAGTCCTAAGGAACATTCTGAAATAGCACTTTTTAAGCTCGTGCCGAGGATATCAAGAGGTTAGCGGAATAATCGACGAAGCCAGCACAAAAAAGCTTCGTGACTGCTCGTTGCATTTCGTTCTGATTAATTCATCAGGAGAATAGTGTGGAATCGAAGAAAGCTCGTTTACTTGACAATTACCGGAAGCTGTTCACCGGGTTTTACACTTCGAGAAATTCGGCGAAGCTCCCCGGCAAATGTGGGCGGACTGGTTTGGATCAGTGTCTTTTTTTTGCCCCAAAGAGGCTTGATTTTGCCAGGAATGTGGAACGAATCAGCGTTCTGGCAGGTCGGGAAAGCCAGGGAAACGCGAACTCTTTTTAGGCCTGGGATTTGGATCCTTATTCGGACCTGTTGAATAACAATCATTAGGTATATTAGGGTGCATCGATGAAAGATTCAATTTTTTTGGGGGCTTCCACCTTTGATGACAGTTGGAACTTGTCTGGCCTGAGAGGAAGCAAAAAGGGAACTCTGGCGACCAACGTGAACGGGTGCTTAGTTTGCCGTTTGCCCATTCCAGTCACTTAAGATGTTTTGCCAACCCTCTCACAGACACCATTCCCAGTAAATAATGGAAAGCTGATAGTCTTCCATTTGGGTACATCGTATCTGAATTGACCGATGGATAAAATGGACAGGATGTTATTTCAGCACATTCTCGTGTATCGTATGCTTTTCGTTACACTTTTCGAAAAAAAAAGTCAAACCTTCACTGTCTCGATGAGGGCCTATTTGATTATTCCAGCAGTTTAGGATGAACGCCAAACAGATCGTAATTTAGCCTGACTGCATTCAACGCGTCTTTCTGACTCAACGATCCGGCAGATTAGCATCTGGCTGCAACGCGTTTACGTTCTTTGGCACCCGGAAATTGAGTCAAAACAAATTTGGATCCAACAGAACCAAATTGGTATTTTGGAATGAGATGAGAACAAGATTGGATGCAGCATGATCAAATCAGCATTCCAATATCCCAGGCAATCAAAGAGAATTCCCGTGCGCAGCTGTTGGTTACTCGACCACTGGTATGTGTCGCGAATTTCAAGGCTGTTCAGGATCAGACCTTCGACATCCTCATTTCGAAGGTAAAGCACGAAGCTTTCCGGATTTCCGACCCACGGCTATTGGACTCCAAGAATCAATAGTATCGGTAGCCCCGATTAGCCGCCGAGCACACGTCAATTCCAGTCGGGGGATGTGTCAGCAACGTCAATAATCTTTAGAGGATGGCTTGCCCGTGTACATCGGTGGACAGTTTCGTTGTCTCAGGCCGGCTCTTCCCATCGTACTTTGAAGTCAACGTCGATACCGCAACCTCAAATATCGGTGAATCTCAAACCGGTCGACTCGTCACGTTATCGTCCTGTTCTATTTATTTTTTTCTGAGTCTGTTGCGTCCTCTGGCCGCGTATGTTTCCACCGGACATGTTTCGTGGACGGAGCTGACGACCCAAAGAATCTTCATTGTCGATTGAAGGCCGACGTTCTTGGGATCTGCTTGATTTACTAAATTCTTAATAATCGTGATGGCGACCGTTTGGTTTGTAACGGGCTCGGACGTTGCTTGGGCGTATCGCAATTTCTGTAGGAAGGCGGCAAAATTTATATGACGTTAGGCGCTTTTGCAGAGGCGAGGATTACAGTCCCGTTGGCGTTTATGCTCCCTTGGTAGTAACAAGGAGGATTTCCGCAGCTCCCTCAGCCCCGTTGGGATGGTGCTCCTTGAATATAAATATAGAGAGGAAGGATATTTGGAACTTGTTAGTCCTCGGAAATGTTGGCTACCGCACATCTGGCTACATGCAGGATGTTCTTTAGATTTGTTTCCAATGATTCGTTGATTTTGGAGATGGGATGATTGTAAAATGTCCTTCGTATTAGGTGGTTGCGTATGAAACCGCCCATTTTCGAGCGTGATAAAAGATAGTGATTGCTAAGTACTTTTAACCGGTTGAGCGGCATGCAGACTGGTCTTGCTGTGCTGCAAAATCAACTGATCACTGCGATTCTCCTCTTTTGGCTGGTTTTTTGCTATGTTTGTTGTCCACGGAGAAATCACGACTCTGGAAGCGGCGAAAGCATTCTTTGCACCTTGTTCTCGATGGAGCCTCTTCGGGTTACAATGCCTCCAGAAAATGCTGAGTTTTCGCAGTCGATTTCTTTGCCAGGAAATAATGGAGCGCGTAACATGCCGCACATGTGACTTATTTGAAAGAAGACTTGCCATTGTAAGGACACTTAAGGATGTTGAGTCCCAAATCGCAATTGATGGTAAAATTCGGAAAATTTGGTATGTTTTTGTATGACGTATTTCAGAGGTCGTGTAAAAATTTCACGACAATTAGGAAGCTCGTTATTGAACAATTAACATTCACAAATTAAATGGTGTTTTATGGAAACTGATGTAACTTTGCAATAAGTTTTTTTTTGACATCTCAATTTTATAATATCTACAATATACTGAAAGCAACGGAAACAAAACGAAGTTTATTGATAAATTTTTTTTCTTTTAAAAATTGTTCTCAACAAAATGTTGATTTTTTAATAACGAGCTTCCTAATCGTCGTGAAATTTTAACACGACCTCTTAAATACTTCATACAAAAACATACCAAATTTTCAGAATTTTCTTATCATTTTTTATTTCAATCCTTAAGGAGTTTGAAGTAATGATGATGGAATTCTGAAAATTTGGTATGTTTTTACATGAAGTATTCAGGAGGTCGTGTAAAAATTTCATGACGATTAAGGAGCTATTTATTGAACAATTAACATTAACATGTTTCATAGGGACTCAACATCCTTAAAATGGATGATGTTAACGCGTCGCACAAATTTCACCTACGGCATGGCGTTTCAGTGGGCGTTTATGGACTTATCATAAGTATTGACAACTTTTAATTCGAGAAAATAAGGCACCTAATGCCATCTATTACCAGCGGGCGGTTTCATATGCAGCTATCTAATATACAGATAATCAATTTATCCAGTAGGGATTTGGGAATCATGGAGTTCCAAATTCAAGCAACTGAGGCTACTATGACGACGGTCGTCGAAGTCAAATGCCTCCAGCATCAATTTTCACGATATGTATACACGATGCACACACACACACAGACACAAACGGGCGCGCGCACACGCACATACCAGGTGTAGAACTATGAAACCAGAATTTCCCTATAGATGGTACTAGCCATCAGTTTAGGGACCATAAGACCGCTTCTGCAGCGCCATCATCTCCCTCTAACAGCTAACGATCATTTTCAACACACAAGTTCCCTACACTGGTATATTTTTTTATAGCCTTGAACATGTCGAGTTTTGTGCCTGCAAACTACGATTTGCGGACAGCATTGGTTTTCTGTTATCATTTGAAGAAAACTGCTGCAGAATCGCATCGAATGCTTGTCGACGGGAACATGCTCTTGGTAAAACACAGTGTTTCGAGTGGTTCAAGAAATTCAAAAGTGGTGATTTTGACGTAAGAAACGAAGAGCGTGGGAAATCACCGAAAAAGTTCGCAGACAACGAATTGCAAGCTTTATTGGATGAAAATGATACTCAAAGTCAACAAAAACTCGCGGATCAATTGAATGTGACGCAGAAAGTCGTTTCCATTCGTTTTTATCATTTTCAAACAACAGTGTCATTTTTACAAAAAAAAATTCGGTTTCGTACTTCTACACCTGGTATATATATATATATATATATATATACACATATATATATATACGTATTTGGTAGCTACCTATCTACGGCATGCATTCAAACCATGCGCGTTTTGTCATTGAGCCTTTTTGTTCGACTTTTGAGCATGAAAAACATCCCTCTTCTATTTCCCCCCTTTCTCGCTCTCTCTCTCTCTCTCTCTCTCTCTCTGGGCACGTCTATTGCAAGCAACACGAAGACCCAAACGCTATGCAACAACGAGCGGTGGAATTGCAACGCGAGCTTCCCTTCGGCATCGTCGTCCATTCGCCATTCCCATTTTCTAATCCACCATCGCGATACCCACCTCCACTTTCCCATCAACCCTTTTACTACCTCGCTGTTTGTTTATTCTCTTCCCTCTCATTTTCATTTTTTCTGCCGCATTTTTTCCTCGCTCTTTTCTGTTTTTTTTTCTCCCATCATTCCCTTTTCCCCTTCGTTACGCGACTACCTTTGCCTTCTTATTTTCTGCAATCTTCCCCTACCTGTCTCTGCCTCGTTCAACAAACGCCAGGGGCGACCGTTTCGAACGACGACAATGCGCGCTTGCCGATTCTTCTTTCACGCGTCGACGCACACGCGCGCACACACATTTTTTCGTTGTTCCCATTCGAGCGGGCTGGGGTCCCCAGAGCCTCGTGCTCTTTTCGCTGTCATCAGTCCAGTGGAGAAATTCACTCGCGGACGGTCAGCGCGACGCGCGAGCACACGGGACCGTCCCTTTTTTCTTGCTTTCTGCCGGTATTTTCGTTCTTAGCCGCTCACCTGCGTGCCCGAAACTTTTAACTCACATTTTTTTTAACTTAAATCCAAGATGTTCAAATTGTTTTCCTTTATCAGACAGTGTTCCAATGTACGTACCTGGTGGGTCACTGGGAATCGTACGGTTGAAAAATACTAGAAGTGTTGATTTTAGAAAAAAAATTCGGAGACAATGTTTCATTCGTCAAGACCTTCACTTAGGATGTGCCTCAGTTTTTCTTCAAGTGGAGACATCGAGCTGGTTCCAAGGTCAACTCCACTTTTTCAAATGAAAACCCCCATTTTTAACCTTCTTCTCCATTTCTTCTTTCGAAATGACACCGATCGTGACCTTGGGATGACCTTGGGATGACCTTGACGTACGAAAAAAATCATTATATGAGAATTAGCTCGATGCGTGTAGTTAACGTGTTATTTACGATAGCAAATAATAATGTTTTATAAAATAACGCGTTCAAAAAGTTCCTCATCAACGGCGTAACATTTTTCGATACGGTTTCTGAATGTTGAGTAGACATTCTGCAACGTCTCGTCTACGAGTGCGCAATTTCAATGGGCTCACCCTGTATATGTAGGTGTATCGTTCCGAGCCTACGCCAGAGGCCCTCAATGGCTTTTGCATCGCCTTGACCCTATGCCTATATATTCTATTGGTGTGCCTCTTCCAACCCGTTCCATCAATGGAATTCGTATTCCAAGCCACGCACCATCTCTCCACTTGACTAACCAGTGAGGTCTGAGGGGTGAAAGAGTTCTTTGAGGTATAAGCTTGTATGTCATGTTCTCATACTTCGTCGCTGGTAGCCAACGCCGAGACCCACGAGACTTCCGGTGGTTGACGTTGTCCCGTTTCTTTTGTATCTCCTTATTCGTCTTTCGACTCTTGATTCCTTGGATCGCTATCTTTCCTCGTGTGATCCACACACACATATACAGCCTTCATCCACCCTGAATCCACGTTGGCCGGATCGTCATTGCCAATTGGAACTCCGCATCTGTAGGAACTCGGGCTTGACTGGGGTGGCAGTGTTTGGGTTTGTTACTGAGCGAACGTCTGCGTTGCTCAGTTCCACTTCGGGTCCGATCCAGAGACAAGTTCTTGCACCGCCATCCTTGTCGGTGCGACCAACACGCAGTTTTTGTCCAAACTACATCCATATCGGCCGGGTCGTCATTACCAATTGGTGGCCGTTGGAAAAACGTCCGCGTCGTTCAGCTCCACTTCCATTCCAGAGCATTATTCTGATTCTAATCCAAAAAAGTTGGATCGGAAGTTCAAGAACCCATGAGCCGTACCGGAAGTGCCATCTCCACCGGTGTCATCAACACTTTTGTCCAAACCCAAACGCATCCATGCCGGCCCCGCTTCGCAGTTCCACCAGTCTTCGAACTTTCCGCTCTTCCCCGGGTACTCTTTTGATTCCATTTCAGAGAGAAGTTCAGATTACGATCAAGGGAACCGTTATCGACGTACTTGTTTCTCCCCCTCCCTCTCTCCTCTCGTACGAAACTCGTAAAACCTTCCAGATCTTGTCGCATCGATCACCTACGGCCGTTGCACAATCGCCAACTGCAACTTTACACTTCAGCGTCACGAGTCAGGTGAAAGCCTTCCGGGTCTTATCGTATCGATCAACGCGTCCAACTTCGCGTCGGTGCAGGCCAGTGTTTTTCGAGCCGCAGACATTGCTCGCGAGTGCAGTGAGACCGACAATCGACGAGTAGTGAGCGCGTAACGAGATGAAGTGCGAGAGAACGAGGGCGTTTGTAGCCGCCATCCGGTTGGATCCGCGATAGAGCGAGACAGCCGGAGTTCAGCCGTGGGTGGAATAGCCGATTGGTGACGAGAGTGCCGAAGCTCGAGCGGTTGATATGCGGTGGCCGTTCGTTCGGCACGGTGACACACCGAGTGCAAGAGGATAAAGGATCATGCGCGAGGACGGGGGAAGCGCCCCGTTGGCAAGCGAGAGACCGATATCCTGATGCGATGTGAGCTTCGTCATGAACTACCCTGCGACCAGGGATCCGCTTGGCTCCAGGTCGCCGGGATGCTGCTACCACACGTGGAACCCCCAGGTATATCCACCCTGCAGAGTCTGCCTGAGGCCGATGCTGACGTTGCAGCAACAGTGTCCCCTCCGTGCCCCTTCGAACGTCCCGCCGATCCGACAATCTGCCGTCTATCAGCAAAGCCAACACGTCCTAGATCCCCACGACGGACAGACTCCGTTGATCGGTGGATCGACGGGAACTGGCGCAACTCTCGGTCACGAACACCATCAACAACTACCACATCAGCATCATCATCGTTATCATCAGCAGCATCAACATCACTATCGGCCTCAGCAATCGCGCTCGGCCGAGACCACTCCCACTCCCTTCAATCGTTTCGACTGGCGCTCGTCTTCCGCTACGACCGGAAGTTCCACTAATCCGCGTTATCACACGCATCCACCCCCGCGCTCGGCCGGCGCTCGCTCGCCGCCGATCCTCACGCATCGTCAAACCCACCAACATCATTGTCGTCAGCAGCATCATCAGCATCACGATCACGATCGCGGCCGCGAAACCCGTGACGACAGCGCGATCGGCTTGTCACGGCGAGCCGCTTCGGCTCCCTTCGTCGCGACCTTCAGACCACTCGTGCCACCCGCCCTCGAACCTACACATCGGTGGATCGGCGAGGAGACCAAACGATCCCTACCGAGCCACGTTTACAAGTATTATCTCGCACACACCAAGGAATATCGCCGACAGAATCAGAAGGTAATTGGGCTAAGACGGTAACGTTCGCCACGTGATTAAGGAAGCTTTCCAGTGTGACAGCCCGAAAAATCGCTGTTTTTCGCGATTCTTTTTTTTAAAGAAAAAATAATCTAATCGCTCTGGTTTTTTTTTGTATATTAATTGGGTATTGAAGAATACAAAACAATTTTTTAAAGATCGATTTATTTATTAATTAATATCTATAAAAATGATGAAACAATTGTTGCAGAAAATGCACTTGGATGTGGTGTCCACGTTGGGGGTCACAATTTTGATCTGAAACAAAAAACACAAAAAGATTATTGATCGGTATATAATTGGCTTTCGTGCTATGGAGGCTTTTTTTTTTTTTTTTTTTTTGCAAAAATGGCGCCGGTTTGAACAAAAAGTATCGATTTTAGCTTTTTTGGCAGTTTTTTTTACAAAAAAATAGGAAGATGTCAAAAAAAAAGCTTCCATAGCACGATAAACAATGACGTTAAGAATATTGTGTAAACAATTCAACTCGATAGCTTTAAAACTCTGCCCTCCAAGTTGGACACCGTTTTGAAAAATGCTGTTTCGAGAAAAACGCGTTCAAAGTTTCGCTGTAGCTGTAGCGCTCCGTTGCCTTCTTCCAAGAAATGCTGTACAGTAACCGAAATAATCTGAATTTCGGCATGAAAATTTCAGGGAATATTCGGAAGAGTGTATACTATTCGATAAAGCAAAAAAAAAATCGATTTTTTGAAAATTTCACACTGGAAAGCTCCGTTAAGCGATTACAACTGATACGGCTAGAAGTAAGGTTATGTTTAAGATTTTTCTTGTGGATCAAGGCCTTAGGCCACGGTAACGGGTATCGAATCGTGTGCGAATTTAACAATCTTTTTTTTCGTATGACAAAGTGATTCACTCATAAAATTAATTACACTTCTATTTAGTAAGAATATCAAGAAGTTAGAAAAAATATTTTTTTTTTTCGGTGTACAAAATGGCTGACTCGATATTTTCGTTTGTTAACTTTTTTTTAGGCGCTCGGCGGCGTGACATTTAGCATCCACAATTTTTTACCTACAACAAAAAACATAAATTCTCGTCAATCTACGTTATTTGAATTTAAGAAATGAATTTTCAGTGAAAAATTTCGTTATAACTGCTCATAAACTGCTTATAAAATGAAAAGTTTTCGATTAATCTGAAATTCCGTACGTACTTCTCTGCGAAATGCAATTAGGAACATAACTTTCAAATCTGAAGTAAATCGAGTGAAAATTTTTGAAGTTAAGGATGTTGAGTCCCAAATCGCAAATGATGATAAAATTCTGAAAATTTGGTATGTTTTTGTATGAAGTATTTCAGAGGTCGTGTAAAAATTTCACGACAATTAGGAAGCTCGTTGTTGAACAATTAACATTCACAAATTAAATGCTGTCTTATGGAAACTGATGTAACTTTGAAATAAGTTTTTTTTTGACCTCACAATTTTGTGATATCTACAATATACTGAAAGCAACGGAAACAAAACGAAGTTTATTAACAAATTTTTTTTATTTCTTTTAAAAATTGTTCTTAACAAAATGTTAATTTTTTAATAACGAGCTTCCTAATCTTCGTGAAATTTTAACACGACCTTTTAAATACTTCATACAAAAACATACCAAATTTTCAGAATTTTCTCATCATTTTTTATTTCAACCCTTAAGGAGGTTGAAGTAATGATGATAGAATTCTGAAAATTTTGTATTCGTTTACATGAAGTATTCAGGAGGTCGTGTAAAACTTTCATGACGATTAAGAAGCTATTTATTGAACAATTAACATTAACATATTTCATAGGGACTCAACATCCTTAATTGTCACGCCAATTGGAAAAAAGCTGTTTCGAGAAGTTTCGAGTAGTCGGCCATTTTGTACATCGAAAAAAAAATATATAAATTTTCTAACAGCTTGATATTCATACTAAATAGATGTGTAATTAATGTAATGAGCGAATTACTTTTTCATACGAAAAAAATTGTTAAATTCGCACATGATTTTATACCCGTTACTGTGGCCTAAGGCCTTAAAATAGATTTCATTGAACAACCATGATATTCATTTTAAAGTATGACATTTTATCTACATTATGTGAAAATTTGGTTAGGAAAGTTCAAACTGTAAAAAAAAATAGTCGTTTTCCTAGGACGTGTTTTTGTTGACAGCGTTTGCGGTACGTGCCTCTGCTATTTTTTGTCTTGGAAAAAATATTTGTTTCTTAAAGTAGATAGATAAAATTAGTCCTTATCGAGTCGGAATTGAAGAAAAAAAAATTCGTGTCATGGCATTCACTGGAATAAAACAGGCGATTTTTCGCCTCAAAATTGTTCAGTACTTATGATGAAAAAAAAACTATGACGTGTATCGAAAAAACGACTCGATAAGTACTAGATTATTGTGTGAAGCATAACTGTGCAAAACTTGATGACGATCGGTCGAGTAGTTGCGGAGATGTTCCTGGTGCCGCTTTTGAAAACACTGTCTCGAATAAAACGCGTTTGAAGTTTTGAGTACACTTTACACCTGCGCCCCAACCGTTGGTCGTTGCTCACCCGGTTAGCTACAAAACGTTATAACTTCGTCATTACTGTGAGTTCCCTCGTGAAATTTTCAGGGTAGACACTCAAAGGATAGTACTTTCATATGAGCACTTTCTTGAAAAATCGATATTTTTTACCTACCCAGGTGTATATAAGTCCTTTACTGGATTAGCCAATGTTTATGTACAGGGTGGCTCGAAATGAGACGGTCGAAAGGAACATTCAGGTGCCTCGTATCAATAACTTCACGAATCATTTCCATGCTTGTTCTACGATCTTTTTCAGCTTTCGAGAATTTTTTTTTAAATTGATTTCGCGTTTTCTTGTCCCACATGTTTTTATTTTTTTTCTCGCTTGTGTATGTACTTTCCTCTTAGGAGTTTTTGAAAGCAATTGGGAGTCGTTGAGACTAGTATAAGCATTTTTTTTATAATCGGAACTTTAGTGACTAATCCTCTCGAAACTATTTTTTAAACTGATGATAAAAATCTATGACATTAACGTTAGTTTTAAATTGGTCATTTATTTATTGCTTGACAATGCACTTCATAACGATATCACGAGTAAAAAAACCTTGTACTACTCAAAGTATCCAGCGGTTACCAGAGTAGTTACGTTGCGATGAGGTTTTTTTCTAAAAAAAAAGCTGATTTTCTTAAGGACATGAACTCAGAAAAGACCGTGTTCCACTCAATGAGTTTGCTCCGAAAAAAAACTATGTCTTTATGCTCTAAAAAACTTATTTCTGAAAAAGTTTATAATCCTTTTTGTTCGAGAAGAGTTTGCATTACTTTTGGCCCTGAAAAATTTTATATTTCTTTTTACCCTAAAACAGTATACATTTCTTTTTGCTCTAAAAGAGTCTATTTTTCTATTCGTTCTAAAAAAGTTTGCTTTACAAAAGGCGTAAATTTGTTCGTGTTCCAACAACGTTTGGCTTACTGTTTAGTTGGCCATTTATTTATTGCTTAAAATGGCAATTCATAACGGTGGCATAAGTAAAAGAAATCGCGAGGAAAGTACATATGCAAACGAGAAAAATAAAAAATATGCTTTTTGTCGAAAAGTAAAAAATATCGTAAAGCATACATGGGGCGATTCGGATAGGTAGAAGGCATCTGGATTTTTTTTTGGATGTCACTTTTCGGGCCACCCTGTATATAGACAAACACTGAATCACTAGTAATTACGTACTCGTCAACAAGACTTCGCATCGGTCCACGTAAAATTCGGAAATCATATTTTAAAAAATGTCCAGAGGTCAATGAGGTATATTTTAAGCACGTCGTTTAATCAAAACTCTCGTCCGCTTCCAAAAATCGCACGTTCATTCCACCCTTTGAGCTAAAACTC
This sequence comes from Ophion costatus, assembly GCA_951751655.1. Classification (NCBI taxonomy): domain Eukaryota; kingdom Metazoa; phylum Arthropoda; class Insecta; order Hymenoptera; family Ichneumonidae; genus Ophion; species Ophion costatus. Next base: position 38,829,287 of record OX632361.1, read on the forward strand.
GTTTTATTATTTTTTTGTCAGGTCTAGGTCTTTCCAGAGTTATAGAATGTTGTTTTTTTCTTCAAAATATGGAAAAGTAGGTTTCACAACAGTGACACAAATTTTTGGACAGTTGCTTTGATCTTAAAATCATTGCGGTGCTTTCAATTAAAAAAGAAACTAGGCTGGTCAAAATGTAGAACTTGATGTACCCTTAGAATTTTGTTTTCGACTTTTTCCGTCCAAAATCAGGTTTGATAGAAGTTTTCAAGTGTCTAATTTCTAGTGACTCACCCTGTATACATGTACAGGGTGTCCTGTTATGAATGAATAATCCTGCAACTGTTGTCAGGTCAGAACATGTCCTACTATATGTTGGAATTTCCATGTAGTAAAAGTCCTTGGTTTTCGAGATTTTGAGGCTTACATCATCTTTTGAAAAAAATAATCTGCTTTTGGTTCTTCGCATGACATTTCTACAAATAATATCGACATTCGACAATAACTGGGCAACTTTTAAAAGTAATTGGCATGATATACGTAGTACATCTTCTGTTACACCGTAGGCTATCAAAGTCAAATGTTCGAATTGGTTCGTATGAAAATTCTGCATAACATCTTTTTCCATAAAGTTTTCTCAACATTTAAGGTTAAAAAGAAGACTTTTCAAGATAAAACAAGCAAACAAGAGTATTTTTGTAAAAACGGGTCAAAAAAGTTATCATTTGTAGAAATGGCATGCGAAAAACCAAAAGCAGATAATTTTTATCTCGAAAACCAGAGGGCTTTTACTAAACTGAAATTATATATATATAACCCTATATAGATACATACATATATATATATATATATATCACGTGGAAAACATATATACTGGATAATATACATATGCGCGTACTATATACTTTTATTCAATTTAATAAACATTAATTACAACATTTAAAGAAATTCAAATAAAATTACCGCCTAATCTAAATTGAATTACTATCTTAATTTCAGTAAGAAATATATTTATTACTGAAAATTGCTCGCGTGTCTGTGTGCACCCAAGCACGTATTAGCCCTGATACGTTAGGCTAAATATTTCGACGCAAAAGCGTGGGCTGGCGGCCGATTGTATACATATGAGCGTACTATATACATTTTTATAAAATATTTAGTCGAAAAATATTTATTACTATATTCAAAGTAACTCGCATTAAATATCTTACGAATCTAAGTGAAATTACTATTTTATTTTTAGTAGTGAATATATCCATCGTTGAAAATTGTTTGCGTGTGTATGTGTACGCGAGCCTGTACTAGTCTCGATACGTTGGGCTGAATATATCTACGCAGAAGGCGCAGACTGGCGACGGTGAGAACGGCGTTTGGTAAAACGCCAGGCTTTTTCCGACATTTGGCTTCCGGGAAAAAAAAGTACGGAGAAGAATCAGAAGGGCCAGAAAGCCGCGAAGCTTTATTAATTCGATTGGCTCGTATTTCGATATATATATATATATATATATATATATATATATATATATATATATATATATACACACATATATATATATATATATATATATATATATATATATATAGATAGCTAGAAAATAGATTGACGAGGGCCAAATGTTACTTTGCTGTCTCTAGATTAATTTATTTACATTCGCCTGACGTCTCCTGAGCCCCTCGCCGCTTTCTTTTGTTCCACAAGGCCTATGAAGATTATGCGAGCCAAACTGTGCGATCTCTTTGCGCCAGAGTTACGTTATCTTGGCAGGCAAAGTACTTGGATGGAATGTTGAAATATGTATGTATTGACACACATATCGTGATATATTTGTTTTTACAGTATCGACTCTATCGTGGATTTTACTTTATCCGCTTAGGCGAAACTTCGAAATCTGATCGGCTGAGAACGAAACGTCTGAGCGGATACAGAAGCATCTACTGGAAAGTAGATGCGGCCGTAACCGCTCAGGCTCTTTTCCACGGTGATGGCTCACACAGCTATGGCATAATCTTTCAATTTCTAATAATTTTATATATAATAATCATTATCATTATTATACTGCATAATATTTCTTCTTATTATTATTGTTATTTCATATAATAATAATAATTGTTATTATTTTCGTATATAACGATAATGGTTATTGTTACTATCATATATGCTAATGATAATAATTTATGATAATATGAAAAATGAATTCTGAAGAAATTTTTGAGCCGAGGCAGTGCTCAAAATCAATATACCTTCCCATGGAATCGCGCATCCCATGGAATTGCGCACACCTCTTAATACTTTACGACGACCCCTAAAGGGATTTTTGTCGACTCGCAATAGTTTTCGAGATATCGAATTTGATACAAATTTTTTTGAAGGTGAAAGTTCCGAAACCCCTCCCCCTCGCGCCGATCGAGCTGAAATTTTCCACAAACCTTCCTCTTAATATTCCAAGATCACCCCTAAAGGTGTTTTTGGCGACTCGCGACAATTTTCGAAATATTCAGCTTTAAAGTTTATTTTTTAACACGCGCCGGCTAAACTTGTGGCTGCCACGTCGCCGTTCATAACTATATATGTTATTGCGCTCTTCGTTTTGTCTAAACAAACCCAAACCCAAGCAAAGCCAAACCTAAGCCTAAACCCAAACCCAAGCAAAGCCAAACCTAAGCCTAAACACAAACCCAAGCAAACCCAAACCTAATCTTAGATCCAAACCCAAATCTAAGCCCCAAGTAAACCCAAACTTGAGCCCAAATCCAAACCAACCCAAACCCAAAAACTATTGGCGTCGCCAAAAATCCCTTTTGGGGTTGTTTTGAAATATTAAAAGGCAAGTTTGTGCGAAATTTCAGCTCGATCGAAGGGGGGTGGTTTTCGGAACTTTACCCAAGAATGAGTTTCATGTAACTTTTTCCTTGTCTTTTGCTGAACGGTCACCCATCCTGGTGATGGACCAAAGCGATGCTTTCAAAGCCCGCGAGATTACCACAGCGTGCAGCGATACCGTAGCCTCGTAGTCGCCAGGCGAAACTTGAGGAATTCTACAATGAACAACAAGCCTCGGAATTTTCTCGCAATCTTTCTCGGAACGTTATCTGCCACCGCTTTGTACGAAGTATTTTCAAATTATCGTTAGCACTCGACGGAGATCTTTTAAATTTGCTTCGTTAATATGCAACGTCGCGTTCTCGATAAATGTCTGCAGTTCTTGAACTGTCAAGTAGAATGTTGCCGGAGCGGGCGGTGTATATTGGCCGAGCTGTGCATTGCGACGATCAGTTTGAAGTAGTCGAAGTTTCGAGTCGTTTCTTACCGGATAACTCCCTCCCCGAAGGTCTTTAAAGTGTATAGCTGTGAAAAAATAATTACGACGGAATTCCCTCGTGAAAAATTAATACTTGACGCACCGAGAGAAAAGTATCCCCAAGGAAACACCCACGGTAAGGGATAGGGTTAAAAAAACTGAAATATAGTTAATTTGCAGAAAAATTGTAATATAGTTGCATAGTCGGAACATAGGTAACATTTCTGCGGTGACCGAAACGCAGAATAAAATTTCACGAGGATATATATAATTGTTTTTCAGTAATTATGAAAAATAATGACGTTTCGATCCCGGGATCCGCGTGAGACCTTTCGTTCTAAACTGTAGAGGAATTTAATGAAACTGACGATTTCGTATCTTACAACAATTTTCCTACAATTTTGTATTTAAAAAATTGATAATGTATATATACACTTACGTAATTGGAATCTGAAATCGTTGAATTGCTAAAAAAATGAGCTGTAAACTACAAAAAACATTATTTATTATTATTATGATTAACTTAGGATTATTATTAATTTTACAATTAATGATTAATTTTTTTAAATATTTTTCCTCCTTACCGGAAAGTGACATATATTCATGATATGTATGGACGAGATGTGAAAAAGAGCACGGCTTCGGAACGACCACAGTGATTTTTTTCTTCTTCGAGCATTTATGTAAAATAATGACGTTTCGATCCCGGGCTCCTCGTTAGACGTTTCATTCTAAAACTGTGAATGAATTTAAGGAAATTAATTTTTTTTCGTAATTAACGATTAATTTTTCTAACGGCTCGCATTTTTAGAACTGAAAATGTATATACACACGTACGTAGTTTAAATGTGACATCGTCAAATCAGGAAAAAAATTGACTGTAAACTATAATCGTTTTATTTAATATTATTAACTTTGACTTATTAGTACTTTTCCAATTCAGAATTTTACACGAAAGACCAAAACTTCGAAAATCTGAACGCCGTCAAAATAATTCGGCTATGGAAGTTTTCAAAAGTTTTCAAAAGTTTTCAAAAGTTTTCAATAATTTGGCTATGAAAGTTTCAAAATTTTCAATAAATTGACGAATCATGTTAAGAATTTTTTAACAATGTCGAGATAATGCTATACGTTCCACATTATTTACAGTCAACTAAGATGTAGAACGTATAAACTTGTCTAGACAATCTTAAAAAATGCTTAAAATAATTCGTCGATTTATTGAAAATTTTTAAACTTTTAAAACTTCCATGGCCAATTTTTTAAATTTTTTACAATAGTTTAAAAGTTTTTGAAACTTCCACAGCCGAAATTTTCAGTACAGCGATGAATTATTTCGAGATTTTTCTTTATTAAGAAGTGGTTTTACGTCAATTTTGAAATTAGTCTAGACAATGTTATACGTTATACATTATTTACAGCCAACTATGATGTAGAACGTATTACATTGTCTAGATCAATTTCAAAATTGACGTAAAATCACTTTTTAATAAAAAAAATCTCGAAATAATTCGTCGATGTATTGAAAATTTTGAAACTTTTAAAACTTCCATAGCCGAATTATTTTAACGGTATTCAGATTTTCGGAGTTTTGGCGTTTTGTGCAAAACTCCGAAAAGAATACTTCTTTTGGAGTTTTGAGCGTTCTGATCATTCAAAGTTCGGAATTTCAACACGCCCACGTTCAGATTTTCAGAGTTTTGGTCTTTCGGGTAAAATTCTTTCGGAATTTTGATCATTCGGGGTAGTATTCTTTCGGAATTTTGAGCGTTTTGATCATTCAAAGTTCGGAATTTCAACCCAGCCCCTTCAGATTTTCGGAGTTTTGGTCTTTCGAGTAAAATTCTTTCGGAGTTTTAATCTCTCGGGGTAGTATTCTTTCGGAGTTTTCAGCTTTCTGATCATTTAAAGTTCGGAATTTCAACCCGAACCCATCTTGAATTTCGGCACATTAAAATTTGGAATTTTAAACCGTCGAAGCATCCAAAAGTCGGAACTTCAACCCGGCCCCGTTTTCGCATTCTCAAGGTCATCAATGGTTTTTCAAGTAGGAACATGTTTTCTTTTTTTTTATTAAGACGTTGTAGCTGATAATTAGACGAATCCAACGATCTATGATATCATGACCTTGAAATGATTTTTCACCAAAATACTTTTGGTGAAAAATCGATTCGTCTGAATGTCAGCTACAAAGTCTTTAAAAAAACATGTTCCCATTTGAAGAACCATTAATGGCCGTGAGAACGCAAAAACTATGACCTTGACAAAAATGAATTTTTCACCACTGTATCAGCCCTCCGAAATCAATCAAATTACCTCGTGACATTTTTTTCTTCACTCTAAAGGCAAGGGAGATATTTCGGGTGATCACGTTAAATGCTCCACCCTGTATACAGGGTGAGGTACATAAAGTGTTACAAAGCAATAGCAATCAAACTATTGATCATATCCAAAAATGTTTCAGACAAAAGTTTCAATGTTCGAGAAGGCCGTCATACTGGACCACCCTATTTTTTTTATCGGTGGAGACGCTGAAGCTACGTCAAGGTCAAATCCACTTTTTTAAATGGAACCATGTATTTTTTTCGATGACCTTGTGATGTAGGTCGCTAAATTCGTCTTAAAATCGGTAATAATGTCATCGAAAAAAAAAAACATGGTTCCATTTTAAAAAGTGGAGTTGACCTTGACGTAGCTCCAGCGCCCCCACCGATAAAAAAAATAGGGTGGTCCAGTATGACGGACTTCTCGAACACAAACTTTTGTCTGAAACATTTTTGGATATGATCTTGATTGGAGTTTGAGTGCTATTCCACACAACACTTTATGTGCCTCACCCTGTATATATATATACATATATATGTTAGGTGGAGTAAAAGGAAATCCATTATTTTTGCCTTCGAATTCATGCAAAAATAATGGATTTCTTTTTATTGCACCTAATATATATATGCAGATATAATTTTTTTCAACTCAAATTACAATAATACGATAATTTTATAGTTTACAGTGGCAATTTTTCCAGTTTTACAGTTTATTATTTAAAAAATCTAAATCGGAATACATATACACACACACACACACACACATAAACAGCCCTATATATATGCAGGGTGGATCAATAACTATTAGCACCTTGGATATCTTTGAAACTATACGGTTCACAGAAATATTTGCTGAAATGAAATTGCACAGTACGAAAGGGGCCATCCGATAGCGATAATAGTTTTTTTGCAGGTGGAGGTACTTCGGACGTTTGAAGGTCAACTCCATTTTTTTAAATGGATCGGTATGTTTTTTTCTGCATCATGAAAGAAGAGCTTGAAACGAGTTCAACGACCTATAACATAAGGCCATTGAAGGTCATAGGAAGTACAGAAAGGCGATAATACTTACAGTTTCGGTAGTAAATCAAATTACTACGTTTATAGTAAGTGTTCGAAGTAAGTTCGTAAGTTCGGAGTAAGTGTTCGAAGTAAGTAAGTGTTCGTTATAGTAAGTATTGTCGCTTTTCGGTACTCTCTGTACCTGTCTAAGAAACGTGTAAACGTACATAATAACGTACGCATTGATATTGATGCTCGTCATTTCGAACACTTACTATAAACGTAGTCATTTTATTCACTACCGAAACTGTAAGTATTATCGCCTTTTTGTACTTTCTGTAACCTTATGTTATAGGTCGTTGAACTCGTTTAAGGAAGCTTTCCAGTGTGACAGCCCGAAAAATCGCTGTTTTTCGCGATTTTTTTTTTTAAAGAAAAAATAATCTAATCGTTCTGGTTTTTTTTTGTATATTAATTGGGTATTGAAGAATACAAAACAATTTTTTAAAGATCGATTTATTTATTAATTAATATCTATAAAAATGATGAAATAATTGTTGCAGAAAATGCACTTGGATGTGGTGTCCACGTTGGGGGTCACAATTTTGATCTGAAACAAAAAACACAAAAAGATTATTGATCGGTATATAATTGGCTTTCGTGCTATGGAGGCTTTTTTTTTTTTTTGCAACAATGGCGCCGGTTTGAACAAAAAGTATCGATTTTAGCATTTTTTTTGGCAGTTTTTTTTACAAAAAAATAGGAAGATGTCAAAAAAAAAAAAAGCTTCCATAGCACGATAAACAATGACGTTAAGAATATTGTGTAAAAAATTCAACTCGATAGCTTTAAAACTCTGCCCTCCAAGTTGGACACCGTTTTGAAAAATGCTGTTTCGAGAAAAACGCGTTCAAAGTTTCGCTGTAGCTGTAGCGCTCCGTTGCCTTCTTCCAAGAAATGCTGTACAGTAACCGAAATAATCTGAATTTCGGCATGAAAATTTCAGGGAATATTCGGAAGAGTGTATACTATTCGATAAAGAAAAAAAAAAAAATCGATTTTTTGAAAATTCCACACTGGAAAGCTCCCTTAAAGCTCCTCTTTCCTGATACAGAAAAAAAAAACATAGCGAGCCATTTGAAAAAATGGAGTTGATCTTCAAATGTCCGAAGTACCTCCACCTGCAAAAAAACAATTATCGCCATTGAATGGCCCCTTTCGTGCTGTGCAATTTCATTTCAGCAAATACTTCTGTGAACCTTATAGTCTCAAAGATATCCAAGGTGCTAATAGTTATTGATCCACCCTGTAAACACGCATATATGTAGGTGGATATATATCATGCTTTGGTAAAAATGGTAAAATTGAATTGAACGAGTACAGATATCTATACAGGTAGATTGATGAAAAGAAATATAATCAATCAAAAATGTTATACTTAAAAAAAATCCAATGTTTTTTACACTACTATGCAGTTGAAAATATTACAATTAAAATCTCACAAACATTTGTACATATATGAATATTTATATTTATATCCAGATTTTCTCAAATCGATAGGCCTGATCACGAGCGATATCTCGATGTTTCTCTCGTGGTTAATTCTGGCTACCGTTGGCCTCACCAGCGCTCGTCGCCTCAACCTGGACAAATACGTCGTAACAATTGAAGACGCGCGCTTGTTGCGCGTGGAAGGGACGAACAAATCGTCCGGTTCTTTGGATCTCTCGAACTTGAATATTCGTGCAATTCATCCGGATTCATTCGCGGACATACGTGGCATGAAGAAACTAAATTTGGCGAACAACGAAATCGTTCGTCGTCTGCCACCGTTGGTCTTTCGGTCTCTCGTTGATCTCGAGCATCTGAATTTGTCGAATTCCCAAGTCCGCATTGCACCGTACGTTTTTTCGGGCCTGTCGAATCTGAAGTCATTGGACCTGACGAGAACCATCAAGGGTCCAGTGAGAGCAGGAAGTTTCTTCGGTCTCCCGAGAACGACGAAGATCCTCGTAAGCGAAGGCACCATTGACGTCACCGAGGACAAATACTTCGGGCGACCCTATCAGCTTGTGATTCTTTGCATTGTCGATGGAATTGTAAAATCGGCGAAAATTCTTGACGCGGAAAAAATTGATAAAAATCGCACGAGCAAATGCAACGTGAGTTATCAAGAGTTGTACGAAAAAGAGTTGCGTTTTACGATTCAGACGATCAAGGGTTTCGAAAGCGGTTGGTACCAGTTGCCCGAAAACGTCATCGTCCGTTCTCTCAATCTCTTCGACAACGCGATCGAGACGTTGACGCCGGAAATACTCAACGATCTGCCTCCGTGGGTGGAAGACGTTGATCTCGCCTTCAACCGTATCAAAGTCGTGAAAGAAGGAGTACTGAACAATCCTCATGTACGCTCGTTGAACCTGCGGGGCAATCCGATCGAGCAGATCGACGATAACGCTTTCGCCGCCATGAATCTTTTGGCTCTCGGTCTACCGGATCAATTTTCCGCGATTTCTTATCCTGGTATGATTAACGCGGGACCTTGATGTGACAAAAAAATTTGTCCTTCGTTGTTAAGCTCTGATCATTGATCGAGTATCCGGATGTGCACAATATATACATATGTATCAGGCACGTGATGTTGCAAAACTATTGAATAAATAAACCACTCACGCCCTTAATGCTTACCGCTGAATCTTGATGAACAACGAGAAAATATTTGTCAATTGAGTGTCGCCGCTGTCGTTGGAGAACGGAGAATATCCTGTCTTGTTGCAGTAGGTATTGGGGACTGTTTCCCAAACAGGACGTGCGCATTGTTTCTGCAATGGATTCCGGTTGTGGCGAACGGAAAACGGAGGTGGGGAAATAATTAGGCAGAGAAAGATAATTAGATAGAGATGGGGAGGGAGAAAGAGAGAGAGAGAGAGAGAGAGAGAGAGAGAGAGAGAGAGAGAGAGAGAGAGATGGGGCGCCTCTTCTACTCTCACAAGTAACATCACTCAAGTGTCCACCGTCGATTTTGTTGAAATTCATGCATGTGATAAAGCATTGGAAACTACTAGACACATATTTTTCTTCATCGGTGGAAAAACGTTTTTAAGGGAGAAAACCACCCTCCAAAGAAAGGCGTGTCACCCCTCAATTTTTTTTTTTAAATACTTCTGCAGCGGATTTTTCATCGCTTTGCATTAGAAGAATTTTGGTCTTTGTTTCATTCAGATAGGTGGACTGCTTGTAGGTGTGACATCACCCCTCAACACGCCTTTCTTTGAGGGATGGTTTCGTCCTTTAAAATAGTTTTCCCGTCGATGAAAAAAAATACGTGTCTAATAGTTTTCAATGCTTCATCACATATATGAGTTCCAACAAAATCGAAGGCGGACACTCAAGTGATGTTCCCTGTTGGACATTCATTGGTTCGTGCCACAAGTTATCCCCGCCCATTCATCATTCCCTTTTACACTGCACGTTTATACGCAACTATACCGACCGCATAGCTATTGATGATCCTTCAATTCGGAGCAATAATAATTAATAAAAAGCATTAACAAACAGGGAAATAGATATTGCAAATTGACCGGCCCATTTTTGAGCGAAGGAAAAGATAGTAGTTCGTTGGCAAATTGACGGACTGGCTTGTTCAAAGTATCGCACATCGACCAAAGTATCGCATTTCGACCAACGATCAGATTCCCCGTAGGAAGAATTCGAGTTCATTAGAGGCAATCGACTCATTTAGCCATTTTTTGATGTCTTCGTACGAGGTGCAGTGCTAAACCGTAAGTATTGACTGCATCAACCGGAACCAATGGTAACAGGAGGCAACGATGTCTGGGGAGTATGGCCGGTGGGATAAGATTTCCCAGTTCACTTCTAAGTACTTTTCATGTGGTTGAGCTACATGCAGCCTGGCGTTGTCGTGCTGCGAAATCAACTCGTCATGGCGATGCTCCCATTCCGGCCTCTTCTCGTGCAGAACTCGCTTCAAACGCATCAGTCGCAGTCGATGACGATCCCCAGTGATGCTTTCCGATGCTTTCAGCAGCTCGTGATATCCAACAGCTCTCTTTCGGCTGCTCTCCACGGTCCATGTTGTCCATACAGAAAGCACAACTATGGAAGCGACGAAAGCACTCTTTGCACCTTGTTCTCGATGCAGCATGTTCGGCATACACTCCGTCTGGCGAACGATGCGTTTCCGCGGCATATTTCTTTGCCAGGAAATAATGGAGCATGACTTGCCGCGGATGTGACTTGTTTGGGAGAAAAGTTGCTACTGTGAGGACAATTAAAATAGATGATGCTAACGCGTCGCACAACCGTCACCTATGGCGTTTTAGCGGGACCCTATCATCAGTAGCGGGACTTATCATCAGTATTGACAACTTTTAATTCGAGAAAATCGGGCACCTAACGCCATCTATTGTCAGAGGACGGTTATAGATGCAACTATCCAATATATGTAGATGCCTTGACGCCAAGTCTGGTGTTCGTTTCGGATTATTCTATATCACGACTTTACAGACACGCGCATACACACACACACATATATATATATATATATATATATATATATATATATATATATATATATATATATATATATATATCTGAGTGTGTAGGTGTATATATATAGGAATATATAGGGAAAGAAATTCATGTTTTTTGCCATTAATTTCATTAAAAAATAATGGATTTCTATTTACTACACCTGATATATATATATATATATATATATGTATATATATATACACCGGTTATTGGTCACGATCCCGTCAAAGAGTTGTAGGACATGTTTTACGCTATGAAATAACCCAATAATGCTTCATGCAATAGTGAACCATTTTTCGAGATATTTTTTTTTTTATTATTTTTGTCTTAAGTGATAGGAAGGGGACGTTGAAAATAAATTTAAAAAAATGCTGTATGCAACAAACAAACTTTTGTATTATTTGTAGTTTAAGGACACAGTAACGAAGAATTACCGACTATAAAATAAGATAATCTGCAATTATTTTCAAATTACGGGGTTCAAAATGATGGAAGTCTTATAATTATTCTCATTTTATTGTTGACAATTATTTGTTACAATGTCCTCAAACTACAATTTACTAAAAAGTTTGATTCCATAGAACAGTCGTTTTCAAAGCAATTTTTAAAGTTGCCTCTCACTTAAAAAAAGAGTGAAAATAATAATACCTCAAAAATGGTTTATTTATCGATCGAACATGACTGGATTATTTGATGGCGGAAAACATGTGCTACAGCCCTTTCACGGGATGCCAACCAAAAACCAGTAGCCCTTTAAAAATATATATATATATGACTGATTAAAAAAAAAAAAAAAAAAAAATTCCTTCTGAATTCTTGTGCTACTGTTGAGCACTAATGAAAGAAAATTTCCCTTAAAAAATGGGCGCGGTCACTCAATTTTTAGAGGTGGCTATCTCGACTTTTTGTTATTTTTTTCATGATTTTACTTAATACATATGATCATGGTATTAGATTATACCGGAACTAGAATAAATAAAGGAAATAGTATGTTTCACAGCTGTTTTGCGACGAAGAAAAGTAAATCGCACACACATTGAATCCCTAGAAAACAAAATCCAAATTATTATTATGAATCGGTAAATAAATTGAGCCCAAACAATATTTCAAACGCTGTTTAATAAAACATAACAACTTATTATTATGACGACTTGTTTTATCATCGATAATTTAACAAAAACTGATAATAATAATGTACTAAATAACAAAGATATTTATAAGTGTAGCATTTTGAAAATGTTAATACATGATTTATGAATAAAAGCTTATAATTTAATTTTTCGTAAAAAGTGCGAAATGTTAATGCGTATAAATAAATCTACATGAATAACGAGAGTAGTATAGACGCCATTATTGATCTACCTGGATTTGAATTGTGAATATTGCAATTTCTTCAAATTGTTAGAGTTTATTTTTGTTACGAAATAGCTGCTGGATGTGATTTTTATCCGTAATCCGAAGCCATGACTATGCTTAAATGCAATACGTTCATTAAGAAAGATTCAAATACAAAAAAGTCGAAACAGCCACCTCTGAAAATTGAGTGACCGCGCCCATTCTTTTAGAGAAATTTTCTTTCATTAGTGCCCAACAATAGCACGAGAATCCAGAAGGAAATTTTTTTTTTTTTTTTTTTATTCAGTCATATATATATACATATACTCAAGCGCTTCCCTTTACCTTATCGTGTTGAGGAGAATTTTTCGCGAAACTGGCGAGTTCTCTAAATGAAAATACGAATCAATTAGCGTGGATTTTGGATGGATTTGGATGGAGCGTGGATTTTTTAATCCCTTGCTGTTCGCAAAGGACTGTTCGCTGTTTGGCACTTTCCTTGCGATCTTCACGGACGGTTTCACGAAATCTTGCGAAAAGCGCCTTCGGCGTGGCAAGTGATTGCTGACAGTATAGTCAGGCCGTTTCATTTTGAGCCGTCGGCAGTCGAAGTGCTTTCCCCCTGCCATACTTGGATTGTGTTGTAAAGAAGAAAAAATTGAAACAAGACAAGACCATGAAAGAAATACATTGATTAATTAATTATGCAGAAGTACTGTGTCATTTGGTGACCACATCCATAAATGGTGTAAAAATGTACAACGGCTCGTATACTGTCTTGATGACAAAACTTTGCGGCTTCGACGCATCGCAACGATTTACAAGACAACTATATTTGGGTATATTTGGGAACGATGATTTTGAAGACATCGACTTCGAGGACCTTCCTGTCCCCAAGGTCACCAAGTTGACGACAAAATATTTCTGGTATCGTGCTCAAAATAGCTCTATACACACACATATATATATATATATATATATATATATATATATATATATATATATATATATATATATATATATACATTTATGGGAAAAGGTGGTTTTCAAGACGTTCAACTGCGAGGACCTCCTTGTCCCTAAAGTCAACAATTTATTCAAGAACATTTTGAGAACGGTCCTCACAACAACGAATGTATGTATATATATTTGTGTTTGTATAATAATAAAAGAGAGTACGTACAACTTTTCTATAAAAATTGTGACGATGGAAGAGCTCGTTCGCTCGAGAATGCGTTGGGCGGTTAAAAATACGAGCATAAAAGTTGCAATAAAGCTGCGAGAAAAGACGTGTAAAAAATGTCCGTTCTCTTGGCACGTATGTGCTCAATATGTTTATAGCCCACGCAAGCACACACGCACACACACACACACATACACACACACACACATATATATATATATATATATATATATATGCGCATGTCAGTCAAAGTTTAGACACCTGCGGCATGTCACTTGACCGTTTCAACGCCAGTGGTCTATTGCCTCCAGGTATGGAACCCCAACATAAATTTAAATTGGAAATCATTTCCGTAGTACTTTAGCCATAAAGGAAAGCTTATTTTTAAAACTGTTAGGCAATTTACGGGACTTTTCGGAATTCTTAATTCATTGCATATAAATATATAAGGGAGAGAGGTCATATATTTTCTGTTTAATGTTATTAACATATTGTATCAAATATTATACATTGGTAATAATAATATATCATTATCAATAATTATATATCAATATTGTATTTTATGTTGAGTTTTTTGTCGAGATTTTTCTCGTTTTGTCTCGTTTTATGCGTGATGTTTTATTTATTTATTATACATACATGTAATATTCGTATTAATGTATAAAGGATTTTATTTACTACATATTTATATCCAATAAATTAACAATTTAGAACAGTACCATAATTTTATTCTTTTTTTAAAATAAAATATCCGTCATTACTTAAATATACCAGAAGTGTTCATACTTAAAATTGATATTTAAAAGAATTTGTTATATATATATATATATATATGTGTGTGTGTGTGTGTGTGTGTATGTGTGTGTGTGTGTGTATGCGTGCGTGATTTTTTTACTAGTTTTACTATTTTTTTACTTTACTTTACTTTTACTTTACTTTGTTTTTACTATTTTTTTACTTTACTTTTTTACTATTTCGTATACTAGGTATACGAAAAAAATTATTCAATGTCGACAGTGCATATCGTTTCCTAGCATTGAGTTACAAAAAGGCCACCAGCTTTTCATTTTTTGCAACAAAACCGAGAACGTTTTAAGCTTTCAATTATCAATTTGGCGGCCGATGCTGTTTGCGCGTCTAACGCACAATGGAGGCTCTTTTATCGACGCGTGTATCATATTTCAACATTGGCACCGAATGCAACGCGCAATTGTTCCCGCATTGGACGTTTTATATTTCGTTTTTGTCTGCCTGATAATGATTTTTTCTCTCGTCTCATATACATACACATATATATATATATATATATATATATATATATATATATATATATATATATATATATATATATATATATATAGAATTAGACTTTTACATTTTTTTTTATTGCACGGCGACTTCCTTTCTCGAGCCCAAAAATTGTGAATTTCGGAACTTGTTATGGATACCTAGTCGATAGAATGAAAATTCCATTCAGTGGCCTTCATTCTACACGTCTTCAAGTTTCTTCACAATTTTTTTTTCATAACATTTGGTCATAAAACAACGGCGCCGAAGCTGGTTGAAGCTCGTCAAATTTGTCTGACAGTGTCCTACGGCCGGCATAACTTCTCCAATTTTTCACCTGCACAAAAAATTCAAACTAATTTGACTTCTTGATAAGATTTACCTTCGCAATACTTAGGAGGATCGAAAAATAACGATTTTTGACACAACAGTACATGTTCGAAATAAAAAAATTCGGTAATTAAAAAAGTCCAAAAAAGATTTCTTTCACAACAAGTTTTCACATTATGAAAGTTCCCTTAGGCACTTCGATGTATGGCGTTGTTACAAGGTTGTAAAAAAATCAGGCAAATTGATGAATAATTTTCGTTGTAATGTATCCTGGAACAGGACACTATCAGCCAAAGGTGACTCGCTTCATCCAGCTTCAGCGTTGCCGTTTCGTCGCAAAAACTTATGAAAAAATTCACAATCATACCTGAAGATAGGTGGAACAAAGTCCACTGAATAGAATTCCCGTTCCACAAACTGGCTCCCAAAAAAAGTTATCGAAATTCACTGTTTTCCGGGGTCTGAATCAGAGCAGTCTGCCCTTACTGCCAGTTTGACTGATTAATTTTTCGAGTCGATAACGGGGGTTGTTTTTTCGCACGTAAGTGTTGATTCATTCGCAAGCAGGTGCAATTCCTCGGCTCGGACGTTTTGACGTTCCGTGGCACTTATTGATTAACACGGACGTTATATTCAATTTCGATAAATTCCACCGGACGGGCTTAAGGAAGCTTTCCAGTGTGACAGCCCGAAAAATCGCTGTTTTTCGCGATTTTTTTTTTTAAAGAAAAAATAATCTAATCGGTCTGGTTTTTTTTTGTATATTAATTGGGTATTGAAGAATACAAAACAATTTTTTAAAGATCGATTTATTTATTAATTAATATCTATAAAAATGATGAAACAATTGTTGCAGAAAATGCACTTGGATGTGGTGTCCACGTTGGGGGTCACAATTTTGATCTGAAACAAAAAACACAAAAAGATTATTGATCGATATATAATTGGCTTTCGTGCTATGGAGGCTTTTTTTTTTTTTTTTTTTTGCAAAAATGGCGCCGGTTTGAACAAAAAGTATCGATTTTAGCATTTTTTTTGGCAGTTTTTTTTACAAAAAAATAGGAAGATGTCAAAAAAAAAAAAAAAGCTTCCATAGCACGATAAACAATGACGTTAAGAATATTGTGTAAAAAATTCAACTCGATAGCTTTAAAACTCTGCCCTCCAAGTTGGACACCGTTTTGAAAAATGCTGTTTCGAGAAAAACGCGTTCAAAGTTTCGCTGTAGCTGTAGCGCTCCGTTGCCTTCTTCCAAAAAATGCTGTACAGTAACCGAAATAATCTGAATTTCGGCATGAAAATTTCAGGGAATATTCGGAAGAGTGTATACTATTCGATAAAGCAAAAAAAAAAATCGATTTTTTGAAAATTTCACACTGGAAAGCTCCCTTAAAACACGAGGTTGCAGCAGGGGTGGGTGGGACGGGGTGAGAGTTTCGTCGCACAGAGGTTCCGGCACGGTTCCGGCGGGCTATGCTCCGAAAGCGAGAAGGGTTGAAACGTCGGTTGCGAAAAAGACGCGGAGTTGCGCGGCTGGCGGCGGGAGGGGGGTTGTTCGAAGATACCTCAGGGGTGGCCGAGGGGTTCCGTAGAGAAAGAGCTAACTCCGTAATAAAGTTTGAGAAAAACCAATGTCCTCTCCGGTCTTACCGAGATGAGCAACCGGCGAGGGGCGGGGGGGGGGGGGGGGGGTTGAGAGAGAAAATTCAATTCTGTAGTTTTCACCCCGAATCCACCCCCTGCCCTCGTCGACACTTTTTACTACCCTTACCTTTCCTACTGCCTGCTCCTTCGGCTTTCACATCCTCCGATCTTCCCTCGACGCCGCTTGCCGCCACGGTCATTGGGTTCGCGAATGATACGATTTACGGAAGTTTTCAACCCTTGCACACCCCTCCGTTCAGCTGCTACCCCTTTGCACCCCTTTGCAGAGCGCCCGCTCGCCGTTACTCTGAAACTGAAACGAGAGTCGCTCGTAATTCACATTCGAGCGATTATACCGGGTGGCCCACCCGGTTTGGCGCGAATAAGAGAGAGCGAGAGAGAGAAAGAGAGAGAGAGAGAGAGAGAGAATTATTGATTGACAATGTTCATTATGGCCCGGGGAACTTTCGGGCAAATATAAAGCTACAGATGGAATAAGAATGAACATCAACAGAAATTGGAGAAAGGAAGATTTCATATACAAAGCAAATAATCAGAAATTAGGGTAATACAAATTCGGGATAGAAAACTTATATAAAAGCAAAATAAAGTATATCAAAACAGAATGAAGTATACAAATAATATAAAATATAAAAGCAAAATAACGTATGAAATCGAAATAAAATATAAAATCAAAATAAAGTATAAAATCGAAACAAAATAAGATATAAAAAATAATAAAATATAAAAACAAAACAAAATATAAGAACAAAATAAAATATAAAAACAAAATAAAATATGAAAACACAGATAAAACATAAAAAAAAGCGATTTTCTGTTTCTGAATGACCGTGTTTGTTATACGGGCTTAAAAATGGTCTCACCTCCAAATAATTCTACGGAACCTTTTGACGCAAATCCTAGTGCAAGGAAGGGTAAGAAGCCGGGAAGAGATGGGCAATTTTGAAAACAAGATCGTTTTCGCACCGCAAAGAACAAATTTCGCAAACGGAATCATCACCCGCCCTACTGAAGCGACTTAAGATGACTATTTCAACTAATTCGACTGCCATCAACTCGCGGTCATGACTCGTACCAGCGAGGATCCCGATATCATTCAGGGGTCTACCTACCTACGCGCGAGAATTATTACCATTCGCCGCCAACCATCCAAAATGTAGGTCATCTGTGAGGCCAAGGTCCAGATTATTTTTTCAGTATATTTGGATAAAAAACGAAATAAAATGTAAAAACATAAAAAAACACCAAAACAATATGAAATATAATAACATTAAAAAAATATCAAAATAAAATAATTTAAAATAGAGCAAAAAAATTAATTATAAAAGCAAAATAAAATATTAAACAAAATGAAATAAATTGAAAAAAATATATATTAAACGAAATAAAATAGGAAGACAAAATAAAATAAATTGAATTACAAAGTGAAACTTGATGTAAAAAGTTAAATCATAAACCTAACATTAAATTAATAAACATAACCAAAAATATAAGAGAACATAATTTTTTTAATTCAGCGAGAGAGAGAGAGAGAGAGAGGGAGAGAGAGAGAGAGAGAGAGAGAGAGAGAGAGGGTGAGAGAATTCAGCGTGGATCTCACGATAAATATCAAATTGGTAAACATTTCATGCAAACGAGAACCGGGCCCTCCAATAATAACGAACACATCGATCCAACCCCTGTACAAATATTGCCCCCGGCAAAATCAACATGCCGCAGTTCCAGCGTTTTCACGATTGAAAAAAACTGCGCACGTGCGGCTAATCGTCGTCAATTAATGATCGCCGATCGTTGCGAAATATATCGTTGAGTTTTGGCCTCCAGGGACCGGAAAAAATTGGGGTAAAAGTTGCGCAAAAAATTGTACAGAATCGTATAATTTAGTGGATATTCGATAACTCCAACCCAACAAAAATATTAAATAAATAACAAAGAAATTATGGTTCGTTCGCAATTTGTTTAAAAAAATATCTACCTTTTATCCTTTTCCTACAGCTCGCTCCGACGAGGCCTCGTGTCAGTTACTCTCACTGAAATTAGTTATACTTATCAGGGCTATGCACTTGTCAATATTCTATTGATAATTAATATTATATTATTAGAAACGTGGTGAAAAATAATAAAACTTATTTTTGGTTTGTAAGTATTTACCTTGCTGCCATTGTATACTTGTTTTATTTTATTACCTTACTATCTTTTAAAAATCTGGGTCGAAACAGATGGGATGCTATGTTAATCGCGAACAATTTATTAGAAGTATAATCGATGAATATTGCTAGAGAACAAAATTACAGTTATCTTCAATTTTATGCGACATGAAACAAGTTCTCGTTTTTAGAGGGATGACGATTTGGCCCAAAAGTAAATGAACGATTTTTTACATTGATTGATGGATAATAAAGAAATATATATATATATATACGTCTTATAAGAAATACGAAGAAAAAAATATATATATATATATTTCTAAGGACTTAGTTTTAACAGTGGGTTTTTTTTATTTATGTTTTTCTTCGAATTTCACGATTCCATAGTTCCAGTAAGGTTGAATAAAACGCCCGTTAGAACTAAGCCTTTTGTATTAATATTTAGAGGTTCCTAAACGCGATTTTTTTTTCCTATGCCAATAATATGGAGAAAACTTTGCTTGCTACTTTTGAATTTTATAACTCGCCGACGGGTAGACGTACAACAATGCCCAATATAATTTTTGTTGAGAATTGAAAGCTATATAAAAAAGGTCCCTTATTGTTCGATGATAAATCTACTCTTTTAAAAATTATCCAAGGTCAAAGTTGAATTTCTAGTAAAATTCTACATTTTTTCACTTTTTGGACGAAACTATGAGACTTATCACAACACGTTATAGGACCTTTGTTATAGATAATTTCATTTTCTATATCACGTCATTAAATAATCAGAACATTTAATAGTTCGAGAATTACCGGGTTTACAAATTCAATTTTTTTGAGAAAAGTTGCTATTGCCGTGAAATGGATTGTTATATCAACCAAAAATATAAATAAGAAGTCACTAATTTATATAAAGTTACTCTTTAATCTTCACCGTTGATGAAAATTGTAAAACATAGGAGTATTTATTCGTTTTATGTATAATTTTTTCCAAAACCATAATTGTTTAAGTCGTGAACATATAAGTTATGAAAAAAAATGTTCGATAACTTGTTCGTGCTGTCAATAGACAATAAAGAGTGACTTTTCATATAAATAAGAAACCCCTAGTTTATATAAAGTTACTTTTTAATCTCCACCGCTGATGAAAATTGTAAAACACAGGAGTATTTATCCGTTTTATTTATAATTTTTTCGGAAACGATAATTTTCTAAATCTGAATATAAAAGTTATGAAACAAAATGCCCGAGAACTTGTTCGAAATGTAAATAAACAATAAAAAGTCACATTATAAACGCGTTTTTTAATCTATATTTTTGTAGTGTTGTAGTTTTATTTTTAATTTTATAGTATTATAGTATAATACTAAAATATTGATATTAATAGTGATTTATAGTGATTAGGTCAATTAATATTAATAGTGATTTATTAATATCACTTTTTTCCCCCGACCGTGTTATCGTTCACCTCCAACGTTTAATGGTCACGATATCGGTGCTTATTTTGCCTCGGGTATGTTCAGGAAATTCTCTCCCATTCATTCCCCTAGAAGTTAATTAAGATCCGCTTGCCCCGTTGCGTCAGAGGTCCTTTAACGGGAGTTGAACGAAGCGAGTAACGGCTGGAAAGCCTCTATACAAATATTACGAGAGTATCGAGGAGGTTCGACACGCCGGATGCTGGGGACATTCAAATAGTCGCAAACCTCCGGTGAATTAAGGGTTGAACGTAAGGATTGAACGGGTGTGTACGAGAAATATGTTCCAAGCACACATCCCGTCAAACGACTCCTACGTGTGCAGCATCGACGTTGCCTTTCTCCGTCGGACCATCCGGGCGAATAATAAAGATACTTTTCGCACAAAAAATACCAATAACTCGAGAAATGGCGAAGAACTCGAACGAAATTTCCGAGCAATACGAGCGAAATCCTCTTTGCGAATTTAACTCTTTTTTCATCGTCGTCGGACAATTTTAAAATGTACCAAATGATTTTATTCGATTTTTCTCGGGCTCCAATCGTGACACGTGAAAATGAGGTGCCATTTTTTATCTTGGGCACGACGATATCGAGGGACGAATAATTCGCGAACTGAAAGCTCGGAAGGTCCCACGAACAGACGGAAATTTGTCAACAAAGTTTGCGAATCGACAGCTTTTTGACAGTAACGCAGCATCTTTTATTTTCGATGGAAAAAAATATGTGCGATGTAGAAGTGCTGAAAAATGTGGAACAATTTTGAAAGATAGTTTTTGTGATTTTTTTCAAAATTACACCGTACTTTTATCATTTTTTAAACAAAGAGAAAAAAAAAGTTATTTATTGGAAAATATTCTGATTTTATTTTTCTGCTTTTTTATGCATGATTTAATTTTTTCATTTTTATTCTTTTTGATCCCACTTAGCTGTACATTTCCGCAACTCCCACCGATAAAAAATTGAATTTACCCGGTGCAAAAAATTGATTCAGGGCGATGAAACATTTCTCACGATACTCTACGCAATCAACGACTTTTCGTTTCTTTTCTTTTGGCAAAATTCCTGCTCAAAATCTGTTAATTTTGTGACGCATCACAAAATGTGACAAATGTCAATTTTGTGACATTTGGAGACTACGGATCTTGGAATGCTTTGCGATTTTTTCGACTCACGAAATTCTTTCGCATTTATTTGTTGCAGGTAAGCAAGGATTTTTTGACAGCCGAATGACAGCAGGGCGGAGGCGATTCGTCCAGAAGGTAAAAACAAAAAAAATTGGGTTCACTTGGGGCAATGTGAGATCGCAACCTCCGCACTCAAATTTTGATGTATCGTTAAACGCTCGCTATCTCAGCCTCGGTGATAAGTCGCTCCAAAATTTGCATTCGCCGGGCTCAAAGTCCGCAGGCTTTAGGATCCTCCTAGGACTTGGATTGAATTAGCATTCTATTTCCTCGGGTATCGACGTTTCTACGATGATGCATAATAATAACGCTCCATTTGCCTAACCGAATCAATGAGCCTTGCGAAATAACTACCCGGTCCAACAGAATATTCACAATGAGTTTGGAATTTTTTTAATTTCTCTGAATTCGAAAAAACGTTGTTTTTATCAATGTTTTTTGTGTACTGGATTATTCATTTGAAATTTGTAAAAATGGCATGATAGTAAGCATAAATTGAACTTATTTTCTGTGAATTTTATTTCAACAAATTAGAAATTAACACCATTATTGAAGTACAATAAAGCCTCTGTATAAAAAACGTGGTCGAAGGGCTGGATCGACAACCTGAGTTGATCTGAAAACAAAATTAATTTTTAAAATAAAATATATAAATGCAGTTCGCACGTAGCCGTTTTTCGAAGAAAAAAAACACAAAATGCTGTTTGTCTAACAAAAGTGTAATTTTCACGAAATTTTTACTTATATTCGGGGATTAAAAATCCTTAATAAAAAGAACAGGCTACGTACAACGATCGTTGCAACAATTACGGCAATTTCGGTCTACGAAAATTGAAAGTCGCACTTTTATAGGTAGAGTTATGATTCCGGTTAGGTCGAGCAATGTACTTTCGATAAAAATGCGATTAAAAGTTTTAGTATTCGTAGATCGTTGCGCTACCTGCTGTCACTAAATCGTCTATGACTTGGTCAATTTTAAATATTTTTCACCTTTTTCGACATATTCTTGAATATGTATACTTTGAGAGAATTCAAAATAAATCCATTTGTTTACCCGACACAATGGTGCCCCGCCTTAAGGATGTTGAGTCCCTATGAAACATGTTAATGTTAATTGTTCAATAAATAGCTTCTTAATCGTCATGAAATTTTTGCACGACCTCCTGAATACTTCATGTAAAAACATACGAAATTTTCCGAATTCTATCATCATTACTTCAACCTCCTCAAGGGTTGAAATAAAAAATGATAAGAAAATTCTGAAAATTTGGTATGTTTTTGTATGAAGTATTTAAGAGGTCGTGTTAAAATTTCACGATGACTAGGAAGCTCGTTATTAAAAAATTAACATTTTGTTAAGAACAATTTTTAAAAGAAATAAAAAAAAATTTATCAACAAACTTCGTTTTGTTTCCGTTGCTTTCAGTATATTGTAGATATTAAAAAATTGAGAGGTCAAAAAAAAACTTATTGCAAAGTTACTTCAGTTTCCATAAGACAGCATTTAATTTGTGAATGTTAATTGTTCAATAACGAGCTTCCTAATTGTCGTGAAATTTTTACACGACCTCTGAAATACTTCATACAAAAACATACCAAATTTTCAGAATTTTATGATCATTTGCGATTTGGGACTCAACATCCTTAATCCAAAGCTTTCCAGTCGTAAAACATTTAGATGGTTTTGACTTGTTTGGGGTTGGCTTGAAAAATTGTTCCAAATTTTTTAAAATTCCAATTATTCTTCACGGCTCAAATATACCAAAAAAATAATCGGACAACTTCAAAATAAAATCCCTGATCTCATAGCCTCCAAAATGGCTTTATTGCAATTAATAATATACTCCTCATTGTAATATGTCAACAATGTGATTTTTAGAATCGTAGTAAATTATTGTGCCGAATGTTAATGCCACATACATGCGACCACATGGAAATATCGTACTTTACGTGGTCTCTACTCGTTCGGAACCTTTTTCCAAGCAATTAAAAACTCGTAGGACTGAAGAAGTTGCGGCGAATAATCCCGAGCTTTTATATCGCTCAGATGTTCCACGGCTAGAGGAAGAGGAAAAAGTGATTGGTCAGGAAGGAGTGACGGGGCAATCGTATGCTCGTTTACGTCGCATCTCTTTTTCTTTTTATCCCCGTTACCTCCTACCCTTCCCCCGCTCACATGGACTTTCCAGACTCAACGAAAGGCAAGAAGGATAATTTTTCTTCCAGCCGAACTGGCAGAGTTTTTTATACCCAGATCATATTATTCGAACAATGTTATTGTTATTAGTTATTATTAATTATATCAAAGTAACTATCAAATAGGTAAAGCTATTATCCAATAATACTTCAATTATTATTAATATTTTAATAAAGTGCTCATTGAATGATAAATAATCAAAGTTATTAACGAATAGAGTTATTATCAAACAATAATAATGCTTTTATTGTAAAAAAATGTTAGGTTATACAATAAAAATCGTAGCACGTTAGGCGTGAGCACTATTGTGCGTGACATTTAAATAATTTTTATTTAGGATCGAACTCAGCGAATTAGTCTGTTGTTTTTTAAGGGTGGGCACTGTACGAGTATCGATAATTTTCGATATTTGACTGGTCATTTTTTTCTCCATCGTCGCGAATATGCTGGATAATAATTCGTCAAATTAAATACCACTTTTCATTTTTTTATCCTGCATTGATAATTTTACCGGTCGCGCGGGTTCGGTGGTGAAAATTTTGTCGATTATTTTTTTTACGCTAAAAAAAGCTATTTTCATGAATTTTTTGATAGCTTTATTTTATAGATATTGATATGAAAGTTGTTACACTTGATAAATACACTTTCGAAATACATTAACAATATTTTATTTATTTTAATCACTATTTATAGACAAAAATGGTAGTTAAAAAAATGTCCTAAAAAATTGTAGGTCTGCGCTGTTGATCGGAGATGGGTCACCCGGGATAAAAAAATCAAACGGTTTTAAATTCAATATGTTTATGGCTATAGCGCGAATCACACAATTTTTTATATATGCAAAAATAACACGGTGGTGGACATTTTTCGAAAAACAAAAAAAACGTGTTTTTTCATCGTTTTCGACAAAAAAAAGTAAATATCAAAATTTGAAAAAATCCTTAATATGCGCTATAGCTATAGTGGTAAAGAATACGTGGTTAAAATTTCATGACGATCGGTTCAGTATTTTCGAAGATTTTATCAACGAACCCTCGAGAAACATTGTTTCGAGAAAAACGCGTTTAAAGTTATTTGGGTTACATAAACACATAATTTTATTAAAATGTATTTCGAAAGTGTATTTATAAGTGTAACAATTTTTATATTAATATCTATACTACAATGCTATAAAAAAAATCATGAAAATAGCCATTTTGTAGTGTCTAAAGTGAGATGGCCCCTTAACTCTCCGTGGTAATTGGAGTTTAAATTGATCCCCGTAAAAAATTGGGTTGAATAACGGTACTTGGCGTCCAATAAAGTTCAGCCGACTGTCCTCTGGAGGTTTAAATCTCCCCATGTACGTAGGGGCTAAGAGTTTTTGAATTGCAGCCGCAATTTGTCTGTGACAGCCGTTTGAAAGATCCTATTTTTCGTGAGCTGGCCCTTTTCAGATGTCGTAATAAATACCTTTTTTGAAACGCCCATAATGGGACTATTTTTCACCCAAAAGTACCGTATTTCGCAAGTATTAACTATACGTTTTATCGAAAAATATTTTAAAACGAAATAATTATGTTTTTAAGTGCAGAAGTTCATTTTTTCGAAGTTTTTGAGTTTCAGATTTTTAAAACCATTTTATTAATTGATTATTAAGGTTAATGCGGACTGCCCATATTCCAAAGTGTCAAATACATGATCGAGAAATTTGTTGACCCATTTGGACCAATGATTTTCGTACGGCGACCATTTGAAAACGACTGGGGTCATTTTGACCCCATGGGACCAGCGCAGGGTCCACATCGCTATGGAGCGTTAAAATTCCCCAAAGACGGAGCGCGAGAGATCGATACCTCGAATCCTTCCTCCGATAACGTACCTCACACTCGAAGTATTGTAGGATAATCGAAATAATAGACCGAGTTATCGTTGACAGCATTCGTGTCAACATGGGAGCAGCGCAGTAGCCGAATTATCGATTCTGCCACTGTTAAATTCCACCCTTCGAGGTGGCAGACTCTCCTCGTGGCTTGGAGTACAAACACAGTCTTCTTCGAAAGCATCCGGCCCTTTCTCGCGTGCCTTTTCCACCGAGGGCTACACCTAAATTCTAATCAAAGTTGCAATGTACTCGGCCGGTTTAAGACTCGGCTTCTCGATTTACGCGAACGTCGAGACTATTTAGAAAAAGGGCGGAAAAAATTCGCGAAAAAACCTCCACGAAAATATCCCCATAAAAATGTATAGAAAAGTAATTGAAAAAAAATGTTCCGCGGATTTTTTTTTTTTTAAAGGCGGAAACCCTTAACTAAATATCTCAGGGAAAAAATGGCCGAAAATACTTTTAATTTCGCCACAAAATATTTTTGTATTGGAGTTTATTTCGCAATTCTTCTTATTTTTTGTATCTTCAATCCTATTATTATTCTAAATATATTTTTTCGTACTCTTAATATAAAATATTCGAAATATATTGTTGTAGATTTGGGTTGTGGCTCTCTGATAAGGGTTGTAAAAAAAACCTTTCAGTTCGTAGCTTGATTCCGCCAAAAAAATTTTTGGAAATCGAAAAAATTAAATTTTATTTTTTTGATTGAAATTTGTTTAATTTGTAAATTGAAACAAAAATCTGAAATACTAAGATTATTACACGACGCAAATTTTGACGTCATTTATCGTGACACATGATGGTAGAACCTTTGGGTTTGTTTGGAAAGCAAACTCATAATTAGCTTATTAACTCCTTTTTATGGTCACCCTTCTGAATTCTATTTCTTTTTACGATTGCGTGAACTGATTGACTAGCAAACATGAAAAAAATAATCACGCTTAGACCGAATATTGTCAGTGGTGGTCGCGAAACCCTCTTTCGATTTCCGTCATGTGTCGGCCTGTCTGACCTGCACAGCCTTTCACTACTAGCAAAAAGATCCACGAATATTTCCGGAATTTTCCGGGCCCACGCAACCGAACGAAAAAATCGATACGGACCGTTCGAGAAGCTTCTGTAATCCTTGGCATTGTTGTCGCTAGACTGATAAATATGGAAGGATCTTCCAGCTCAGCGGCTGGATAAAAATAGATCGAGGATTCGAGCCTCGACCGATGGGGCACTAAATACGGACGAATGTGGAACAAGGCTCAATAATTAAACGCGGAGTGTCTGGGCAGATTTTTAATTTTGGCCCACCCGAACGTTCTGCCTTGACGACAGAATCCACTGGTTTTTTTTCTACCATAAACACGGTTTGCCAAATTTATTCAATTTGTTTATTTTTACGTGGATTCTTTATTATTTAGTATAATATTTTATTCGGAAAGATCTAGGCAGGGTTGGCATCGCCCATTATTTGGAGTGTTATCGCAAAAGAGTTATAACGTCCGACGAAGTATTCACGGCTGAATGGAGCATCATGACTGACTGGAGACTGCCAGTCTAGCTCGGAAAAAAGGTGAATTTTGACCATTTTTTATTCATACTCAGTTCACGGAATGAAACTTCCATTTAGTAGTTTTTACTCTCCACATCTTCAAGTATCTTTACAATTTTTTCCACAACATTTTCTAACAAAATGGCGCCGCTGAATCTGGGTAAAGTCAGCATCGCCTGATAGTGTTGCCGGCAAGAGTTCTCCTCCAATACTTTCCCCGGAACAAAAATTCCGAATAATTTGACTCCCAGATAACATTGCCTCCGAACTACGTAGGGAAATAAAAATAATCCATTTCAGATCAAATCGTGCATTTTTGAAAAAAAATTGTTTTTGGTAAAAAAAATGGCCGAAAATAATTATTTTGAGAAACAATTTTCAACATACCAAAAATCGCCCAGGTACTTCGATGTAAGATGTTATGAGGGTTCCCGAACAAAAGTTGAATTCAATCGGTGAAGAAATGACGATGTGATGCTGCCGGCCACAAGACATTGTCAGCCAAAGGTGACTCGCTTCATTCACTTTCAACGCAGCGATCTTGTTACAAAATTTGTAAAAATACTTTAAAATATGCAGAATGAGATCTACTGATCGGAAGTTCCATCCCATCAACTGGGTGTTCATAAAAAAATTGTCGAAATTTAGCCTTTTCCGGGCTCTAGATTGGTAGTCTGTGATAACGTGATTGTTGCGAATGAACGTGATTATTCGACTGATCCCCGCTTTTGGGACCAATATGCGTCACTGCCAATTTGATCCACTGCCGAATATTCCCGCTATGACGCGCCAATTTTTTTTTTTTTCAATTGCTCCCTTCTTTCCAAAAACACAGCAGTGTCACAACCAAATGGACATAAAGTCAAACAGATTTGGAAAAACGTTGCGCGCTACTGAACTTATGGGAGCAGTTGGACCGAGCGCTAGTTCACTTCGTGACGAATCAAAAGTGCGGATTCCCTGAGCACTAGCTCTCAACCCATTCGTCATAATCTCGCTGCAATTTTGCGGTACACGCGATCACAGCCGCACACCCGGCTAATTGGAAGTTCGCGGAGTACGAAATAATCGTAGGTTCCGATCTCATCGATCGTGTTTTTGGTTATTCAAAAACATGCCCAAAGCGAGGCTGACGCGATTGATCGAGCTAATCGCGAGCCCGGCTAGCGCACGTGTGCCATATTTCATAATGAACTGCGCGTGTACCGGAAATGTACCCGCGCGAATCAAAGTTTCACGTATCCCGTGGGAAATTCCGGGATTAAAGCAAACGCTAAAAATACTGGTGCACCGCAGGACCTAATGGTCCACAAGCGCAATTGCCTGCACCGTCACCACTACCGGCTACTTTGTAAATTACACGAAACAGGCAATTGTCCATTAATTGATTCAGCGCTAATCGAGCCGAAAGGAAAAAGCGCGGCTTCGATTCGCGGTGGCTCGTTATTGAGTTTCATCGCGCAATTGAAAGTAATGGACTTTCGTTGTTAAAGGCTTTTTTTGAGCTCTCGTTTGATGGACGTTGTCTCAGGCCGAATGTGGTAGTTTTAATTCGGGTCTTCGTTTCATCGCAAGTCGTTAATCTTATGACGATAACGGTTGAAGTACAGAATTTCGCTGGTGCTTTTTGTTTTTCATAGGCGTTGATTAACGCGTTACACCTCGTTCACGGCCGGAAGAAAGAGGTTTTTTTTCATAGCAAAGCGTATCGTTTTAAATATATTTGAAATTTTTTTTTTGGAAATATTTGTAAACGACGGAGATACAGCAAATCATCTGAAATAAAAAAATCAAATGAATTTAGATTTTGTACCGTATTATCTGGTATTTAATCGAAGGATTCAATAAAATAACGATTTTTGAAAAAGTGGTCGCTGATCGAAAGTAAGCGTCGAAGTTTCGGAAAAATAAACATTATTTTCCTTGATATAAAATAGGATGCATTAAAAAAAATCTTTCGATTAAGGACTGCCTTTTAATATACAAAAAATGTCTGTGAAATTTAAAGCAGATCGGTTTAGTTGTTTTCGAGATATTTTGGTCACCAATTCCGAATAGGTCATTCCGAGAAAAACGCGTTTAAAATTTTACGTCAGGTATATACGTAGGTTCGCCGGATCTAGCTGGAAACGCTCAAAATGCCCCTAATTTTCATCCGACCGACTTGAAATTTTCAAAGAATATTTTTGAAACGTTACATTATAAGAATCCGTCGGAAATGAAAAATCGATTTAAAAAAAAAATTCCAACTAGGTGTACCCCCTAAACATGAGCTTCGTAAACCCAAACAAATTCCTATTGGCTGATCCGGACAATGTGTGTCGGTTTGTTTGTGTTAATGGGAATCAGTTTGTTTGGGTTAATGGAAGATGTTTTCAATCGGGCTTGAAAACGTGTATAAGGAGAATTGTGGGTTTATTTAGGTTTTTAAGAGCAGTTAGTTGGGTGTGAACAACGGTTCGATTTTTTTTTTCGATTTGGCTATTTTCGTTTGGGTTTGCTGAAGTTTATTTTAGAGCCATTTGATCTGGACAGCAATTCGGATGTGCTTGGGTTTGCTTAAGTTCTTTTGGGTTTGCTTAAGATTTTTGGAGCCGTTGGATCTGGGCTGAAATTTGGTTTTGCTTGGATTTGTTCGGGCTCTCGGCTGGAGTTTGGATGTTCTTGGGTTGGCTTAGGTTCGTCTAAGTTTCTTCAGGTCCGTTTGCGTTTGTTTAGTTTTTTTAGAGCAGTTGGATCCGGACAGCCGTTCGGATTTGTTTAGGTTTAGTTAGGCTCGTTTGGTTTTTCTGAGGTCTTTTTTGAGCAGTTTTATCTGGACAGCAGTTTGGATTTTTATAGGTTTACTTCGGTTCGTTTGGATTTGCTTACCTTTGGTTGAATCAGTTGGATCTGGACAGCAGTTCGAATTTGTTTAGGTTTAGTTAGGTTTGTTTGGATTTGCTTAGGTTTATTTGGACCATTTGGATCTGGATAGCAGGTCGGATTTGTTTAGGTTTAGTTAGGTTTGGATTTGCTTAGATTTTTTTGCAGCAGTTGGATCTGGACAGCAGTTCAGGTTCAGATTTGTTGAAGCAGTTAATTCATTGTTTCATACGCAAGAAAATACTCGAGGAACTCGGTTACTCAAGAATACACAACGTGAAGCAATGGCAAAAGAAAATATCCGATTATAAAAGTGCAGTATCATCCGTTCACGCCAGAGGTTCCAAATGCAAGAGAAAACAAGAATAAAAATCTTGTCCTTCGCACTGACCTACCTTCCAATTCAAGAATTTTTCCCGACACCCGTGTTTAAAAAAAATAAAAGTTGTAAAGGAGATATTACCTCGGCAATGACGAAGTAATGTCCTCAATGCAGAGGTGATGTCAAAGGTGCATTAAAAATCCACGCATATATCAATATGTATCGTGGCGAAGATTGCGCGGAACTGGAGCACGCGAATCGCCTCGACCGACTTTTGATGTCACCCCCCCCCCCTTCGCTCGACTTTCCCCGCGGTATTCCCCGCCACTTTCTACTTCCTTCACGGACTTCCGAGTTGCGCACTATTTCTCTTCCCCATCATTTTCACCCTACTGTACTGACACCATAACGTCGCGGCAATACCGGAAGTTAGCTCCTGCCTGCAATACTGCAGTCCCGCTACACGCGGATGTAGTTTGAGATAAATCACTGGGAAATCGTTGCGGGGCCAGCTGTGGTGGCACAGGACACTTTTCAAGCGAACAAACGAGACCAACCATTGATGGCCAAAGACCAGTGGCCAGTTTTCCCTCGCGACGGAAAATGATGTACTCATCTGCGACCTTATTTTAATCCGAAGGATTCAATCAAATCATTCCAAGGATAATAATAAGTACGGGGTTGTTTTTTCAAGTCTGGCCAAATATTTTTCGGCAGTGCAAAATTTGGAATGGCTGGGTCTGATTTTGCCTGCATAGTGAAATTCATCAGCACAGTGTGTGGTCGAAGACCTTGACCTTCTTTTTGCCATGGTATGCTGACCTTGATTTGAATCCGGTAGCTGGACATTGAAAGGACTGGGGAAGTTTGAAATCTCGAAAATTGGCTCAATAATGACATTGAAGTTTGCATCCTTGGAATGCAACGAAAATTATTATTTAGCAATTGCTCCAATTTCTTTTGGCAAATATCCGTTAAGAAAATCTGGTCATTTTTTAAATCGCTTGTTTAGAGATCTAGAATTTAAATATGGGAAAAAATATTTTTTACGGTAATGAAAATGAGGATGGTAAAAGATAAAGAAGAAATTTCGTGACATGCAACGATACAAATTTAAAGGCCATCATAAATGTTATTCTTTATTATTTTTAGAGGCAGTTATTGCAATGTTATGGAATAAGAAAATCTCTCGAGAATTATTCTCAGGTCAGTGAGGAGGATGCTCCACAGGAGTCAGGCAAACTATGGCGAATGCGTTTTCCCCGCGATTACAGTCGAACGAACAAAGATTTTGAGAAATCCCAAGGATATTGTTCCATGAAATACATCTGATCAGAGTAGGAAGGCCGGAACAGTCAAAAGTTCTTTCCCCGAGTTTGGGCTTGATCGGAATCTACTCAATACAGTTTTGTCGGAGATCCAACGTCACCAAGGGTGCCCAAGCTATAGCAGGCCTGCATAAGCTGAGGGCCCAAGTAACAGGTCGATTTTCAATATTTTTTTCTGATGAGAGTGTTCGAGTGTCGAGGTCGGAGTTTTACCCACAATTCATATATAGTCAGGGCAAGTTTGAGTTTTTTTGAAATTGAAAAATATTCATAAACCATGAAGGGATTATTATTTAAACACAGTGCCGCCGTTGCTGCATGGTCAATTGGTGTAGGTGGTTCTGGCTACTAGGGTACTTTAAAGTGAAAAGGAAAAATATACTTTTAGTATAATACTAAAACTTTCGTATGTCTGGCTCTTCAATTTTGGAAGTTACGAAGATGGCAATCTGTAGAAGAAAAAAATTCATTTCTCGACCAAGAAAACAACTTTCATAATTTGTTATTAACAAATGGATAAACTTGTCTTAAAATCTGCGTTTTATAACGTAGATTTATAATGAAACTGCGTTTCATAAAACGTAGTTTCAAGAAAAACGCGAAAGAAGAACGGTGCTAAAGCGCAGTAGGCGATTCGACCCTTTACTAAAATCATCATAACTCGCTCAATTTTTTAAGTTTTCCAAAATAGTTGTTGCAAATTAATGTTAAGACCCTAGGCAATAAAAGTGAGCAAAAATCGTATCTTCGAAAGCTCAAGCTTACGCAGACCCGTCAACGATCTATTGGCAACCTTTTATGGGCCTCGACAACGTGTTGCTGCTGAACGATTCGGGTTCATTTTTCGCACCTCTTCGAGGTCATTCGCTTCCTGCCTTTATTCTCACCCCAGCAAAACAGTGAATACGAGGATTCGATTGTCTGGCGGCTGGGATCAATCGTCTCTGCGACGAGCAAGATTTACGAGCTTTAGGAAACGAGATAGCAAGGACAACGATGAAGAAGGAAGCTCCGAGCACAATGTCGGACAATACAGTAAATCGAACGGTCAAAAACAGGAAGGGAATTTATAAAAGGGCGAAAGGGCGGTTCGCTATAAGAGAGGACACTCGGCTCTCTGCTTCCATTCTGATTCTTTCATTGAAATTAAGTAATGAATTCAAATCATATTTAATAATGAATTAAATTAGTTAATTAGATTAAACAAGTCAATGTAATAAAATAAGTCAATTTACTTAAATGAGTTAATTTTGTTAACGAAGTTAATTCCATTAAATGAGTTAATTTCAGCAAATGAGTTAATTTCAGCAAATGAGTTAATTTCAGCAAATGAGTTAATTTCAGCAAATGAGTTAATTTCAGCAAATGAGTTAATTTCATCAAATGAGTTAATTTCATCAAATGAGTTAATTTCATCAAATGAGTTAATGTCATCAAATGAGTTAATTTCAGCAAATGAGTTAATTTCATCAAATGAGTTAATTTCAGCAAATGAGTTAATTTCAGCAAATGAGTTAATTTCAGCAAATTAGTTAATTTCATAAAATAAGTTCATTTAATTGAATGAGTTTGTGTAAATAAGTTTATTTTCTTTAAAAAGTGCGTGGGATAAAAAAATCACATTCACAAACTTTCAACCTCTGGAGTTTGAAAATTCATTGCCATGTTTCCGGCTGCTCCGAAATTGCCCGGAAACATTACTGGTGCAATCAGTGAGCCAAAGACGCGTATAAGATCGCGAGGGTTTGTTTGGCTCCGAGATTCAGCGAAGAAAAATCACATTCGCGTCGGCATCGTCACCACAGTGCTGTGGTGTAGTCACCAGGAAATCTGGGGATTTGGCTCTCGGCGAGAAACAAGCCTGTCTGGGTGTTGGTGATCCAACGTTTTCACCAATACTCGGACCCCACACAAGGATGACATCATCGTGCAGCCTTCTTTTGTAGCCTGAAGGAAATCGATCGTCGGCCCTTTTTTCCCCATTCACGAGGTGTGAGCAGCGTACGGGAAGCGAATTACGTCAGGTATGCGAGACCTTGCCGCGCACGTACACAGGTAAAATTGGTCCAATGTCACATTGATCTCACGTGGACATACTGTCGATCGCGATGGCTCTTGTTTCATTATCGCTGCGAGCCTCCCCCTCTCACTTGATAGCGCCCCGTGTCGTCGACGCCATCAACCGTAAACTAATTCAATTTATAATATCGTCGTCCCAGGATCGATCCCTCCGAGGCTTTTCCCATTCAAACTGGAGAAACTACGGCAAAATCTGACAACACCAAGTCAGTCATCAACGCAGCCGAACAATTGCCGAGTAATCTGCCCCTTCAATCACTACGCGCAGGGAAAGTTTCGGGCAATTAAGGGGTTAGTGTGACGGCCTGAAAAAGTATCTAATTTTCAGATGCTGTTTGTTATAAAATCAAATGCAGTGGAAATCAACAAATTGATTTTATGTTAAGTTTTAAGGATTCTTTCTTATAAAATGAAACGCTACGTTAGTTCCTTTTATGAAAAAAACTTTCGTTTACGTTTTTCGTAAAATGGAACTTCAGTGTAGTTTGTTATAAAAAATGTAGTTTAGTTTTTTTTTTTTCAAATTAAAATTGGTATATTATTTTTTATAAGAAACTTTAGTTTCATTTTTTTAATAGTAAAAAAAATTTCCTCAATTTTATGACAACATTTAGTGTAGTTTTTTTTGTTGAAAAAAAAATTAATTCTTTTTATAAAGAACGTTAGCTTAGTTCGTTTTGATAAAATTATCTTCGTTTAGATTTTTTACAAACTGATCATTAATTTACTTTCTTTCTATGAAAAATCGCTAGTATTTTTCATTCAAATAACTAAACATAAGATCAATTTGGTATTTTGCACTATAATTGTGAATATTTACAAAGAAAATGACTGTATTGCATTATCCGAAAAAGAAAAAAACTGTTTTTTTTTTTCAATCTCATGTACCGTTATAGCTAAGCTATAAAGCTGATTCGGAGCCATTTTTTAAATTTGTTAAACATTCGGATCAGAGAGTCTTAACGGGGTCGTCTAGTGTGAAGGCCGTTTTTTAACGCTTTCATTAGGATTTTTTTTTTGGCAAACCATTGAGATAAAATAATTTATAAATTGTATAACATTTTTATTATCATTCAAACAAACTTTCTGAATTTTTTAAAGTCATTATATAGAATATAGTCGGAGATACACCGCCCAACAGGAACACACATATAAAAAGAGGTGCGCCACTGCTGCCACGATTCCGGCTGTTCTGCTTATCTGAAATCGAAAAACCAAACGCAATTTTAATCGTGAGACTTGAGGCTCTACATGGAACTAAAATAAAGTTAGAATTCAAAAAAGAATTCTTTTTTACGCTTTAGAAAAAACATTCAATTTTTCTTACCTTTTTGGGTCTATATAGCTGATAAAAAGAAAACTAAGAAAGCACTCTTAATTATTTTAGTTCAACTTGTAGTTATATATGTACTAAAGATGCTGTATAAATTTGAGTAGAATAAATCAAATAGTTTTTGAGATATCATGGCAGCAGTTTGAAAAAATCGTGTTTTGATCGCTCCGTATACTTGCTCTGCTTTACGGCTGTAACTTTTCAATGGCTTCAATTTTCAAAAATCCTTCACCCACGTCTTCTTTATATGTTTTAGATGTGATTTATGAAAAAAAAATGATTTTTTTATCTGACCCACTAGACGACCCCCTTAAGAAAAGTGATATTCGACAGCTTCTCCTTTTTTGCTCTGTTACGATGCGCATTGTCTGAAAATCTAAAAGTCGCTCCGTCAAGGCTCAGCTATAAAAGTATACTTGAGTCAAAGAAATCATCTTGATCTACCTGTTTCAGATCGTAATAAAAATACTTACTTACACATTATTGGAGGCGCTGAAAAAAAAGACGGCCCGCGCCTTCCTCCCTTCGTTTCAGTTGTCGCCCTAAAACTCATTGAAAGACTCGACGCGCAAGCCAGTGCGGGACTGATCGGTCACCCCTCCGCGTACCCGCCCAAGGCAGCGCTGCCCGATATAGGCCATCGGCCAAATGACCAAAGCAGCCTAAAAGGTGCCCTCGACAAAAGGAGGACAAACGCAACCCGTGGTCGTAAGTAGCTCGAAAGGATTCACTTTTCTGGGTTTGGAAGCGATAACGATTTTGCATAGATCGAGTGCGATGAAGTATAGCGACAGTATCGGGTGCAGGGGTGGCGATAAAGCCGTTGAAAAGTAGACCCTCGTGGTTGATAGTGGCTGGCTGTGAGAAGAAAAATTGATAAAAAACGAGAGATGGAAGAGAGGCGAAGGGGTGGCCCGAGCAGCTTGAAGGGACGAAGAACATCAGCGAGTGGAGTAGTAGTAGCGGTTCGGTAGGATGAAGGAGTGCTGGGGGTGATGGTCGGCGAGTGTCTAGGAGCAAGGAAGGGCGACAGTAGCTGAAGGAATAAGGAGAAAAGAGGAGTGAAACGGGCAAAGAGGGTCGACTGGGCGACGCGGTAGACGCGGGGTGAGAGTGATGCTGGGAAGCGCGAAGGCACTGCGGGGGTAGTTGCCAGTTGGGACGCGGTCGGGGTAGTTTGCGTGGAGGGCGCTGCGCGGCAGTCGAGGCTGCGCGAGGGCTGACCAGCTCAGTGCTGGGGAGCGCGGCATCGCGATGTGTCGGTGTTCCGTTGCTGCCGCACTCGCCGCTCGTTGCTTCCTACTTCTCGTTCGTTCCACCAAACACTATTGGTCGTTTCCTCGTGTCAGTCCTATGCCACGTTGATCAACGGTTCCGCGAAAACTTTTCTCTCGTTCTAACTCTCGCACAATCTCTTTCTCTCTTGTCCTAGTAACATTAGCAAAATAATACAAAGAAAGAATTGCAAGCATATTTGATGAGGCAAAGGTACATGAGCCTATAAGAGGATCAGTCAGAGCTTCCAGTCAATCGGCTTCGTATCCTGCATCGTGTTCTCAATCGGACGAGAAGCATCTTCAATAATGTGGCAGGCCACCTTAGAGTGTAGTTGCTAGTTGTTACTCGTTCCCTTCGACGACCCGTACAGCAACTGTGAAGCTGTCGATGCAGTCGCGTGATCCAGGATCGATAAGTAATCACTGTGGTGTACATCAAGTTGTAGCATCAGCTCGACTTTTTCCAACAATCCCCCATCGCGCGTTGCCCGTGTTCGGGAAGTGAGTTTAGATTTTCCTGTTTGAGTGAGACTGTGCGAAGTGCCGGTTGTCCTTGGGGGACGTTCCGGGCGCGAAAGTATTCTGGGGGTGTAGGCGAGGACCCTGAGAGAGGGTCAAGCTTGGATCGCCATGGCTCCGGACAGGGCCACGAGTCACTTCGATTCCCAGGGAGATCCCGCCAAGCAACGATAGTGATGGTAACAAAAGTGCAAGAGTTCTCGTAAGCGTTGAAAATGGATCCGTACGGTGGTGGATGGTCCCTGCCCCCGGGCCATCCGAACGTGGGTCCCCTCGTGGGTGGAGGAAGTGCGGGGCCTAGATGTTGGGAAAGACCGTGCAGCAGACTGGGCGAACCGTCACCGATGCGGCCCATCGATCACGGAATGAGATCCACCGAGACCATGAGATCAATGGAATCAATGAGATCCGTGGATTCGGGAAGACATCAGACCCTCGCCGAGCAGATGCACGGCACGGATTCCATGAGATCCTCCCTCGATCATCATCAGATGCAGCAGCATCAGCAGCAACACCAACAGCAGTCGCAACAGCAGACGCAACAACACCAACAGCATCAGCATCAGCAGGCAAGAAGTATGGAGGGAATGAGATCGAGCATGGATCAAGTTAGAACGGAACAGCCTAGGGCGATGGATCAGGGTCCGATGTTCAGAGGTCTGGATCATCAGCCGAGAGCCATGGAATATCCGTGTCGCCTGATGGATCACGCTGGCCACATGCACGATCATTGTCTCGGTCACGAACACGGCTGCCGTTCGATGGATCACGTGCCGCGGCCGTTCGAGCATCGCCAGCACGAGGGTGATCTTCAAGCCCACGTCGGTAGATCCATGCCAATGACGTCGGAAGGCTCCTGCCGATCACTCGAACACCAACAACCGCCGCGACCCATCAGCTGGTCGTGCAGATCACTCGAGCATCATCCCGGTCGACCTTTGCCTATGGACTCGGTCATATTCGGACCCCACACTCATCCGCTACTGCCGAGATTGCCCGGGTCCACAATCGCCGCAGCTGCTGAGAACGCTTTCAGGGTAAATTGCCCGGTTCACAGCCCGTTCCGCTTCAGATTCCCCAATGGCGTTCCCGACTGTCCACACGGCCATCAGGTAAACGTTCGCTTTTCACCTGATACCTCGCTCCCCTCAGACAGACGGTGTACAATCCGAGCACATACTTACCATGCAGTACTGCTAATCCTCCTAGCTATCATCTATCCTAAGAAAGGGAAGAAAAATGAAAGACATACCCAGACAGGACATTCATACTTGCAGTTCCCTCCATCACTATTTTCCGTGTATGTGTGTGTGGTGTGTGTGTGTGTGTGTTCGTGCGTATGAGGATAAAAAGTATTGGTTGAAGGACGGTAGAAGGACGTCTGGTTAGCATCAGATGCGCAAAAGCTTATGAGGATACTCCAGTGGTATCAGGAGATCAGATCCAGCGAACACGCTGCTCCTTCAAACCACTTTTGACGTGACTCCCACACACTTCGCTGTAGCGTAACATAAAAAATTCAAATACACGACGCATCGAGCAACCGCAGTGGCGCATGGAGTTTCCCGCCGACCTTCTTTGATCAGACTTTTATATCTGCAGTAGCAGTTTCATGCTAAACTTTTATCGTACTTTTTTCGCTCCTCCATCTCGTTCCATGAACGACGAGAGCGGAATGAGTGAAGAGGAAAAAAGCAAGATATCGGTCAAGGCTCTTGTGTCTGCCACCTGCGATGCTGCGTGGCCTCCGTTCTGTCTTTGATCAACATCGAATTTGGAGATTGCGAATGGAAATTCGAGTATCTCGACTTAAAGGGAATGTGTCCAGCTGCGGCTATTCGCCCGTGCCAATGAAATTCGATTATGGCATTTCCATGCTGCTAGCATAAATTACCCTGTAGACCTTAATCGAAGTGGCGAAAAATTGAATCAAGATGAAAGGCGTTTCACGCCTCGAAATAAAATAGAATTACCATCGATTTTTTTTTGCCCATGGCGGATATGAGAAATGTACGAAAGCCTCCCCCACGACTTCAATCTTTCCTCGACCTCAACATCCGACCCGTAGATCTATGGGTACCTTAAGCTTTTTCTCACGAGGCCACCGCCCGTAGAACTTTAGTACCCGACGTGATCCAAATTTGTACAGGCGACCCGGGGGAATTTTTATTGGAATTTCGGCCATGGACTAGGCGGCGTTGATGGGTTTCCCATTTGCCGCGAGGTGAGACCACAATGCGTAAAAAAAAGAGGCGGAACATCTACAGCCGTTCCTGATGGCATTGATGGTGATGGCGGGGTGGTATATCGCCCGCAAAAGTCATTCCATTATACCAGGGGGACTCTGAGACCTTTGGGCCTATCACATAGCCAAGCTGCTTTACTATCTTACTCCGCGCGCTTTCGATTTCGCGGCAGTGATTTCTTCGGCGAAAAAGCTTCCTTCCTGCAACCGCAAAACCCGCCAGACCTTACCCCCAAGCCGATGTACGGCTGCGAGCCCGAGCTTTACGATACCCACGTTCATGCCACAATGTCTACTAAAAAAAAGCGCAGCCACCGCAGGTAGAGGAATTTTCACGAGACCCGGAAGTACAGGGTGCTTTTTTCCCCACTCCCTGTCTCACGCACCGAAGCGCTTCGGTGCGTTTGTTATCAATCTAGGAAAGTGCTCGCCAACCCCTACTGTCATAAAGTACGGAACAGCAGGTGATGAAAAGCAGCAACAACAACAAACCGTCGCATCATAATGGCCAGCAGAAAAAAAAAATTTATACGCGTGTGGATAACTCAAGCTCTGTCATTGTGTGGCCTATGGTGAAAAATTCACCCCTCGAAAAATTCCAGAACGGAATAAATTGATATATCACATTTTCCGTGCCGTTAGATCGTGGCTCCCTCGAGGGAGTATACATCTACGAATCCATTCAATAACATCGACGTACGAGGGATCTAAGCAAGGACCTATCGTTGAGGTCTTTTATGTTTTGGTTGGATCAAAGATGAGGAGCTTTTGTTCATGTAAGAAAAAATAGAACAAATTCCAGTAGTTGATCTCATGACGAGAAATCCATCTGTCGTCCAATTCGCGACAGATCACAATCGATTTTGACCACCCAACGAACTTGTGAGTTCGTTTGGGCTTATCGATATTGAGTTCTCTCGCAATCCTTTTTCTAAATTTACCCAAACATTCGTCACCCAATATTCAGATGAAGGGAGCCGTTCATTCAAAAGATTTGGTTCGTTCGCGTTTGGGTTTATCAAAGACCCAAGATGCAGATGTAGGGGGTCATTCATAAAAAAAAATTGGTTTTGGATCTATCAAACACTGAAGATTCAGATGCAGGGAGATTTTCTCTTTAGTGGGATTGGTTGGTTTGAGCCTATCAAAGATCCAACATTAGGCGTTGTTCGATTTGGGTCTATCGAAGATCGAAGATTCAGATGCAAGGAGCCATTAATTCAAAAAGATCAGAAGGAAGCCATTCATTCAAGAAAATTGGGTTTGCATCTACCAAAGACCCAAGATTCAGGGCAGGGAGATTTTCGTTTTAGAGGCTTTGGCAGGTTTGGGCCTGTCAAGGACCCAAGATGTGGCTTTGTTTGATTTGGACCTATCAAAGATCCAAGATTCAGATGCAGGGAGCTTTCCATAAAAGAACATTGGAAGGATCCATCAACGTCCTAGGCAACTTTAAAGAAATCTTCAAAGTGGCTCACCCAACAGTCAAGTTTGCGGCTGGCTGATCCACGCCCTTGCCCAACTCCAAGTCATCGAAGACTTCCAAAGGTAACGACTTCCACGGATTTTGGGGTCAAAGTTTTCGAGCAAGAATCTATGGTAGCAGCTCGTTGGCAGCTTGGCCCAAAATAGATCGTTTGGTCACTCGTTGCAGTCTAGCGAACACTCGGCCCTTTCGTATCATCCCGCAAACACATTTCTGCTGAAATTCCTCTGGTATATGTCGATCTTGAGGCTCTGCTTGTTGCGCCACCTGGAAGAAAATTGGCCTGACTGTTTACCAGCGCTCGGACAGGCCAACAGTAATGACAAGATCAGGCACTCGATGTGGAATCTTCAACAACCGTTCTTGTCTCGAAGCTTTGGTAATAACCATCGTCTGCTTACCGCGCTCGGTTGGTGGGTTCGTCATCTCGATTCTGGTGCGCGTTATGTACGCCTGGAGGGTCCGAAATTGTCAAACTCCATCGATATATAAGGGCCGGGTATTCACTCTCGTAGAATGGCATCGACCATGCGGAATACCAAGGTATCGGAGCACAATATCCGTCATGCTTTACCGCAACGCAGCCGCGGCTAGATTCGCATTAACGTCACCGACACTCCGCTAATCTTAGGCACGTGGATCACCATGGAACAGTATTATACTTGCCCAATGTACCTGCCGTATCTCCCGCAAACCCGACGAGAACTCAACACCCCACCACGGTATGTCAGCCTGGCTTGAAATTTCTCGACAAAACGCCTCGCACAGGACCACGATGGTTCTCCATTCTATCAACGGGTTGCGTACAACGTGCCGGGCCGTTGGCGCTTTTTAAAATATTTTTCTTCAGAGAGTGAATCATGCGTTATTTATCGGTACTCCGACTGCATGATTTTTCATTGATTTTTTGAACAATAAATTATTCATGTACGGTTTTGAGGCCTCTGCCGAAAAAAACACTCCGCCGATGTGCATCACTGCCCCATGGGTTGATGGACCTGAAAAAGCCAAATATGTGAATTTCGTAATAAAAAAAAACAAGGTTTATCAAAAAAGTGCCAAGGAACAAACAGAAAAAATGGTGAGGAAATAAAGAATTTGTTTTTAAAGATTTCATGTAAAA
This sequence comes from Ophion costatus, assembly GCA_951751655.1. NCBI lineage: Eukaryota > Metazoa > Arthropoda > Insecta > Hymenoptera > Ichneumonidae > Ophion > Ophion costatus. The sequence goes on from OX632361.1 coordinate 38,871,229, forward strand.
ACTGTTTTAAAAAATGTTGAAAACTGTTCAAGTTGTGGGGAAATTTGGGGATAAATTTGTTTTTTAGAGACGCGTAGAAATATAGAGAATAATAATAATAATCAACATTAAAAAATGAAACATTAAAAAATCAACCAATAGAGAATAGAGGTTAATATTCAACAACAAAAAATCTAGCAATAGAGCAATTATGCTCTTTTTATTAAAGTAACTATTAAATTAAATTAATTATTAAATTAACAATGAAAAATCAATCAGAAGAGAACAGTGATCCTCAATGAAAAATTAATGTTTTTTTAACATCCTAAAGGTATATAATCTTATAATAAAGTACCATGGTCACGACTGAAAAAAAAATTGACTAGCCTCGTTTAGGATGTTCCCCCTACACCCGAGCACAGGACTCCAGAAATACTTTAACATAATTCGTTGTTGTGTTTTGTTTTTTTCAACAATTACGATGAGCTGTATCCTTATATTCCGATTTCAAGACAATGAAAATTGCGCGATATAAAGCCGTCTTTGTACACGCGGATCGAGAACAAACCCTTGGTAATAATTGCATTGCCGTTTTCCTTTGATTCGATTATCGGCTGCCTCCGAGGCGGTAGGCAAAGGAGCGAGGTGTCTGTACAATCGTCGGCCACGCCAGACGTTTCATTCATTTCCTTCAGATTATCGAATTCTTGGGTAACACCCGGGAATATTCTCCGGCGTGGGATTATTCCAATGGAACGATGAAAGATACCAATTTATCACTCCATTCGGACGAAGATTGTTAATTTTCGTCGGTGAAGCGCTGGTCCTGACGTTCCTTTTGTCTTTCCGAGTGCTCGTCGTCAAACTTCTAGTCGAACATTCTGCATCGCTGGATTCAGTTACATGGGCGTTGATGAAGACTAGTGGCAAGTGTTAGTAAAAAAGAGCAGAGTGTTTCTCTTTCGAGGCTGTCGTATTGCTAGAGTTCCAATTAAAAATCGCAAAAGGAATCCACCATGCACGTTGTATTGCTTGATTCGCAATCAAAAATTGCAAAATAAAAGGCACGTGGTGTTGCTTGATTTGCAATCAAAAATTGAAAAATCAAAGGGACGTTGTATCTTTTAATTTGCAATCAAAAGTTGGAGAATAGAACCATCAGGCGGGTGGGCTAGCCAAATGTTCAATCAAAGATAGAAGAATGGAACATTGAGATTTCGAGCCTGGGACATTTTTGACAGAAACGATTACCCTCCCACGACGCTTCGTACGTCGCTGTTAATTATCACCCTTCCGGCCGTATCAGTGGTCAGAGCTAAGTCCATGTTGTTTCGGATACAATATGGCGGCGATACATCAGACCGGAGTGTCCGCAGCCACGTAGATACTCGATTGATCCATCAGCCTCCAAAATCCCCCTTGATCCTAAATAAATGGTAACCATCGGGTCGTTTCTGTACGTATACCTGTACCGAAAGCCAAAGCTTCTTCGGGTCGTTTAACGGCGTCAAACTCCATTTTATTCTCCAAACGAGTATAGGCTGCGGTCGAAGGTCCAACTGCAACGCAATAACGTTTTATCGCGTGTTACGTAGGATCGATGAAATCCTACAATGTGGGAGACAGGATGAGCAAACACGCCAAGGTACGAAGCCATTATTTGGACAATCTTTCCTCTCTGTCCGTTTCCTCTTTCTCTCCAAACTCTCTCTCTCTCTCTCTCTCTCTCTCTCTCTCTCTCTCTCTCTCTCTCGCTCTCTCTGTCTGCTCTGGATTTGTCTCCCTGTCCCTTCCGGACTTCGCACTCCAACCATCCTCGTGAACATCTCAGATGTCCATGCTCATTTAATTCGCATCTGAGCTTTGGGCCTGTCGAAAGTAGACACACGTATTGTCGACTTCAATGACTGCTGGTGCTCGAGATTTGCCATTTTACTCGGTATGAAAGATCTGCGAGATCGTTTCGTTGGTGGGAATTGGGATTATCGATGATGTTGAAGATCCCTGCTTTCCGAAAAGATTATTGGGTTTGGTTATTTTCCGACAAGGGACAAATCCGAGTTTGGGTTTATGCACCAAGACGTGGTCACTCGTGTGGATTTGATTGTGAAGGATTCCACCAGTGGGAAATGACATTGATGGGTGACTCAGGCTTTTTACCTCAAGGCGCATCAATTTTCCATGACGATTGTCCACAAAGGTACTTGTTGGTTCACCAGCCGGTTTTTCGGAGATCTACAGCAATGTTCATTGGTGGAGACTTTAAAATGGAATCGATCAGAGTCCCACTGTGGAACGACGAGCAACCCTCGCGATTTTCTCCTGAGTCCGGCAGCGTCCCCAGGAAATACACCCGTAAATATTTGATTGAGGTACGAGAGAAGTGCTCGTATAAATGTTTGATTGGGAAGGCAGCGATACCGGTGCAACATACAAAGCAGCTAACCCGAACCGATAAGATCGTGATAGGACCGGCGATCCGGAGGAATATGGGGCAAAAAAGAGCATCGAAAAATGAAGACGTATCTGTATGTGTCTGTGTACATACCGAGGTACTTTGTGGTCTTCGGGGAAGCTGAATTTGATTTATGAACCAATACCACGTGACCACGTTAGGTGAGCCGAAGCAATTCCTCAGAGTTTGACACGTGTCATTGCTATACAATCATCCATTACGTGTCTGTAGTTCTTCATGGGTCATTAATATTGAATGGGGTGGGCCGCTAAAACGATTTGTTTTTCGTGCGTGTTTTTTTTCTATAACTCGCAGCACTCCAATAGCAATATTGATGGGGACAAAAAAGTGCTGTGGGCCACATACGCAGGGACTCTATCAGGAACTGGAAATGTTGAAGATACAAGTGTGGAATGAACGCGATGGGTTCCTAAAAGCGAATCTTAAAGAATCCAATTTTTCCGTATGACTAGCAGCAATGGGAACATCTATGGATACAAAAAGTCTTGTGAGCATCATTCGTAGGGTCTCTGTTGGGAACTGGAAATGTTTAAGTAACAGATGTGGGAGGAATGGGATGGGCTCCTGAAAGCCTGTAAGATTATGTCAAAGACTCTTGAAAATTCAAACGCATTAAGAAAACATCGCCATCTTACCACGTGGTTTTCCCCAAAATTTAGAATTCCATAAGAATACGCATACGAATATTTTCAGCTCATGACCGCTCCTCGTATCGTCATCGCAATGGGGAAGGGTCTTTTTTGCAGGAACGCTCGAGCATTTTCTATGGGATGATGTACTTTTGTGATATGGCATATAGGGCATTGGCTCGAGGCACATTCGATGAAGAGAGGAACTAATACGCGCGCCCACTATCATCATCAACGTCCTTCTCCCCCCCCAACCAAGAATGCTCGCTCGGAGGCTTTTGCGGCTAATTTTGCTATTGTTCTACGTATCATACGCTGTTGCGCCTCTTTTGTCGGTTCCTACATGTAAACCCGTACAGCTCGGAGCGAGCAACCGATTAGCTGCTCACCGGTATTCATTCCGTTGTGGTATTGCAAATAGCCAGGATTTGAGGTAAACGCAAGCCAGCCGTTTAAATATTGTGCGTTGGAAGGAAGATGCAGCCAGCGTCCGAGCCTACAATGAATCAAGTCGCGCGGAACAGCTGGAAGCAACGAAAAATCTGACTGGAGGTTGTTCTTTTGATGATGACACAATTGGAAACTCTGCCATTTGACGCATTGCCTCGCAACTCTTGACTGCTGGTCCAAATGTCAATTTGGTAATTTCTGGTTGCTATGTCGTTTGGTCAGCGAACTCAATAGTTCGTTGATTTCGTATCAGGCTCGACTGGAATTGACTCATTAGGTCATTGATGAGGGACACTCCCAATAGCCTCAAATGACTCGAAGATTTTCTACCTCTTTGGGCTACCGTAGGATTCTCCTGCTCCTTCATCAACTTTCCCAGAAATGTACTTAAGAACATCACCGTATTTTTCATATAGCCCTATTGTATCGCTAGAATCCCAATGACAAACTGACGAACGGAACTTTCCGCCACGTCGCATCCCTTGATTTGCAAGAAATTGAAAAACGGAGCCCATCAGACACATCGGATCATTTGATTTGCAATCAAGAATTCAACAATGGAACATTGGGATTTCGACGCTGCGTCATTTTCGACAGAATCATACACAGAATCAAAATCAGACAAACATTTCGACCCCGTGCTCCTCGATCAGCTTCGCCACGAGTATTCTCAAGAAACCGAGGATCCGGCCAAATTGTATTTTTCAAATTCTTCGACACCGCGAAACTTTCGAACAGCTCCGCAGCACGCAAGCTGAATGGGAAAGTAAAAAGTTCGGGTGGTCAGTCCAAACGAGTTGTCCCCGAACGCAAATTCCCAGAGGTTGCGGAACAGCGTTTGCCCCCTGAATTTTTTACCGATTGTGAGAAGTTCCCGAGAGCAGCGAAGATCTTGATTTGGGAAGATCTTGATTTGAGAAGAACTTGATCGAGCGTGATCTTCATCAGAGAAAATCTGAGTGGAATGCGTGTAGATCATGGGGTTGTAATTGGATCATAATAGTCGCACATTACTTTAAGCTTGTTAATTAATTCACTTTCTACCCTTAAAAATGCAAATTTCGTTTACTCATCTCATTTGTTCAATCTCCAATAATTTTTTTAGATACTTTTTTTTGATTTTTGGTTTTACATCAGTTTTTGGATGCTTTGCCACTAAATCCGTAAAACCGGATTAATAAAAAGATGTCATTGCACACTAATGATTAATTCGATTTTTCCCACACAAGAGTAGGCAACGATCAAGTGTGGGCGAAAATTGAAAGGGACACGACCGTAAAAATCAAAATGGGCGTACAAAGCCCTTTTGGCTTGCGTTTCGACGGCAAATACAAAAAAAACCTAATGTTCATGAATTGTGGTAACTCAGCGAATGCCGGGGGATGAAGCGAGGCAAAGATTTTCTTTCCTCTCGGTCCATTTGCTTACCGACGGATGTGGGCGAGTGTAATTAACCGTGCTTACAAGCCCCTATTTTTTGCTGCCCGATGTGCGTATGTGGCGCTGAATTTTCGGCGTGCTCGTCAGGCGTGCGAACCGGAACAGCTTCGGCACAATGCAAGAGCTGTTAGACCAATGATTTTCGCGACTGGGAACCGGGCTCCGCTCTTCCTATGGCCCGCGTAATCTATGTGCCATTTCGTTACAAAAGCTCCAATGGGGACAGGGGGGTAGGTGCTTTGTGGTATTCATCGAATTATGTGGGAATGCCCCCATTGTTTCGAATTTTCACCAACGCGACAGGCGCGAATATAATTGAGGGAGAATTTCGGAATGTTGGGAATTCCATTGTGGCTTAATTCGCGTCATGCGCGGAGAATTTTTCTTGTATTCTTAATTGAGAGACTTTGCCGGTCTGCGTAAACTCGGAGCCCAAAAATCAGGTCGATTTTCAATATTTTTTTCCCACGAGAGTATGGGGATGACGAGGTCGGGATTTTACACACGATCGATACATAGTCTTGCCACGTTTGGGTTTTTTTTCCATTGGAAAATATTGGTAAACAGTGGAGTTATTACTATTTAGAAAGAGTGCTGACGTTGCTGCATGGCCAATCGGCGTTGATCATTGGGACAACCAGGGTCATCCGAATTGGAAAATAAAAAAATGTGATTTCAGTATAATAAAACTTTCGTATACCCGGATGTTTTTTTGAAATTTCGAAAATTACGAAAATAGCAAGCTGAAGAGAAAAAGTTTGATTTGCGACCGAAAAACAACTTCAATCATTTATTACTAATAAATTAATAAATAAACGAAAAAATGTATCCGGTCATACGATAGAGAATGATATAAACTATGCTCTGTCCGAATTTGAAGTCAGTCGGAGCTTAGCGAAGTACGGAATGCAGAAGGAAAAATTCAGAGAAAAATAATAAATAAATAAATAATACATAAATCAATAAATAAACAATAAATAAAATATAGAAAAATAATAAATAAATCAATTAATTAATTAGTTTGAAAAATACTCCTATTATTTTATTAAAAGTATTTCATTTGAATTTAATTTTTTATAATAATTTTAATTTTAAATTCAATAATTTTAATAATAATTAATAATAATAATTTTTTATAATAATTTTAATTTTAAATTCAATAATTTTAATAATAATTAATAATAATAATTTTTTATAATAACTTTAATTTTAAATTCAATAATTTTAATATTAAATTCAATAATTTTAATAATAATTAATAATAATATTTTTCAATTTAATTTTTAATGTTATTATTTAATTTAATTTTGATTTTAATCATTGAATTAAAAAATACTTCTATTACTTATTTAATTGACATTATTTACCGAAAAACCATCGAGGACTTTTCTTCTCGGAATTTCATCCGCTAGCTCGCCAAAGCTTCGCGATGGCTCTCAGGACACCCTGTCCTTCGACTCACCCTTATTACGGTAAGAGCAAGCGAAACATTCGCTGGAGCTCGCTAGAATAATGGAAACCCAAAAAGCGTAAAACTTATACGACTCGAGTCACGCAACGTAGCAACCGCGTTTCAATATCTCGATGATACTTCCGGCCCTTCGGGGGTGCACACGCTCATAGATCTCTTATCGCTGCAACTCCGAGGAACGGGAAGTTCGAAGGTTATTAGGGACTCGACGCGCCAAGGAAACAAAGACGTTTAGTGTGTACCGCGCTCTCCCACGATTTCGCGAGATACGAACTCCGGGCAACCCTTAACCTTCAACCACGAGCGCTTTATCCTCCGTTAACTTTGCATCGATCCACTTGCCTGTGAGTCGTATTAATCACGTATTTAATTAACGACTGTTTTGTCAAATAACAGAATTGTAGACTGAAGTGGTGGCCTCGTCGACGAAAGTTTTCGATTTCGTTTTTGGAAGCTTTTTTTGTGGCTTTTCGACTCTCATGCTTTTTCTCTCCCTGAATATCTTTTTTATTTGTTACATTTTATCCCTAATTTTATTTTTATGCGACTACATTTTATCCTTAATTTTATTATTATTTTGTTTATATCGAGTTAGTTTTATTTTGATTTTGTATCGAGCCTTTATTTGTTATGTTCTTGTACATTTTCTTTCATTTTATCGTACGTAAGGGCCAGCTGGTGCGCCAGAGGATGCTTTTGTACTCGAGCACGAATAAACATAATCAAATGTACCCTTTTTCTCCCTCCCTTTCTTTCCTCCTTATGTCACTTATTCCATTATCAATTTCAACATTTACTGTCTATTTCCTCATGCATTCATTTTTTTTTTTAATTTCCACTTTTATTTTATCTTCGATTACCACATTTTTTCCAACTTCCGCATTCATATTATTTTTATCGTCCGCCGTTATTTTATTTTCAATCTTCACATATTTTTTATTTGTAAATTGTTCCACCGAATTTCATTTGAGAACTTTTCTCCTTGACTATATTGCAAAATTTTTCTACTCAATTTCATTACAATATTCTTTCTCCCTTCTTTTATTTTCGAATTCCACTGTCTTACTTAATTTGCATACTTTGTCGTTTTACGTTATACCCGATTGATATTTCATTTTTTTTAATGAAAAATATTCTATCAAGAAGCAGCGGGCATTAACAACAAAAAATCGGAACATGAATCTAATTATAAAAACATGACTCAACATCAAAGCCCACGCTACTCGCTTCCCTCTTCGAGAACTTTCAAACATTTTCATCCAGAAATTATTAAAGCATGCCTCGGTGCGCAGAAAAATTTAATATCCTAATAGAAACTCAATTATTTAATGAATACGAAATCCGAGCTTGGTATCATGAAGGAGCTCGCATTTTCGTCAGAAATTCTTCCCGTTGCTTTGCAAGTATCGTTTGCGAAACCAAATTTTACGAGCAGTGGGATCAGTTTTGGTATCCTCTCAGGTCTCAGGGACCGTGTCAACGTTGGTATAAAATCTAAATTATATAGCGTATATATATACATATACATACATACATACATACATACATATATATATATATATATATATATATATATATATATATATATATATGTATGTATGTATGTATCTTTTTGGGCCAGTATAATATATATATTATACTGGCCCAAATAGAACTACCCGATTTGGGCTCTCAACCCTTGAAACGTTACTCGACAATGAAACAATGAAGCTCATGGGAGGATCAGCCTGTAGGTTATTTTTAACACGTGACTCATGGGGTTTTTTATTCTCCATTTGGTTTACACGTGTTAAATGAACGTTTTCTGTTCCAATGCAAACCATTTTTGACAGAAACAATCAATGAGTGGTTTGGACCAATCAGTGGGATTATTATATATAGTAAAAGGATTTATAACCCCCAATTTAAGCCTTTGTAATCATGCATCCTTTCTTTTCAATCTTCGAAACTTGTTGATCAAGATTGAAAAGAAAGAATGCATGATTGCAAAGGCTTTAATCTGATGCTATAAATCCGATTACTATGTATAATAATCACACTTGGTCCAGACGATTCATTGATTTTCCTTTTGAGCGTATACGTCAACGTTAACGGGATCATCCCATGTGACGTTTTTTCGCTTTTTCCATGAACATTTTTTGACGAACCATTGAAACACCTATCTTTGAGTTTTCACCAGGCATTTATTAACATTTGTACAGTCACATAGAATTTTATCAAACACAAATAACAAAAAGACACTCATGTGTATAAAAGTATGTTGACGGCTACCATGATTGCGGAGGTTTTGCTCACCTGAAATTTAAAAAAAACCTTCAAAAAGAACTAGTGTGAAGTAAAAATGTCGAAAATTGAATTTTCGGCACGGTTTTCACAGTTAACTTCCAAGTTCCGTAATTTCTTTTTACTTCTTCAGTTAAAAAAAAACGATGGCAGATATCAGAAACATTCTAGTTTGGGTGAGAAACATAGATGTGCCTACTGTGTCATAAAAATTTCAGCGAAATTCGTTCAACAGTCTTTAAGATATAATGAAAGCCAATTTGCAGAATCCAGTTTCGAGAAAAACGCGTTTAAGGAGAGAGATGTAGTCAGAGGCGTAAAAAAACGAGCATTTTCGATAATTTTTTTTTTTATAGTAATTAAGTTTGTTTTACAAAAGTGGTTACACAGACTTTTTATGTTATATTTCAACTTGACTTGTACAAATTTTCAAAGAAAAATATTAATCATTTATAAAAAATATCGCCACCGTTGTCGGATCCCTTTCGGCATGTAGTGCTTTGCGGTGACCACTATAATTTAAAAAACCACTCGATGGATTTTGATGAAATTTGGTGTGCTTATCAATAGCATTAAAAAATAGTCCTTAATCGGAGGATTATCACTTATGTTGAAAATTTATATTTTTTTAAACAATAAACGAGCGATTTTTTAAATCGAAAATCGAAAGTTATCTGTTGGAAGTCGCCATTTTGTTAATTAAAAAAAAAATAAAAGCTTCGATTAAGTACTAGTGTTTAATGCTATTAATAAGCACACCACATTTCATCAAAATCCATCGAGTCGTTTTCGAATTATAGTGGTCACCGCAAAGCACTGCATGCCAAAGGGGGTCCGACAAAGATGGCGATATTGTTATAAATAATCAATATATTTCTTTGAAAATTTGTACAAGTCAAGTTGAAATATAACACAAAAAGTCTGTGTAACCACTTTGGTAAAACAAACTTAATGACTATTAAAAAAAAAAATATTGAATATGCTCGTTTCTTCACACCTCTGACTGCATTTCACTCCTTAAAAAACACCACTAGTCTGCTATGCCGAGTCAGTATAACACCCACCCTTTTTTTGCAACTTGTGCAAAGAAAGAATCGATTTATCGAACCTGTGACACGGGGTGACCGCCTTGAATGTTCATCGAACACATTCACGTCTGACGTATTCAACATTGATCGTCGAACCGCCCTTCGTTTTGCCTTCAACCCCGTCCTTGGTCTGGTTCGTGAAAATTTGGAGTTTCTCCATGACCGTGGTTGAAAAAAATTCGGCCGGTGCTGGTTTTTCGCGCATCGCTGCTGCGATTTGGCGAGGACGTACCACGGTCGATGGTGTACGAGAGCAACGGCGAGCTACACGTACATCGCCGTTACCGCAGGCTTCTTCATTATTCACAGGCCAGAAGAGCGAGACGGAGCGTGAGTGATAAAGGGTTCGGGGGGCGGTGGGGGGGGGGGGGGGGGGGGTCGGATCGGAGAATGAGGTTGTTGTTGGCTCAGCGTAGACTCAACGTACCGTCCTCAATGGAATACATTAAGGGGGTACAAAGCTTGAAAGCGGGCGCGAGGGTGACTCGAGTGGTCTCGGATGCCACCCGGTATATGCCTGAGCCTCACGGACGTCGTTCGCATGTTCCGGTCCACTTATAAACGTTTCAATGGTAGGTAGTATACGGCAGGGGTGGTGGCTCTGCCGGTGCCAATGTGGTCCCGGAATGGCTCTCGGATACTCGCACGCTACGACGACGCTGATGGCAACACGGAAACCTGCGGCGCGGGGCAACCACCCCTATCTATTACGTATACAACGTGAATAGGTTCCCAAACCGGCGAGAAGCCTTTTATCAGTCTCTTCCTCTGGCCCTCTTTATCTTCCTGTTTCCTTCCCTCCCGGACTTTTTACATCTTCCTCACAGGTCCGAATCGTCTCGGGATTTTGTTGGACTGCCATTTTTGTTTTGTGGTCCTTTTTACCTGGGCTGCGAGCACCCGAATGACCCTACCAGTCAACCTATGGGTCTGCGTGAGGCCCAACATATTTGTCGATTTTAAATAATTTTTTGCGGCGAGGGTATTGCAATGACGCAGGCGGAATTTTGCACACAGTTGTTACGTACTTTCGTCGAGTTTGAGTTTTTTTTATTGGAAAATATTGATCAACGATGAAGTTATTATTATTTGAACAATGTGCCGCCTGAATGGTCAATCCGTGGTTATGGAAAGAAGGCTAATCTGAAAAGAAAAAGAAACAATGTCGTTCCAGTATGATGGTGAAACTTTCGCGTGACCAGATGTTTCTTGGGAATTTTGAGAATGAAAATTACGTGGTAAAAACGTTCGATTTTCGACCATTGAGAAGAACTTTTTGTTATTAACAAATGGATAAACATATGAAATAATCATCCGGTCAGATGATGGAAAATCTTATAAACTATGCTCCATCCGAATTTGCAGTGAATCCGACGAATAGATGCTGAGCTTTAACTCATGACGTTTCATAAAACAGTTTCGAGAAAAACTCAAAAGAACCCTTTACGAATATACTCATCACTTGATAAAATTTTCATATTTGTACAGAATATTTGTTGAAAATTGAAGTTAAGACCCTATGCAATTGCATAATACAAAAATCATCTTTTTTTAAAGCTCAAGCTTATGTAGATCACTTAAGGACACTACGTGAATACGTTCGAACACCAGCAAGGAGCCTCAAATTGGTTTCTTCCTGTTTACTGCTCTCTCCGTTTCTTATGCATGAGTAAACTTATTTCATGATTTTGTAATATTTTGTAACTTATGTAGTTGTTTTTCGTCCTTCTGTTTTCCACGTTTCGTTTTTTAAAAATTATTTTGTACGCTACCTGGCTCTTTTTTAATTATTATTTTTCAATCATATCTATCTATGTATCTATCCATGTCTGTATCCCTTTTTCCCTTCCTCTCAATCAATTTTCTTCGCGCGACTGTATTCCTTTTCTTGAATTTCGAATCCGTGATATTTCATTACTCTGAATAATGCTGGCGGGACATAGATGAATAACAAATTTCTTCTCGCCCTTTTTTCAGTCAGTCTTTCTTCAATATATTATTTTTCTCTTATTTTTGGAGCGCTTCTATTTTTATTCTGATTATGAGCTGGTCATACTGGTTCCTTTTTCCATGCTTTTATTCGTTTTTTGTATTCTCTGCGCAGTCTCAGGTCCTTTCCCCCTCCCCTTGGCTTTTCCTCCTTTTGATTCTTATTGTAATCACGCATTATTTTGTTTTCTACCATCGTTTAACCCAAAGTAATTGAGGCATCATCAACTAATCTATCCATCGCACCTTCGAACCTACAGAACCAGAAAAACGTAACCTGATTCCACTAGACGCTCACGTCGACCCAACCCTTCGAATTATTTGGATCTTTGCTCGATTGGTCGAGATCCTCCGAAGTTAAAGAGGAACTTCACACTGGTCCTGTTTCCCTTGAAGGTATTCCCTTGTAGATTCTTGCACTTTAAACGAGTCTCCAGGATCTGTTCGATCCCCCAACTTTCGTTCGAATCTTCAAAAGGAATTGTTTAAAATGCTACGAAGTGTTACTATTCTATTTATTTATATTTTCCTGAAGAGGTCCAGTGACTACGAAATCGGCGCACTGAAGCAGCTGGAGAAAATTCTCCAGGCGACAGAACTCATCTCTGACTGCTCCAAACATAGACCTCGTTGCTCACCTTTTCGCATAATTGCGCTTGGCAACATTCCTCGAAACTTTTCATCAATCCGCCTCTCTTTAATCTCCGTGGTACATAGGGAGGCTGCGAGGAGCGAAGCCATCTCAGAACTGCAACATATGCACACACGCCGATTTCACCCAGCTGTCTTGTCGGTGGCCTTATTTCTGGACCTAATATACCCGCAACCCGAGGATGTACTTGTACCAGACGTCATCATTACGTTCCGCTAGCAAAGTTCAGGAACGTGTTCCATACTCGAGATCCGCATTAATCCTACGATTCCGAGGAGGGAAAGTGGCGTTCGCGAATTCTCGGTTCATACTCTACACATCCACGTACACGGGCATATATATGCGACGGGATGAGGAACAAGGACAAAAACTCGTTCGCACGACACGTTGCCGTCGTTCTCTTTCTGAGGTTCCTCATTTCAACCTGGGCACTCTCGCTCGCGGGCAAATCGATGACATCGACTTTTTCACATTCTCCATGAATACATGGCTTTTGAATGACGGTGACGATTATGAACTTTTCATCGCTGAAATGCACGCAAATGAAAAAGAGCGCTTTTTTGCGTATGCGCAGCGGATACGCCGAAAATCGTTTCGGTCTTTCAGGGAGTGTATAGATGTCACAATTCTGAAACGGAAAGTCCTTGGGCATTTTTTGCTCTGACCCACCGTTCGTTAGATATTGGTAAATCAGTAACGACCAATCGAGGAAAGCTCGCCAGTGGCGCGGGCCCAATGAGGAAGTGCCGCGCCTCTCCCAGCCGCGTCAGGTGGGCGGAGCGTAGTGAGAATTCGACAGCGCACCGGATTGGCCATTATTGATCAATCGATATCCAAAGAACGGTGCATCGGAGAGAAAAATGGATAAGGACTTTTCTCCTCAGAATTTCACGATCTATCGACTCTGTACAATTAGAATTTGGCTTCCGGGGCACCCTGTACATACCAAGGGATCAATACTGGCACACGTACTATAACACATCGCAGTGCGTCATATCATGCAAATATTCTTATTTCAGCAGTTGGGAATGCACTAAAAGAAATCTATATGAGCAATAATACTGGCAAATATTATAGAGTCGGAATAGGAAAGGGCAGGATTGCTCAGCGAATGAACTCACACCGAACACCGGGATTCTTCGCTCTGCAGGCCAAAGAAAATATGAAAACAGATCTGGAAAAGTGTGTATTGACATATCGTGAGTACATTATGAATTTGCGAACAGTCCGATATCACTACAAAGCGTGCAGGCAATTTTGCTACTTTAATTAAATGAAAAGTAAATTCAAACGTCCGAGATTGGAATTCTGCAAAAGTGCACTGAAAGAGAGGGAAAGCGGAAAAGAGGAAGAGGTTTCTATTTCGTGCTCTAGGACCAAGCGAGAGAGAGTAGAATATCATTTTACTTTACGCTCTATAAACTTGAAACATTGGACTCAGTAATTTCAATCGACGAGTTGGAGCTCTCTATGATCCTGTAAAATCAATTTATTACGACGCGATATAACGTCGCCCATAAAAAAAAACATTACCATTGCCTATATGCAATTTATTACGAGCTTCGGAAAGAATCGTCGTGTTCGTACCAATTCAGGTAGTGGCGTCAGACTTCCCTCATCCGAAGACCACAATTCGATTGTATCTCGAATGTACAACGGTCAAGTCGATCCTAATTTAGTTAGGTGGAACTTCAAAACCGACTGCTTCTCTATGAATACTTTAAATATCGACTTCCAGTGGATTTGCATTCCGACGAGTTTATTGGCAATACTCCTAGCACCACTGTCATTAACTCGCCAAGTAATCGAACACTTTGACTATACGGAAATTTATTATCGCCTCACGAGGCGACGAATAAAGTACACACAATTAACGGGACCGCTCAAATTATGTTTTACATTTTGCAGTGAAATTGTTCCTGCTGGTTGAAGAATCAATTTTTGTTGTCTAAAATAATTCTGCACATCGACAAAATATTATCGAATACACAGTAATATACGCGAGAGTATAATTACTGATTTTTTAAAAATGATTTAGAATAGAAAAATATTTTGCTTTCATTAATTTTTAACTTGATTGATCAGTTGAATTAAATTTAGCTTAATGAATTAGTTTGAAATTATTTATATTTTTTTTTAAATTACCAAACCTAGAAATTGTAAGAATTGAGTGAATTTTATAGTAGAAGGGACTGAGAAATTTCATCAACTCGTGGCTATTTCAAATGGCGCTTATTCCGTGCTCTCATCTTGATCTTTTTTCACGAGAATTTTTTTTATACCGCCGCCGAGGGAAACCCGCGAATAAAAGTTGACAATTTCCTCTTGCAACTTGCCCATATAATTTCGGTATTAAATCTATCTACTGAGGTTGAAGGTCTTTCTGGAGGGGTAGCCATGGTCCAAGCATTCCGGAAATTCTCGTAGTTTAATGTGAAATATAGCCACCTCCTTGAAAAATACGAGGTGGAGGTTTTTACGGTTTTGAATCCAATGACCAATTGGATTCTACGAAAATTGCCAACTATTTCAAAAGTCGAATATTTCTTCATTTTATCCATATCCAGCATTACTTTCTCGTTCACTCTTCAGGCCTTTTTACAATTCTCTACTGCTATACTGTTTTTTTTAAATCTTGCAATTGGCCCGTCGAGATGTCAGGACATTTTTATTACTATTAATACGTTTTTTTAATTTTCCATTGTTGTATAAGTCCGCTTTTTGTACGTGCCCTGATATTGTGAACCAAAAACGTCAGAGTGAAATCTCGCGCTGCCGTAGGTTGGTCCATCGTTGACCATGGGCGAAAATTTCGTAGAAGATAACGCGAGATACTTTTGAGGCACGTGCCCAATATTGCGCCGACATATACCGGGTGCTCCACTAACCATCAGCACCTTGAATATCTTCGAAACTGTGGGTGTCGGAACGAAATTTGCCCAACAGAAGTTGCAACTTATAGAACGGGTCATCAGATGGTGACGATGATTTTTTCGCAGGCAGAAGGGCTTCCTAGGTACGAAGGTCACTCCTTCTTCACCAAATGGAACACCATATATTTTGTCTACCCTCTGATAACGGCTGTCGAGATGAATACAATAATTTACAAGTCAAGGTCGTTCAAGGTCGTTCAAGGTCGTTCAAGGTCGTTCAAGGTCAGCAATGTTACTTTCGTCTGTGAAAGGCATGCGAAATCAAAAGTGCAACTGAATCGCCAGTATAAAGACTACTCTATCTCGACGGCCTTGATACCCACTGTCATCAACGGTCGTTCATCACATTGGACTGCGAGCATATGTCAACAAACGTTTTATCAGAAAGTCGGCGTCATTGATCAATCAGCACGTTCGGTCATTCGTGAATTCGCAATCCATCGGAAAATTGTAGCAATGAGAGCTACCTCAAAACTTCAAATCTTCAACATACGTAGGCCACTTGGCTGTCAATTGTACCTGTCAGTCAAACGATGCGAGCCGAAATCCGTCCTGTCCCAATATTCTAGAACGTAGCAAGGAATTGAGTAATTTTGGGCACCCGCAAGATTGTACTTCACTATGCTGTCTTTTTTCGGTTTTCAAATGGAGTGGCTGTCGATATTTATATTTTTGCCAGCTTCGATCGAACCTTGGAGCTTCCGGTGCACCGGGACGTGGCGCTCAACTGCTTTTCAACTGCACTCCGAGTCCGCTTGAATTTCGCGGTCGTCATATACGCAATTAAAAAATGACCTTCACGTTTCCCAAAGTACGTACGTACTCGTGGAAACGAGGTTTGGTCGCTTCTCCGAACTGGAATTTCGGCAAAATGTTAATTGGCGAGGATCCTTCGGGATTCGCGAACTACACGCACTTGCCGTGGTGAAAATTGTGCGAGCACGTCTTGAGGGAAATGCCGGTTATAATCAGACCGAAGCACGAGTTAGCTTTTCATTCTCCATATTCTCGCGGTAATCTGTCGTGGAGATGAGCCCCGGGGATTCGGTATTATTATTACTAAGCGAAGAGTCCGAGCGTGCACGAGTCCTCCCGTTTCTTGCACACACCCCTCGACGAAACGACGAAGTCGCGGAGTAAATTAAGGCTTCGCGAAAGTGGGTCGAGCGCGTACCTGCGTTGCGATTCGTTCCAACGAGGCCACCTGCAGACCCGAGGCGAAACAAGGTCCTCGAAGGGATTGACGTTTCGATGTGGGAAACTGTTACCTTGGCCTTGACGACCATGACATATAGGGGCCCAAAAACAGCCCGAATTTTTATTTTTTTTTCCTGATGAGAGCATTAAGATGACCAGGTCGGGATTTTTCATACATTTCATACATAGTCTTGCCCAATTTGAGTTTTTTTTTTATTGAAAAATATCAATAAACAATGGAGTTATTATTATTTGAACAAAGTGCTGCCATGCCCGTATGGTAAATCGGTGTAGGTGGTTCTAGCAACTAAGATGATTCGAAATTAAAAAAAAAACGTACTTTTAGTATAATAATAAAACTTTGGTATGAGCGGATATTTTTCTGAATCTTTTGAAAACTACGAAAATAGCAAGTGGCAGAGAAAGAAGTTCGATTTTCGTTTAAGAAACAAGTTAAATCGCTTTTTATTAACAAACGGATAAACATATTAGAAGATGATTCAATCATACGACAGACAATGTTATAAACTATGCTCTATTCGAATGTGGAGTGAATCCGACGAATAGATTTCGAGGTACGACTTCCATCCTGGCATAAAGCATAGTTTCCAGAAAAACGCAAACTTTAAGTATTACGAAAGTATGGAAAAGGGACGACAATGAAGCATCGCGGAAAATAGGACTGCGTGAGACTATGCGTCATGTATGTGTATCCTGGGAGTATTGTGGGTACTGTCTGCCTGCAGTTGGTTACATCGAGTCACGCAATTACAAAAGATTATATATTTATGGCTGGACTATACGACTCGCCGTTACACGAAGGTAACTCCACGTTCCTACATGGGGAATGGCATTTAAGAGTACCAGTAGAGAGGAAGTGCGAAGGAGTTCCCCAATGGTACACAGGTTGCTCGAAAAGTCGTATTCTTCCAAAGACCAGTAGATCGCGAAATTCCAAAGAGGAAAGTCCTTATTCATTTTTCTATCTGATGTAACGTTGCGCAGATATTGATTAATCCGTCATAGCCAATGCGAAGAGACGCATTGGATCGGCCCTGGCTGAGTGGAAACGCCCACCGGCGTATCAGATTGCTTATCCTTAATGCGTTGATATCTCAGTAACCCTGCATCCTAGAGAAAAACGGCCCAGGACTTTTCCCCTTCAGAATTACTTGATCAAACTATCCTCAAAGGCCCGAAGCTCTTTCCGTACCACCCTGTATATACGATTCAAATGAAAACTGGAGCATTCTGAGGTCACAGCGAAACTGATGAGACACGAAGAGCTCACAGCATCCTTACTCCGTCATATTAATAGACGTACTAATGAACCTATGACGCTATACAAAGCCATTCGAGGCAACGCTGATCCCGTTACCATGAATCGTATATCGAGACTCGTGCCAGTTCGATCGAACTTCGACAACCGCGGCTTCGCGCCCCATTGTCCATCAAACTGTACACAGCGAGAGTTTCACGATGTAACGCGGAAGCCTTTGAATGAAATCCGAGCCCTACCGATGTTCCGCAAATTTCAGTTGCATTGAAATTGTAAAATCAATAAAGTGCACGTTAAATTTATTGCTCTCCGGGGGAAATGAGCGTTACGCCAAACCTGGCTATGAATTCGATAAATCGATACGTCATTAATTGCCCATTATGGTTAGCAGTCAAGGGGTGAATAACGGCAGTGTTCAAAAGAGATTTGGACTCGGTAGAAAAAAAAACTGTACAAAAACCCTTAATTACAGAAAAAAACGGTATCCCTTGACATCCTCGAACCTTAAGAACAAATTAAGTACACGGTAAGAAACGACCCTTCGTCCTCGCCGTTTTCCAATTGATGAATTCCCAACAAGCTTCCCTTAACATTGGTCTTGTGCAGCCTCTCGTCGCCGAGCTCGTACACTCGTTGGCTGTTTTACGCCCTCGTTCGTTCCCTCTCGTTACTCGCAACTCCAATTAACATTGCGAGACGAGCTTAATCTCTTAGTCACCCCGACTGACAAAATTCCGCGGAGCTCTTGCTCTGCTCGCAAAAGGGTTCAAGGTTTTTCCCTAAGACTTTTCCGAAGCCCAAGGGGCTGTCCGGGATGGCAGGGCATTCTTCTCGTTGCACCCCCGTTCACCACTCCGCATCTCCGTCGTCTCCACTCTCAGCTTACGTCGGCCTCTTCCTATCCACTCGAGAGGTGTTCGAGTGTCTAGAAAAAGAGAAGAAAACACAACGGCTCGGCAAAACGCGTAACCGGGACCCGGGGAGCTTTGACTGCCTCGGTATCGTGTCGGAGTTTCGTAATTTCGAAGATGAAAAGCTCCCGAGTCTGAGGCCCAAATGACTATACCCAAGTGAGACGAAGAGATTGCGCGCTTTGAACATTGGATGACACCGCTTTTAAGGTTACTGATATATGCGGCAGTCTCAGCAATCTTTACTTACCGTCAGTTGACGATTGATACTTGGAAGAAAAACAACCAAAATGTAGCATAAGTTTAACGCAGCTTGATGGCAATCGATGATGGAATAAAGATAAAATTGGATCTAACTGTTAGAATTCAGTTTCAACCGCATGATGACTAGTGGATAAGTCAGCGATCGATCAGATGACGATTCATATTGCGGTGTATACGTATCGCATTGGATCATTCAACCCCTCACTGCAAGTAGGATCCCTGTCCCCCTATCTTGGTCTCTCTCCTTTTCTCTCATGCCACAAGTCCACCTTCATCCTAACCCCTACACCTTCAACCTCGACATCCACCTTGGGGTTGCTCCCATTATTCACAGAACGTGAGGGTCTACACGGATCGAGAGCAAAGTGCTGCAGAGCGTTAAGCACACGACCTGGCGAGGATTGAGCATTACGTCTAGTATTTGGATGTCGTTGGAGAGTGCTCTAGATTCGGGAGATATAGTATTTGAGGTAAATGGTGGCGTGGAATTCGTAGAGCGTCTGCCTTATGTGCAGGCGGGATATGACCCAACGATAACTCGGGATATACTCGTTATATAATACATATACGTACGAGGTGGATGGTTACCATCGGGAAAGTTACCATGTTGCTATATGACGATGAACGTCATGGAGAAGGTTGCTGTGGAAAACGCGACAGAGTTAACCAATTCTCTTTGCTTTGTATGTGTGTTTGGGGGGTGGATATTTCGAAGGTTCAGACGACCTGGCTTGCCTCGAGGGCTCGATGTGTGGGTGACCTCGGACACTTCTGGCCACTGCCCAATATGTAAGTCTTTATAATCTCTCCACTTAGAGACACATAGCTGGCGAACCGCTGATAGTAATAGCGAGCGCTGTAATACTACTAACAGCATTGGCACACTTGTCCCGGAATAAAGGTCGACCGGAGAGGTTGCCGAACGTGAAATAAGGTCGTAACTATGGTGCACAACGGAACGACCTTGCGTGCCAACTGGAGCAGGACAGTAGTTGATGATAACAGATGTGTGACTGAAAAATTCAAGTGGAGATTATGGGAAACTCCATTTGCTGAATGGCTGACGAAGTAGAATCAAAATTCCACCTTCTACGACAAAATGAGGAAACCCAATATGCAAATGCCACGTCCGCGCTTTTCTGAGAACCTTGGCGTGGGTACTTTTGCCTGAATGACATATGGAGTATCTGCTTGGGTTATAATGTAGCATTATATTCAAGATGATCAGCCCAATAGAGCCAGCCCTGTAGAATGCCAGCCTAGGGGTAACATTTGTTGAATACTAGAAAGCAGCAGCATTTTAGTAACTCGCCAGTTTAATTAGGATTGGACCAATCGCATGTCAACTCACCAAATCTACGCTAGTGAAGTTACCAAAATGCTGCTAGTAAGTTCTTCGCTTGCCCATAAAATACCAGTCTAGGAGTGACATTTGTTGGATATTAAAATGCAGCAGCGTTTTAGTCACTTAGCAGTTTAACTAGCATTAGACCAGTGGCATGTTAAATCACCAAATTGATGTTAACAAGTTACCAAAATGCTGCTGTCCTTTGCTACCCATGGGACACAAGCCCAAGGATGATCTTTGATAGACAGTCTAAAGCAGCAGTAGCATCAAAGTGACTAACGTTACTAACGTTAGACTATTGGTCCTTGCTACCCACGAATTGCTAGCCCAACACTGAGGAAGTCTGAAGACCCGCTTTGAAAACTTGACACCTTTGGTAATGATCGTTCGATGCTATACGACTTCTCATCCCTATGTGCTTAGGTAACGAAGCTCCCTTTGTTTGCCTCAAACGACAAATGAACCAAGCAGCAAGTCCCCTAAATTTTTTAATAATTACGGCCAACCAACTGTACAAATGATTGTGCTTACTTCGAAACTATGCTATCAGTGCCACGTGGACAATTGAGCTCGACATATTGATGCATCAGCAGCGTTAATGACTTTGAGGGCCTCTAAAATCTAAAAATTCGTGCAACGCTTTCATGATGTACCGGTTCATCTGGTTCTCGCTGACACCATAGAATTCCCCAAGTAACTACGCTCCCATGATATCGAAAAATGCCAGGTTTACCATTCTTCGGCAGCAACCGGGTGGAGTCGTTGCGCGAAGCAATTCGACGGTAGATCAAATTCCAAAAGGTTACCCGGCAGAACACCAAGCTGGCTGGATCGCGTTTCAAGCACGAGCTCTCATTCTGGCTCCATTATTTTCGTTTGCATCAGTCGAGACGCGAACTGCACCTGATGCCGCACAATTCGAGACTCGAGACTCATTTTCGCTCTCTTGTTTTCACCGACGCAGCTTCGGGTGCCTTCACTCGAGCAAATGGTTCTCATCGGAATCTCGAAAAGCAGATGAATGTCCGCAGCTTCGGAGGTTGCTTTCTGGAACTTTATTACCTCCACTATCTGCAACACAATCCCGCCAATCTTTGTGTGCTTTCTTTCACTATCTTTCACGGTGTCTCCTCCTAGTATTCTTTTGAGTTTCCTATTAATTCAGTTTCTCGAATATAAACATTGCAAACATCCATACAGTATATTAAACCTTTAAACATTCTTTCTTCTTCGTCTCCCAGTCGGAGCGTTTTTTTTTAATGCCTTTTTCGGCAATTCCAATCCTTTTTTTATTTCGAAATGCTTCTCGACTGAGCGTAGTCGCAATAGCCGATCGCGCACAAGGGCTTACGGATTACTTCAGAGAACGAATGAGAGAGAAAAAAGCAGAATGCAGGAATTTCCTTTAGCTCCGTAAAATTCGCAATATTTGTCAAGTTTTATTCCAAAAGCTTCGATGATATTCGTCGTGAGCACAGATCGACTGTTACTTCACGGTAGACTTGCATCGTATATACGTCTGAATACAGACACACACACACACATATATATATATATATAAATGGGAAATATCTGACCAGCAGAACGAAGAGATAGTATATTTAAAAAAATAGATATATATACATATATATATATATATATATATATATATATATATATATATATATATATATATATATATATATATATATATACACGCACACACACATATATGTGTATATATATATATATCAAACTTGTCCCATTTTTTGTTATCGATACGTCGGCCATCCTACTCCGTTCGCATATGACATTTGCCTCAATCCCTACGACCTTGCACGAGCTTTGCATCCTGCGCTTCACGTGTGTATAAAAAACACAAAAATAAAAAAAAAAACCGTCTCGACTCGCCATTATTTTCAGACGAGGCATGTGTAGTTCGTGTCTGTGAAACGCAAACTACAGGGAGCTTCTTTTTCTCCTTCATCTCGCTCGCCCTAATAAAGTGTCCGTGGAGGTAATTAAGGGAGCTGAACAAGCACCCGAGAGAAACGTGCAGGAAGAAATGCCTCTCTCTTTCTCTCTCTCTCTCTCTCTCTCTCTCTCTCTCTCTCTTGTTTCCTTCCGTCTGTATATTTTTATTTAACGTAGAGACCAAGAGGGTCTTCCCAGCGTTATGTTAAGACTATAGTTATGTGCATATATATATAGGAGGGGGAGGGGCAGAGGGCAACAGGGGCGTGAGCCATACCGTTAATTAAAATCATTATCTCAAGCCGAGGTTGGTCGCTATGCTGCGCGCATCGGGGTCCAAAAGCCCAACACGTGGTTGGGGTGCTTAACGGTCCGAGCGTGACTCTCGTACCACACGGGGTGTGGCAACGCTTGCTACAGGCCGATGCAGCCTCCCTTTACACCCTCAACTCGTGATGTGGAGGTAACTCTGCAAACCCCGGTGGCTTTGGTTTCCCAACCGAAATCACCACGGACCACAGCGGCAGCTAGAACGATGAAGGTGCTTTCCTCTGTTGTGTTGTTCCGGTCGGTCGATCATTCGCCAAAAATTCAATTTCTACGGTATACTTGAATCGTATATGTGCGAAGAAGCGTAATCGTTGTTGAAGTACACGTGGAGGATCCAGGAGCTGAAGGACAACGCAAGGGGCGAGGCGTTGGGGAACGTCAAGCAAAAGTGGGTTATTTTTTTTATCGTTGAGGTTTACGAGGTGACAGGTTTTTAAGCTAATAATAATCACGATAATCGTACCAAAAGTAATAAGGATAATGACGATGAAGAGAAATGTCTTTGTTTTTCGTGAAAAAGGCATCTTTTGACATTTCCGTGTTAACGATTTTTTTAGAACGCGTTGCCATTTGACGTTCCGATTGTATTCGGGTATTTCATAATCCGCAATACTCAAAGTGCATTCGAGAATTTTTCGGAGCCGATCGGCTGGATAACATCCGTGGGAGAGTCGTTTGAAAATGGGTGGGGCAATATGGCCCGGTGTGGTGTCATTCGAAGGCTCGAGAATGGGAAAACGACGCGTGGATCAGTGACATTGCTTTTATCATCGTGGAGATAGCGTTCGATGGTTGTTCTAGAACGACCATTTTATTTCCAGCTCTGTTATCGACGAGACCTGCCAACGAGAGTGGAAATCGCGCAAATCCACTTCGCGAACGCTCTCTCATTCTCTCTCTTTCCCAAGATTCGGCGAGGGCTTACGCAAAAAAAAAAACCTATCGCTTCAAAAAGCTTTGGCCCCGAAACTTGTCGAGAGATCTGTTGAAATTCGATATCGAAGTCTCGGGAGGATTAGCAAGCGTTGTAATCGGATTGGTTCCCTTGCGGTTACCCGGAGTTATGAACGGAACTCGCGTTTGGGCGTCGAGGTCGCGTTTCGAGCATCCCATCCCAGGACCGCAAACGCTGTAACTCCGCCTGTTGTATTTTCGGTCAGATTCGTGGCTTGGGTAACATTGTTCATCGAGGCGTTCCAGCCAATCGGATAAACCGCATCTCCGAAAGCCAACCTCGATGATGCGGCAGGATCATGGAGATCTTCAATGGCTGACAGATCGGCTCATCGTCGACCGAAACCCTCGAAATCGTTTTCCGAATACAGGGGGGCCAAATTGCCCCACACCGCGAAACTCGGCACCCCTCACGAGTATCTTGATCGATCAATTCCACATACATATGTTGACTCAAATCATATCGAAAAATCAGACGATGTTTTCGATTTGAAAAAATTAATTTTCATGGAATCTTGCAACTTTGCGATTTTTTTCAAATTTGTAACTTGTCGGGTTTTGAAGTTTCTTTGGTTCTGTTATACTTTGCAAGATGCAAAGCGTGTTCCATAATTTTTTGGAGCCTACGGGTTGGATAATGTCCGTGGGAAAGCTGGTTGAAAAGTGGTGGGGTAATATGGCCTGGCGTGGTGATATCCAAACGCGACAAATTGTCAGCTGCTACAATGCGATACCAATCCCACAGAAAGAGCCCACCTGATGCACATTTTCCCACACGAAGGTCGAGGCAGACTTCGGCCGCGTATCATCTTAACTTTCATTTTTTTTTCGTCCCATTTTAAGGGAAAGAAGCGCGAAGTCAATTTAAAGAGAGAAAAAAAATAAAGAATAATCAAGTGGGGAGATTTGAAAAAAATAAAGTGTAAAGCCACATCAGAGGGCTCGGGCTACGGAGCGATTAGCATGAGAAACGGATGATGAGGCTTCGAGTATGCGTGTGGGAAGAGGGATGGCAGAAGGCGCGTTAGGGCGTGCTGATACACGGAAAAGTTTCCGAGGTTGGAGGGGTAGTAGTCGAGCCCGTCGGGCAAGAGCAGACTAATAAATTATTTTTCTACGGCTGCGATGTGGTTTCCCCATTTTTTTCGTATATATATATATACATCATGAGCTCGGCTTAAAATGCTTTATCAGCACCACGAATAGTATTAAAATACACCAGTGGGTTCGAGAACTAGAAAGGGCCACTTTTCATGGGGAATATAATAAAATCTCGAAATACCCTGAGGCTGAAATAACTAATAAGTGTGTTGTTGCGCTCGAATGATCGTCCAAAAGATCGAAACAATTTTTTTGCCACGTGGGAAAGAAAATCTGATGCTGAACTACCACAGTATTTTTATTATTAATATCTCTGAATTAATTCCGCATTAATTAATGACTGAATTGAGTTAACTGTGAGTAAAAGTAATTCTGAATGAAATTAATTCTGACTATGATAAATTTTGAATAAAATTAATTCTGGGTCAAATTGATTATGAATAAAGTCGGTTCTGCCCTAGTTAATAACTGAATTCAGTTAAGTCTGAATTATAGTAATCCTGAATTGATCAAGAACTAAATTAAGTGAATTTTGAGTTAAGGGAGAGCTGAATAAAGTTGCTCCTGAATTTAAAAAATTGTGAATTCATTGAAAACATAATTAAGTTTACTGTGAATTGAGTTAATTCTGAATTAAATGAATAATGAATTGAATTAATCAAGAATTCACACACCTAAAATGATTTTGAACACATTCGACTTCAAGGACCGTACTCAAAATAGCCTTTTGAGATATCCTTTCTCTCTCTAGACTTATATATTATATATAGTATATATATATATATATATATATCTAATAAAATTTAAAAAAATATTTATATATTTATATATAGTGGTAGGTGAAAATCCCTGAGGATAGAACATAAAAAAAATTCAGTAACATTCTAACACTCATCTCAACGCTCGTACTCCTTTAAGACATTTTTATTCTCGACAACGATACAGTGGAACTTACACACCCATCGAAGTTGAACTTTTATCCTACAAACGTTGAACGTCTTTGAAAGATAAATACATTTTTTTTAAATCAGTATACCTCAACATGTGGGAAAATGTACAATCGATTTTCCACCCCGCTGTTCGGGAACATTTGAAATTCCGGTCAACCAGCGTCACCCTCGCATGGTTATTTTTCCCAGTGGTTCTCGGTGGCCCACGATGTACGAGTTCGACTGGATTTGCAAGGCAAACGTATACCTCCCCGATACACACGTCCAGACCATCCCAGTTTGTCTCCATCGAGATACGCAGCAAGATCCCCTTGGGTCTTGCGTCTCAGTCGTGCCGCGATTGCATTTCTTTTTTTTTTCGTTTGTTTGTTGTTTCCGGGCGTCCTGCGAAACGAGGGCAGTCCGCAAAGGAAACCGGAACACGGATGGGGCGGTAATTGGGCGCTTTTCGAAAGGAGATATTCGCTACTGAGAGTTTCTGAGTTTCTGTTAAATTCGGTATTGCACTTTGGTGCACACCCTCCTTATTCGGATCGCAACGTTCCTGGACCGTGCGGTTTTCGCCGAAGGGCATCTCCGGGATGAATAGAGAGAGAGAGAGAGAAAAGAAAAGAGTGACCGAGAGACTCCAGCGCCATGGGTATGCTGGTTGGCGCATAGTTGGTCGTACTACTGTCAGAGGACAAATTTAGTTTGTGCCAACTATCATCTATGTCTCGTAACCCGTTGGTGGTCCTTTGGTGTATCCCTTTACAAGTACATATATATATATATACATATATATATATACATTAAATTCAATAAAAAAAAGTTTAATTTTGATATTTAAATTCATATTTGAAAATGTAAATTAATGTATGTATATTTGAATTCAAATATAAATCCAAACAAACACACACATACACACTTTAAAAAAAAACTTTAATCTTTTGAACTTGTTTTTTCTTTTTAATACTTGGTCTAAAATCCGATAGGTCAACAACTCAACCGAGGATGATTCTCCGAGTTCTAGTCGAAAAAATTGGTGAAATAATATTGAAGAATATGTAAAAAAAATTGTTAAACTAATTTTTTGTTAATACTGAAAAAATTGTAGTTAATTAAAAATGAACATGTAAACAAACGTTCTTTCTTGATAGATTGTTCTAGACCCAATAATTCCTAAGGAGCCCCTCCACTGATCATTATCGCGACCAAAAATTGTAAAAAAAATTTGTATTTTTTATTAAAAAATTCTGCCTACTCCAGTGTGAACCTATCCAACTTTTTACCCTCTTGACATTTTCTCTGAAACCCCATTGGACTACGCTTATTTTTCTAAAACATGTCCTTTTTAGCTAAAAATGCAATGCTGGGACGAAAAAAAATCGTACGAAACTTCGTAAGAAAGGAAAATGTAGGTTTTGATACCCTCTTTAAGTTTGTCATGGAAAAAACGAGCGGAGAAATTCGCCAGAAGTAATGCGAGCAGTTTTAGACGTGCAGAAAAAGCTGAAATGCCATTTTCAAAAAAGCATAGCGGGCCAAAAAAATTGTAAAAAATTTTCTAAAGTGGCAAAACGAAGGTAAATTTATTCTCTTTAAAGCGCCGCTTAGGAAATTTGATTATCTTCATTTTTGAGTCCGCTATCTAACGTTTAGTGCGGCAAGAAATTTCGACTGGTACACTCAAACTTTTGGCCGGTAGTGTATATAGGTATACATACATATATTGAATTAATAATCTGTACTTTTCCGAATATTCTTCATTGTTCGATCG
Source organism: Ophion costatus (assembly GCA_951751655.1). Taxonomy (NCBI): domain Eukaryota; kingdom Metazoa; phylum Arthropoda; class Insecta; order Hymenoptera; family Ichneumonidae; genus Ophion; species Ophion costatus. The sequence goes on from OX632361.1 coordinate 38,898,665, forward strand.
TATGTTCAAATAACCTTCACTCTTCAAATGTTGTAATTGAAATAAAAGTTATAATGAGTGGAAAAATAGTGACGATAATACCGAGAAAAAGAAATTGGCACAATTTGTGGATCAATTATCGGGCAAAGCAGCAGTTTCACGGCGTAAATAATAAGACCAATTAAGGCTCGCAGCGCAGATCTCGACCGCTTGAACACCGCTCTGTATAGGGCAATATTCCGACTCCCCGGCTTCAATTGCTATACATTTATCGATAGACAATTATACCGGCTATACACACGCAAGTTGCCTGCCGCGTATACGCCGCGCGGTATACCGGAGAAATGGCTTTTCTCCCGAGCGAACTTTCCGTACTTTGACAATTTCCGGGTGAACGCTGGGTGAACGCTGGGTGAACGCCCGGCCCGAGCTTCATTTCTTCGATAAATTGATTCTCCACGGGGTAACACCTGAGCTCGTACTTCGAGCAAAGTTTTTCCTTTGTCGCGATAAGCTCGAAAAGCACTACGATAGATAGGTATATATATATGTATATATATATATATATATATATTTACTCTCATGGGGAACGGTACTCATTCTCCCTCTTGGTTGATTCATAGACCTCGTGGAATATTCCGTTTCTCGGAAATGATCATCCTGCGAGAGAGCTAATTGCGCCCATATTGGCGAAAGAAAATTTTATTCTCATTCCTTCTTTTCCGTTTATTTTTTTATATACATTTTTTTAGTTCCGTGCCGTATAAAAAAAGTAAAAAATATTCTTCATTCCAATTTCTATTTTTCTCCCTCTCGGTGGATTCGTTACAGAACTCGTGGAATATTCTGTTTCTCGAAAGTGATGATCCTGCGACGGAGCTCCAATTGCGGAATTGCGCCAATATTGGCTAATTAGAAGATTTTAATTAAATTTTTGTATTCCCGCTTTTCGGAGCTACATGACGTAAAAAGGGGTCGAAAATGTGTTTCACAATATTTTCAATTTTTCTGGTTCATTCGACACAGAACTCGTGGAATATTCCGTTTCTCGAAAATGATTATCCTGCGAGTGAGTTACAGTTGCGCCAAGCAGGCGAAAGGAAATTAATTTTCTTTTTATTTCTCTTTTTTATCCCCATTTTTTGAGTAACATGCCGTCATAAATATTCTTCATTACATTTTCTATTTTTCTCCCTCTTGGTTGATTCGTGACGGAACTCGTGGGATATTCCATTTCTCGAAAATTGTAAATCGAAAGTCGAATAAAAAAAGCTTACATTTATTTTCACTCCGTTTATTTTTATTCCCATTTTTATGGTTACGTGCCGTATTAAAAAAAAAAACTCTAAACTATTCTTCACTCCAGTTTCAATTTTTATCCGTTTTTCAAAATGATCCTTTTTCGAAAATCATCACCCTGGGAGCTGATTGGTAATTATGGGCAAATAAAAAAAGTCAATTTTTTATTGGCTTTTTTTGATTGCCCTTTTTTGGTTGTTTTTCGTATGAAAACGTCGGAAATATTTTTCATTCTATTTTGAAAATAATGTTCTCGGGCTAGTATTGCGGCGCGACGGTCTGACATATGGGAGACTTTTTCATCCCCTTGCTCACTGGGCCTGTGTAATCCGGCGGGTTCCTCGTGGAATTCCACGGAGTCCGCGAAGCTCGTGACGAATGAGCGGGATTAATGAACGGGATTCGCGGTGACGAAGCGCAGGGACTACCGGCCATTCGCGAGTTGCAAACCGTTATGGGAATTGGCAAGTCCTTGGCCAAGGGCTCGCAAGCCTCTGGGGCATTTTGCGAGGCCGCGCTACTGCCGTTTCTTACAATTAAGCCTGCATCGCCCCCTTCGTGATAAAAGACCTACCAGACTTTCTGTATTCGGCGTGAGCTTGCCAAAGCTCGATACATATGTACAGGGTGGGCGGAAAAATGACCCCCAAATTCTGGGCTTTACGATCGAAGCGAAATTTTTGTTTTTTTTCTTCACATTTCGCGTTTTGAGATTGAGCTTTCGCGATTTTTTTTTAATTTCCCGATATGAGATTGAGCTTTCGCGAAAAAATCCTTTTTTCAATTCCGCGATTCGAGATTGGGATTTCGCGGAATAATCGTTTTTTTTTATTCCGTGAATCGAGATCAAGCTTTCGCAAAAAAATCATTTTTGAAGTTTTTTATTTCCTGATTTAAGATTGAGCTTTTGCGAAAAAATCGTTTTTAAGGTTTTTTCGCCATTCGAGATTGAGCTTTCACGAAAAAATAATTTTTTTATTTCGTGATTTGAGGTTGAGCTTTCGCGAAAAAAAAGAATTTTTAAATTGTTTTTCACGATTCGAGTTTGAGCTTTCGCGAAAAAATTCTTTTTTCAATTTCGCGATTCGAGATTGGGATTTCGCGGAATAATCGTTTTTTTTTATTCCGTGATTCGAGATCAAGCTTTCGCGAAAAAATCTTTTTTGAACTTTTTTATTTCGCGATTTAAGATTGAGCTTTTGCGAAAAAATCGTTTTTAAGGTTTTTTCACCATTCGAGGTTGAGCTTTCACGAAAAAATAATTTTTTTATTTCGTGATTTGAGGTTGAACTTTCGCGAAAAAAATAATTTTGAAATTGTTTTTCACGATTCGAGTTTGAGCTTTCGCGAAAAAATAATTAGAATAGTTTTTATTTCGCTATTCGAGATTGAGCTTTCGCCAAAAAATTAGTTCTTTTTTATTGCGCGATTCGAGATTAAGCTTTCGCGAATGGAGATTGAGCTTTCGCGACAAAATAATTGAACAATTTTTTTACGTTGCGCGATTCGAGATTTAGCTTTCGTGAAAAAATCTTTTTTTTTTCGAATTCGCGATTCAAGATTCAGCTTTCGCGAAAAAATAATATTTTTCCTTCGTGTGTGTGTACTTTCCTCGCGATTTTTTTTACTCGTGTTATCATTATGAAGTGCACTGTCGAGCAATAAATAAATAACAACTGAAAACTAACGTTCATGTCTCAGATTTTGATCAAAAGTTGGTCAAAACTGGTTGAGAGAATAGTCACTAAAGTTCAGATAATAAAACAATACCCTCATAATAATCTCAAAGCGTTACAATTGCTTTTAAATTTTTTTAAGAGGAAAGCATATAAACAAGAGAGAAAAACAAATGAATATCCATGCTGGAATAAAAGAATTAAATAAAAAAATGCCTTTTCTGGATAAGTAAAATAGATTGTAGACCATAAATGGCGATGATTCGGATAGGTATTGAAACGAGGCATCTAGATTTTCATTTCGGACGTCACTTTTCGGGCCACCCTGTATATAGAAATAAATTCGAAGAATGTCAAGCGGACCATTGCTGGCCTGGGAATAGAAAAGCTCTTGATTCTCGCCCTGCTATATTTTCCGAATGGCACAATACGATAATAACGGCGCTCGGGGCTTAATTGATATTAATTCAAGGCACATTGGCACTTATCCCGGTTGTTTATCTCGAAATTAGTGGCCCGGCGAGAAGCAGGGGCTACAGGCATCGATAATTCTCGATCAATGCCGTTTCGATTTGTGGCATTGTTCGGCGAGAAATACAGCGAGCCACGATGGATGGTTATATTTAAACTCCCGTGGAAATAACTTAAATTTTACGCGCTGCTATACGTTGATAATGGTAGGGACAAATTGAATTGAAGTAAATGAGGAAATTGCGCTCGAGCTCGTAATTAAATGTACGCGCGGACACTTCGGCTTGAGTGGCGAATACCGCGGGAGATTAATCGAAGTGTTCGAAATAATTGACCCAGTTTTTTTTTCGTACGAACGATTCGTGTTTTTGAGTATTGGAAGTCGAGGCTTTTGAAAACTCTGAACGTGTTTTTTCCCTACCGTCGAATGGGTGCAAAAGTATTTTTTTTTCATGGGTAAAAGTATAGGGTTACTGGAAATGTGACGTGCGGAGGAAAAATCTAGATACATCGTGTCAATACCTATCCGAATCATCCCCATGTATTTTCTACTATATTTTTTTACCTTTCGAGAAAATAGCATGTTATTTTTATTTCGTGTTTTCCCGTAGCATAGTTTTTCATTTTTTTTCTCTTTTCTGTATCTAGTTTCCTCTTACAATTAAACATTTTTCAAAGCAATTCGGAGTCATTTAAACTAGTCTAAGTATTTTTTTTATCATGTGAATATCGTTTTCCGTTTTGAAGAAAAAAGCATTGTTAAATTATTTTTCCAGTTTTCCTGTAGCATCGGTTATTTTGTCTTTTGTGTGTATATTTTTCTCTTGGAGGTTTTTTTAAGCAATTGGGAATCATTTGGACTAGTATATGTGTTTTTTATCGTGTAAATATCTTTTTTAATCTTCGAAAAAAGGATATTTTATTTGTTTTTCGAGTTTCCTGTAGCAGAGGGCTTTATATTTTCTCTTTAGTGTATGTACCTTCCTCTTAGAAGTTTTTAGAAGCAATCGGAAGTTATCTAGGCTAGTATAAGTATTGTTTTTTATCACCTGAACATCGTTATTAGTTTTGGAGAAAAATGCGTTTTTAATTTTTTCCCCAGTTTTCCTGTAGCACGGGTTATCATTTTCGTCTCCTTGTGCACGTACTTTCCATTAGAAGTTTTTTTATGCTATTGGGAGTGATTGAGACTAGTATAAGTATTTTTTGTATTATCAAAACTCTAGTGACTGATCCTCTCAAACTTTTTGTTTAACTTTTGATCAATATCCTAGACATTTGGGTTAGCGTTTAGTGGGTCGTTTATTTATTACTCAACAGTGCACTTCGTAATGAAAAGACGAGGAAAAAAAATCGCCAGGAAAGTGCATACATGAAACAGAAAAATAAATAAAAGGCAAAAAAAATATTAAGAACAATATATTACTAATAGTAAGAAGGAACAAAGTCATACTTTTATTACTGCTGTATACTATTAATAATTACTATCATTATTACTTATCGCATGCTAATATTACAATCGCCATTAATTAGTAATTGAAACATAAAAAAATTAAATAAGCAAGGGTTGCGTCGCTCTCATTGTCAGTACGGCTTCAGAAAGTTCAAAGGGACTACGATGCAAGCACATTAAGGTCGAGCTTCGCTGTCTCGCATCAATCATTTTACATATATATATTCCTGTCGAAGTTGGTGGATTTTTCTAAGCATCCCCTCCTTGAGCCTCATCCCCAAAAATAAGAGACAAAAAAATCAAAATTGTGGGAAAAACAAATCCTGCCAAATTTAATTAATCATCAGTTATCAATTAATTATCAAATAATGGTGTTCAACCTAGAAAAAAACGGTGTCAACCTTAGGCTGGACCGATACTCGGACGGGTGACCGTTTTCATCACCGTTTTCAACAGATTTTCCGCAGTTTCCCCGTGCCCTCCTGGTGACGCGATGCAGTCGTCCATTAGGAAAGGACTGGCAGTGGAAAACACTTCGGGGGGTCTCCGGACAACCGGAAATACCGAAGTGACAAGTGGCGGCGGGGTTGAGGGGTGGGGGGTAAAAGTAAAAGGGACGAGGTCCTAAAAGCTCTGCATATAACATTAACAATAAAGTTACTAAAGCCACAGTTGAAGACAATATCAATTCGTAAAACTTTGACGACCGAAAACCCCGATGTTTTCCCCAGTGAGAACGAATAATTCGTTTATGACGTTGCACTCGACTCCCCGTTTGCATTACACTCCTTGCGACCGACCTGACAAGCAGCCAGGCGCTTTTCCCGTAAGTTTGTTTACGCGTCTCGGTGTACTCTGATTTCAACTATTCGAAATGCCTTTCGAGACGAACTTCCGGCTGAAGCATCCCCATCCCTGCCTCACCCAAGGAGCTCTTAACTCACTGGAGATTTGGCGGAAGTCTTGAGAACTCTATTCGCGTCAGCAGGCACGAAGAATTCCTCACTCCTTATGTGTGCTCACATATCGCGATCTACGTGAATTCTGCGTTTACAAAACATGGAACAACTTCGTCCAACGGATGACACAGCACTTTCCAACCTTTTTCGCGTATCGAAACTTTTAGCCCACTTCTTATAAGCTCGCGCGATTGTATCGCGGGCTTTCGCACGTACAGGGTGTTCCGTTCGAACGGACTCATGCGAATGTCTGCGAAACGGTAATGCTCGGAGCCCAAGAACTGGTCGGTTTTCAATGTTTTTTTTTCGGACGAAATTATTGCGACGGGGAGGTGGAAATTTTACACACCATTGATACATAGTCTTGGCAAACTTGAGCTTTTTTAAATCGAAAAATGTTGGTTAACAATGGAGTTAATATTGTTTAAGGGGTCTCACTTTAGACGCTAAAAAAAGGCTGTTTTCATGAACTTTTTTGATAGGTTTATTTTATAAATATTGATATAAAAGTTGTTACACTTAATAAATACATTTGTGAAAAACATAAAAGATTTTTTTATGGATTTATGTAACACAAACAAATTTTAAACGCGTTTTTCTCCAAGCAACGTTTTTCGACGGCTTGTTGATAAAATCTTCGATTCTACTGAATCGATCCTTATGAAATTTTAACCCCATATTCTTTAGAACTATAGCTATGGCGCATATGGAGGATTTAAAAAAAATTTATATTTACTTTTTTTGCCAAAAACGGTGAAAAAGCGCATTTTTTTGTTTTGTCGAAAAATGTCCATCTGCGAGACTTCATCAACAACGCAGACCTACAATTTTTGTAACTACTATTTTCGTCTATAAATAGTGACTTAAATAACTTAAAAAAAATTGCATGTATTTCGAAAGTGTATTTATTAAGTGTAACAATTTTTATATCAATATCTATAATATAAACATATAAAAAAAAATCATGAAAGTAACCTTTTTTTAGCGCCTAAAGTGAGACGACCCCTTAAGCGAAGCGCCGTTGCTGCACGGCCAATGGTGTAAAATAAAAAAATGTACCTTCGCTACGATAATCGAACTTTCGTGGAATCGGATACTTTTTTGAAATTTTGACAATTACGGTAATGGGGAGATGAAGAAAAGAAATTCGATTTTCGACGGAAAAAGCGAATTCAATAATTTGTTATTAACAAATGGATAAACATATTTTTGCATCATCCTGTCATACGATGGAAAATGTTATAATTATGCCCTGTCCGAATTTGAAGTGAATCGAACGATTAGATTTTGGGACACGACTTGAATCATATTGAAGTTTGCATCGTTGAAAGCCAATGAAAATTCTATTTTATATTCTTATTTCCTTATTTTCATTATTATAACGAATGTTTTTGTGCCAACTTCCAATGCAGATCTCCGAAGAAGCATATTAAAAAATGGGTTCAGTAATTTTCATATCTAAAATGTAATCTAAAACGTTGAGGGAAAAAAAATGTATTTTCATTGCACTCCGATGATGTCAACTTCAATCTCATCGACTTACATCGTTTCATAAAATAATTCTTCACTAAAATCGTCATTAATCGGTACATTTTTGGAATGTTTTACAAAATCCTTGTTGCAAATTAAAATTAAGACCCTAAACTATGAAACTATGCAAAGAAAAATATGATTTTCGAAATTTCAAGGCTTAAACAGGCCCCTTGAGAAATCAGAGTTGACGTAGAAAAATACACACACACACACACACCTCCGATAACGTGCAGCTCAAAACTATTCAACTTTCGTCTCAACCATATTTCAGTATCACCATCCATTTGGGAGGAACTCGAGTGAGTCGCCTGGAATGGGACACTCTGTATATTTCGATAAATCAACGACGTCACACAACTCGCGACAACTCGTGGGATTTTTATCTTTTAAATCTCAAATCGAAAAAAAAAAATTCTCGATTTCCCATAAAGTTACGAGGACAAACATGACGACGAAGCTTTTGCGCACGGAAATTTTGTATCCGCATTTCCTACGCCATTCTATTCAACGTTCAAAAAAACGTTGGAACGAACCCAAAAAATGTTTGTACGTGTTTTTTTTTCATTCCTTCGTTGTGAGTGTCCTGGAGAATGATTAGAGTTTCATTCGAAATAGTTTTCACGAATAACAAACAAATACGAAGATACTCTATATCTTTATAAAGTGAATAACATTAATCTAATATCATTTTGTAATTATCTAGAGGGATCGGAAACTTTTGACTGATACTATATATATATATATATATATATATATATATATATATATATATATTTATATATATATATAAATATATATATATATTTTTTTAGGCGCGATTTTTTTTTGTCAAATGTCAAATAAAAAACATATATTATTGAATAATATTATCGATTTGCAAAGCGAGTGTATGTATTAGTATATATATATATATATATATATATATATATATATATATATATATATATATATATATATATATATATATATATATATATATATATGGTGTCATTGCGAAAACGCTTCCTTTCAAAACGTCGTTTTGCCTTTAAAGTGGACGGCTTTAAAGTCCAAGCAGCAAACAATCGCACGATAGTTGCTCACGCGCGGAATGTGCAAGCCGAATCGAGCGCAGGTTTGAACCCATATTCGGACAAGTGAATCTTTTTTCCGTAAATGTTTTTTCGGTCAAAATTAACTAATACATACACTCGCTTTTCAAATCGATAATATTATTCAATAATTTTCGTTTTTTATTTTACATTTGACGGGAAAAAAAATCACGCCTGAGCACTTATTCTCCTATTCTTTACGCAGCGACGAACTTTGAAAACGAATATCTCGGCCAATTTTTGTTCCACGGCATAAAAAAAGCGTTTTGTTCGCAATGACACACTTTATATGCTCACCAAGGGAACCCTAATAACTGTGAATCACCCTGCATATTCATGTACAAATATATATATATATATATATATATATATATATATATACACATATACAAATAGGAACACATGTCGATGTTTCGTATTCGAATTCCTACCCAAATAAAAAATGCACGGGAAGCGTGGTACTGCAGACCTCATGCGACATCACGTAATGCGCAGGCTGTTTGAAAAATTGTCGACGTGCCCTTATTTGTATGATAAAAGATAAATAATCATATATATATATATTCATATACCGGATGTCCCATCTAAATCTTAGAGCAGATTTTTTTACATACTGCTCTGATAAATTATTAATTATAGTGAAATTTTTAGAATTCAAAGGGGGACGTTAAAAAAAATTTGGTCCAAAATTCAAAACGTTGACGTCAAAATGGCCAATTTTTTTTACATACAACGGACTGATACAACGGAAAAAAAGAACCGCAGAGACCTAACCCTTGTTTGGGTTATCACACAAATCCAATGGTTTCAAGAAAGTGACTCTTGAGCTTTCAGTCTTAAAAATGTGTAAATCTACGAAAAATGTAAACTCCTAAATTCATTATAAAAAAAAGAAACTTATTCTCTTTATGTTGACCCTATGATGAATGATTTCTATGACACGTAGCATACCGTTGGAAAGAGTATAAGCTAGAGAACTTTCTTAAACAAAGCTAATTTCAAAACAGCTTTTAGCTTTTCCTTGTAATGAATTTAAAAGTTGACATTTTCCATACATTTACGGGTTTTTAAGACATTGGAAACTCATGAGTCATTTTCTTGAAACAAATTGCATCGAAGAATGATTTATTTAAATACAACAAACACACAGTGCAGAATACAACAAAAGTTATTTCGTGCTATTATAACCACAAACAAAAAGGTTATGACGATTCGAAGGCAAAATTTCGGGTATTAAAAAAAATAACGGAAACAGAATTATATCTTAATTACCGTGAAACTAAGGGTGAAAAAAGGTAGCAAATGACCCCTCCCCCATCCGACCAAAAAATTGTGTCGGTTCATGCGGTAACCACTCTACACACACACACACGCACGCACGCGCACACACGCGCACACACACACACAACACAGAGAGAGAGAGAGAGAGAGAGAGTGAGAGAGAGAGAGAGAGAGAGAGAGAGAGAGAGAGAGAGAGAGAGAGAGAGAGAGAGAGAGAGAGAGAGAGAGAGAGAGAGAGAGAGCGAGACACACACACACACATGCATCCATATATATTGAACTCGTTACATTTTATTCATACACATACATGGTTGGTGAGAACGCGAT